>VONZ01000807.1:0-332841 GCA_012976165.1 Labeo catla | reverse complement strand
GTCACATTCATGTCTGTGTTTGTCGTTGGTTTCTCCCATTGTCTCCCCCTGTTGTTGTATTTACTTTGGTTTCTCCCTGATGATTGTCGACACCTGTCTGTAATTAGTCCCACCCTTTATAAGTCTGCTTGTGTTCTGAGTTCGCTGTCGGTCCTTAACGTTATTTCTAAGTGTGTGGATGTACCGTTGTGTTCCTGCCTGTTCCTGCCTGTTCCTGCCTGTTCGTATGAAGAGTTATATTAAATTATTGTTTGTTTGTATCGTATCTCGTTTCTCGTCTCGTTCGTCCAGCACAACACGTAACAGAAGGACCGACCGATACAGTTTTTCCCCGGCGTTTCCCTGCTTTATTTTTCCGTTTTTTTCTCAGTGTTTATTTTTTGTTATTTTGTTATGGATAACCCCGCCGTCCTCCTTCTTCTCCTGGAGCAGGGGAATCGCTCTCTCGTGGACCACACTAGAGACTTCGTCCACCTCGTACCACTCACACACTACCCGGACAGCAGCCTTTGCACATTTTACCGTGCAGGACTGAACATCGCCACGAAAGCGCAGCTGTCCGGGGAGGGTCCACGAGAGAGCTTCGCCGACTACATGGAGTGGGTGCTGGTGTCCTGTAGGTCTTCGCTGACCGCGGAGGATGACACCAGCCCCACTCAAGACCCAGAGCCCAGCCAACCAGCACCCCGACACGCGAAGTTTGAGCCCGAGCCCACCGCGGATGACGAGCCAGAGCCACGAGCGACAGAGCCAGAGATCGCCACAGAGCCAGAGCCCTACACGTCCGATCAGGTGCGAGAGCCGGCTACAGCTACCGTGACGGGGGAGTGCAACAAGGAGCAAGTGAGGGCTATGGAGAGCCCTGCCCACTGCACCACTGCTGGGGGTGAGCTGGAAGATGACTCTGGGGACTTGATTGACTTTTCTACGGAAGTTCTAGAAAATAACTCTTTGGATTTAATAGACTTCTTTACAGAAATATCTACCTGTCACATTATACCTGCCTGTATGGAATCCCCACCCACCCTCCCTCTTCTGCCTATGTCAACGTCTGTCTGTTCACCGCTGTCCCCTGACAGCCCCTTTGCTCACCCTCAGCCCACCACCTGTGCAGTGGGCTCGCCGCGGGTCTGCCAGCTTCCATCGGCGTCAGGGCTGGAGGATCCCTCATCTCCGCCTCCAGCCTCAGAGTCCAGAACTCCGCCTCGGCCCTCCGACCCTGCGGCTCCACCACGGCTCTCAGCGCCCTCATCTCCATCGTCGCCCATCGGTCCACCAGCTCCACCGGGCTCCCTCGTCTTTCCGGCTCCGCCCTGGTCGGTCGTCGTCCCTCCGTCACCTCAGGACTCTGTTCCTCCGGCTGCGCCTCGTCACTCCGTCCCACCGGCTCCTAAGGACTCCTCCCTCCCTCCGGCACAGCCTCCATCCTCTGTCGCTCCGGCTCCGCCGCGGACCTCCGGATCTCCGCCTACGCCTCGGTCGCCAGAGCCTAGGGCTCCGCCTTGGCCCTCCGGATCCTCGGTGTCGCCCTGGATCTTCGGCTCTCCGTCTCCGCCTCGGGCTCCTCCGCCTCCGTCGGTTGGCCCCCTGGAGTCGTCAGCCTTTCCTCCACCATGGCTCCTCCCTCCGTCGGCTCCACCGTGGGTCGTCATCATGGCTGCGGTCTGGGTCTCCCTCTGCTTCTCCTGCTCCGGGTCCCTCCTGTTTCCTCCTTGGCTCCTTCCACCTTCGTCACCCCCCTGGACTATGTTATGTTTATTTGAACTGTCTGTCCGGCCATGGCCTCCTGAACCGCCCACCTACTCTCTTGTTTTTTTTTGTATGTTGTGCGGCGCGAGACGCGCCTATTTGGAGGGGGGCGTTATGTCACATTCATGTCTGTGTTTGTCGTTGGTTTCTCCCATTGTCTCCCCCTGTTGTTGTATTTACTTTGGTTTCTCCCTGATGATTGTCGACACCTGTCTGTAATTAGTCCCACCCTTTATAAGTCTGCTTGTGTTCTGAGTTCGCTGTCGGTCCTTAACGTTATTTCTAAGTGTGTGGATGTACCGTTGTGTTCCTGCCTGTTCCTGCCTGTTCCTGCCTGTTCCTGCCTGTTCGTATGAAGAGTTATATTAAATTATTGTTTGTTTGTATCGTATCTCGTTTCTTGTCTCGTTCGTCCAGCACAACACGTAACAGATGGCAAATAACGTGCATAGTAAAGCAATCACTGACAATCATTTTGGGCAGCAATTCATGTAAACACAGATATCAAACACCAGTCATGTCAAAAACAAATGTAAACAGACACCAAAAAATTGGATGAGGTCAAAAGGTCAGAACTGTGCATTAAGACTTGCATTGTAAACGCAGTAATTAATGACTGAAAATTCAGTCAATGGCAGAGAAAGAATTAAAAAAAAAAAACAAAAAAAAGAAAATTGTTATATTAACATTAGTTTCTGGAAGAATGTTTGTTTATACCTTAGAGAGAACATTGGCAGAACATTAGCCAAAGTTCTGAGAATTCGAGTTTGATTTAGCTGTCAAACTTACTATTACTTAGCAGATTTATGAGCTTTATTTAACAAATAGCATCTATATTTATACTATCGTCATTTATTCTGTGTTAATCATTTATTGTGTATAAATTTTAGTGGGATAATTGTTCTTGCGTCATTATTGCCAGCAATTATTATCAGTTCCTTGTAAACAGACTGCCTAGCACTAGCCTGTGCAAATGTTGTGTCCAAGCCCACAAAAAACGTATCCTAGTTGCTCAAGGCTAGCGGATTCATTCAGTCGAGTGTGCTGGCAGGTCTTGTCGTAAAACTGTCAAAAGATCCACTCTCCTTCCATCACCTAATAAATCTACGGAGCGGCATGTAGCGCACAGCTCTGCTATTCCATAGCATAGCATGCTAACCAGAAGCAAGTGCCAGAAAGTCATGATGAAGTGAGTGGATGAAAAAGATTGCTGATGACTCTGTCCCCAGTCGCAGTACATCACCACGACTGGGCGTCTCACTAAGATGACCTGGACATGTCATGTCCTGTTTTGCTCTAAGGGTTTAATTCGCCCGTCCAGCAGGCGTGTATGAGATGAATGAGCGTGTCTCTGTCTTTGCATCTTTCTCTGTCTTCCCCCCTCCCCCGTCTTCTCTCGTTCTGGTCTGGCCTGTGTAAATTAACCAGCCAGCATGCTGGAGCTGCGTGACAGCGCTCAGGAACGCTGGTGCGACGTTACAAATTGCAAAATCAATGGTGCCAGCCTGGTCACCCCCATCTGTCCATCATCTTCTGACAAGATGAATTCACCTGCACTCTGACAATTACCTGCTGGCGGCTATGTGGAGCTGGGGTGCTGTTAGGCTGGAGGGGACCTGGGGTTTATTGGAAGATTACATCCCATATATTTCTGTCAATATAAGAGTGCTACAGACATGTGGCATCTGATGGGACTTGTTGTAAGTTGGGAAGCACAATAGTAGTGCTGTACCATTTATTGGTCGTTATTGGCTGACATTTTTAAATTAGATTTAAAGTTGACATGAAATGGAAAATAGTGAGAATTAGTCAACATACTAAAATGTGAACCCTTTTCTAAATCAGTGGTTCTCAATTCCAGGCCTGAGGGCCCCCTGCTCTGCACATTTTGCATGCCTCCCTTATTAACACATCTGATTGAGAGAGGAAAAAAAAAAAAAAACTAAGAACCTAAACCAAAATAAACATTTTCATGTAAAACAAAAAACAGTTTTTGTAATTCAATTTGAGTAATTGAACTCTTCAGGGTGTTGTGTTCTCAGATGATAAATTACTTTGACAACAAGTCACATCTTGATATTTCACTTAAACTAATTTTTAATATTGCTACTAGCATAATTTTTGGTCAGGGGGAAATGAGTCCTGACTCCTGACATATTAACTGTTGCAGCTTATCTACACTGTCTGCAGAAAATAGACATTGACAGTCAAACTGTGTCTTCAAAGAAGTTCTTTCAGTGATTTTGGCTGAAACCGACGATTTATTCTTCTCCATCTGAAAATTTTTGATTGCCAACATTTTGGTGCATCACTAACAGTTGTTACCTTGTTATATTGTTGTACTGTAAGGTTGTGAAAATTCCATCTGGTTGCTATGAATCTAACTCGTGGAATGTATAATCCCAATTTGTGCAGTGCAAATTGTGTTCCTCCTAGATTTTTGGCAGCCTGTTTTGCATAATTCCTTTTGCAGATTGGTTGTTAAAAATGTAAACAGTGCAGGGAAATACACAATGCAGTTAGCATTTTACTTTAAGTATCTACACTTGTATTTGTCTGTAAGTTAACTCTGTCTAAGTGTCTGCTTTGTGTTCTGTGACACAAATCATGTTGAACATTGGATCTTGCTCTGGCCTCCTGAGTGTGTCAGATTAAGTACTCTGTGCTTCAACGTGTTCTGTCTCTATTGTCTGCCTTTATGCTTCCCTTAAGACGAGTGAAAATAATGTGCCCTTGTTTCAGATAGAAAATAGACTCTTGGAAAGGAGATAAATGATTTGATGCCATTGCTTCTGTTAGTTTATAATAACAATGCTGGTTGCTGAGATTATGGTCATTTTTTTACGGCGTTACTCTGGGAATTGTGTACAACTAGACAGTAGGTGTGTGTTTGGAAAACCTCACACTCCTGTCTTTTAAATTCCTTCAGTTATTTGTCATCTGTTTTGAAAGTGTTGCTGGAATCAATTGCTTGCAATGATTATCAAGGAGACAGCAGGTGAGGAAAACCTTTGCTTGATCTTTCACAAAGAAAGGCATATTTGAAAAGACAAAGAATATGTTTTGAAAGTGTTGTCGGAATCAGTGGGTTCTCAGGGAGACACCAGGTGAGCAAATTGCTTGATCCTTCTTTTAGATGGTACAAAGAAAGGGATATTAAAAAAAGATGGGAAAGGATGCTTTCAAGCTACACTGGGGCATTACAAGACAATGCACGTTTACTGAGGAAGAGAGCAATAGTACAGTCAAATAAGCAAAGTAGATTCTTTAGTGAAGTGGGTGTTTTAGTGATAAATGACGGACGTACCTTGCTTAGTAGTACAAGACAAAAGGAAGAGTTTTCATTCAAATATATGCAATATTTAGCAGTGGAAGTGAATATTAGATGGGATTTTGAATAAATTTGAGTGTCCCAGTTTAAGCAAATCACCCTTAGAGGCAGATACTGCTTGTTCTAGGTAGATATGGATGTGTGGCGCTGTGACTGCTACTGACGATTAATTTTGGTCTAGCTATAACAACCAGATTCTTTTATTATAGCAAATGCAGTGTGTACAGTATATCTGTTCAGCTGGGTAATGGCCATGTATGGATTTTATGTTAATTAGATAAAGATCTTCTTTTGTGTATCTCATCAATTAAGTTACACCACAAATACTCAAGGCGTTGCATCAAGCCTATACTCTCCAATGGCCAACAGCTACCAGAAAGGCAATATCAGTACTTGATATGTGTGTACCCTTAGACCAGTGGTTCTCAGCCTTTTTGACTTCAAGGCCTCCCATTGCCCACAATATCCCATAACCCCCCATATAGGCAAAGATATTTTCTCAGATATTTAAGATTTTTATTTTATTTTTTTTTTTAAGAAAAGGAGGGACAACAGGAGATTTATTTATTTTTATTTTTTGGTTGTTGTTTAACAACTTAATTTTTTTTTTTCTTTTAAAGAAAAAAAATCGGAAGAAGGAAGCAAGGAAGGAAGGAAGGAAATAATTTTTTTTCTAAGAAAAGGAGGGACAACAGGACATTTTTTTTGTTGTTGTTGTTTAACAATTTTTTTTTTCCTTTTAAGGAAAAAGAAAATCTGAAGGAAGCAAGGAAGGAAGGAAAGAGAAATTCAGAAGGATGGAAGGAAAGAAAGAAATTCGGAAGGGAGGAAGGAAGGAAGGAAGGAAGGAAGGAAGGAAGGAAAGAAAGAAAGAAAGAAAGAAAGAAAGAAAGAAAGAAAGAAAGAAAGAAGGGAGGAAGGAAGGAAGGAAAGAAAGAAAGAAATTCAGAAGGAAGGAAGGAACGAACAAAATGAAATTCAGAAGGGAGGAAGGAATGAAAGAAAGAACTTTGGAAGGAAGGAAGGAAATTTAGAAGGAAGGAAGGAAAGAAAGAAATTCAGAAGGAAGGAAGGAAGGAAGGAAGGAAAAGAAAGAGAAAGAAAAATTCAGAAGGAAGGAAGGAAAGAAAGAAAAAGAAAGAAAAAGAAAGAAAGAAAGAAATTTGGAAGGAAGAAGGAAGGAAGGAAGGAAGGAAGGAAAGAAAGAAATTCGGAAGGAAGGAAGGAATATTTTATACATACACATATAATCACATTTTTTTAAAGAAACAATTATTAAATGAAATACATGCAAATAAATGCTATATTTTTTCCATGCAACGAAGAATCCTGTCAAAAATGTTTCTTGTTTTTTTACAAATATATATTTAAAA
The DNA here is from genome assembly GCA_012976165.1 of Labeo catla. Classification (NCBI taxonomy): domain Eukaryota; kingdom Metazoa; phylum Chordata; class Actinopteri; order Cypriniformes; family Cyprinidae; genus Labeo; species Labeo catla. The sequence continues at coordinate 326,388 of VONZ01000807.1, read as the reverse complement.
AAATAACATATATTATTTATCATATACATTATAAATAATTGATTGCTATTGTATAAATCATGTAATCCATAAAAAAGTAACTGTAGACTGATTACGAGTATTTTAATGAATTATTTTGAGAATTTTAAAATGAATTTTAATTTAAAGTATCTAATTTTTGGAATCTGATTACATAATCCAAATTACATGTAATCAGTTACTACCCAGTACCCATTTATTTAAAACAGAAGTCTTTTCTAAAGTGTCTTTGCTATCAGTTTAACAATTTAACGCATCCTTGCAAAATATAACCATTAATTTATTTCAAAAAAAGAAAAAAAAAAGAAAGAAAAAACTGATCCTGAACTTTTGAGAGGCAGTGAGTCCCCATTTCAATTCAGTTTTCCAGTGTAATAAAGCAGATGGAGAAGAAAGCAAGCCAATTATCCTGTGGTGTAAATTGGTTTCACCCATCATATGAGGCTTTGAGACAACAATCAAGAGGGTATAACGGCAGCAACCTGGCTCTCCAGGCTGCCTCTTTGTCCCAACAAGGTGGTTATATGTTGCTGCTGGGTCTGCTCCTCATGATGGCTAATTACTTTTGCTGTCGTTTTTTCCTTGGCCTTACATCTTGATGGATTTTGCCACTGAGGTGTCTCCATCAAAACACCGTAATCATCACAGTGGAGAGATTTCCAAAGGCCTGCCATTTTGTCTCTACTCATTACGCTACAGCATAAAGAAGTCGTTTGATTGCCTAATACCATTAATTGCAACACAGTAATTCATGAGTCCAGAATCCAGTCGTCGTAAACGATGCTTGAATATTGAATGCTAATTGTGATTCAATAATGGTTCATTGTAAATGTTGACAGGTGTCAAAAGTTGCCCTTGGGGGCTGTCAGATTCCAAACTCAAGTGGAACAGCATTACTTGCCTGATTAAACACTGACGTGAACAGCGGTGCATCCTGAGCAGCTCACGATTTATGAAAATAACTTCACAGACGACAAACCATTGAAAAAAAAAAAAGAGTGATCTGAGCACTGAGCACGGCCTATGTGTACGTGCCTGCCACTAACCAAGGACTCATTTGTTTGATTAAGTGTCTTGTGTGCACAACCATTTTGCTGAGACCTCCACTGTATGATCTCTGAGCGTTGTTATGGCCTCGTTGCTTGAGAGAGATTTAAGTGGTCTGTTTAATCAGAGACCGTTGACTGCTCAGACGATCCACTCATACATACATGAATATGAGAAATTGCAATGTTCAATATGGCAGCCATAGTCCCGCCTTACACTTAAATGAGCCAGTTGTCTTATTGATATAGTTTAAAATGGAGGTCCTGCCTTAGTTAAGAGAGCGTGCATGCACACGCTGTGAAAAATGACTTCTTATGAGTTTTTAATGAGCTCTTGAAACAAGATACATTGCCTTAAGAAGTAACACTGTGCAAGACTTTGAGACTTCTATACATAGTTTGTATCTTAAATGTAAGTGTACTTTGTCGATTCATCATGTTACATTTATGCATACTGTACATTCTCTTAAAGGCAGGGTAGGTGATTTGGTTCACAGTTTTTGTTATACTGGTTGATATATATATATATATATATATATATATATATATACACAGTACTGTGCAAAAGTCTTAGGCCACTAGTATTTTCATCAGCTAGAAAATGGTTTAAAGTTAGTTAAAGTCAGTCTTTTGCTGTAGTGTGTCAGTAGGAAATATCAGTTTACATTTCTAAACATTCATTTTGCCATTAATTATAATAGTCCAGTGAGATTTTTGTATGGAGCACAGGCTGTTGTCAGACTCCTTGTGCAAACAGAGATCTGATCTCTCCATCATTCAATCCAGTCTGTCTTAAGAAACAGAAAAACTGAGACAGACTAAATCCAGAAGAACTGTGGCAACATCTCCAAGATGCTTTAAGAGACCTATACCTACAAAGCTAAAGTACTGTTAAAATTTTTAGGCAGTTAGGCACATAAAATGAGGATCCTGTCACAAACAATGTCATAAATAGATTTTCTTTATCAATGAACTTCTATTAACTAAAATAAATAAGCATTTGATGTGACCATCCTTTGCATTTAAAGCAGCTTTTGCCCTATGTGCACTTGTGCATAGTTTTTCAGGTAGCTTTGCAGGTAGGTTACTTGAAACATCTTGGAGATGTTGCCACAGTTCTTCTGGATTTACTCTGTTTCAGTTTGTTCTGTGTCTTCATGTCATTCCAGAGACAGACTGGATGATGATGAGATTAGATCAGTGTGGAGCACTGGCTGTTGTCAGACTCTTTGTGCAAACAAAAATCTCACTAGATTATTACAATTAATGGCAAACAGAATGTTTGGAAATGTAAACTGATGTTTCCTACTGACACACTACAGCAAAAGATAGAAATAACTTACTTTAAACCATTTTTTAGCTGGTGAAAATACTAGTGGCCTAAGACTTTTGCACAGTGCTATATATATATATATATATATATATATATAAAGAGTTCAGAAGCAAAAGCCTCCAAGTACGTCTGACTTTAAAATGACCATTTCTTTCTGGCTACTATGTATAGGTTTCTATGTAAGTACTGTCACTTCTGAATGGGTTGAGGCTGGGATTCAGCGCATTTTAAGTGAAAATACTTGATGAACTTATATGTGTGGAGAGCATTTACTCAGTATCATTATCTCATTTTTGAACAACATGGTTTTTAAAAGGCTTTTGCATTGGAACTCTTCATATATACACATATATACACTGACCAAAATGATAAACTCAACACTTTTGTTTTTGCCCCCATTTTTCATGAGCTGAACTCAAAGATCTAAGACTTTTTCTATGTACACAAAAGGCCTATTTCTCTCAAATATTGTTCACAAATCTGTCTAGATCTGTGTTAGTGACCACTTCTCCTTTGCCGAGATAATCCATCCACCTGACAGGTGTGGCATATCAAGATGCTGATTAGACAGCATGGCCAGGACCTCCACATCCAGCATCTTCACCTCCAAGATCGTCTGAGACCAGCCACCCGGACAGCTGCTGCAACAATCGGTTTGCATAACCAAAGGATTTCCCTGTGAGAAACCGTCACAGGGAAGCTCATCTGAATGCTCGTTGTCCTCATCAGGGTCTCGACCTGACTGCAGTTCATCATCATAACCGACTTGAGTGGGCAAATGCACACACTGATGGCGTCTGGTACTTTGGAGAGGTGTTCTCTTCACAGATGAATTCCGGTTTTCACTGTACAGGGCAGATGGCAGACAGCGTGTATGGTGTCATGTGGGTGAGCGGTTTGCTGATGTCAACGTTGTGGATCGAGTGGCCCATGGTGGCGGTGGGGATATGGTATGGGCAGGCATATGTTATGGACAATGAATGCAGGTACATTTTATTGATGGCATTTTGAATGCACAGAGATACCGTGATGAGATCTTGAGGCCCATTGTTGTGCCCTTTATCTACGACCATCAACTCATGTTGCATCATGATAATACACGGCCCCATGTTGCAAGGATCTGTACACAAATCCTGGAAGCTGAAAACATCCCAGTTCTTGCATGGCCAGCATACTCACCGGACACGTCACCCATTGAGCATGTTGGGGATGCTCTGGATCGGTGTATACAACAGCGTGTTCCAGTTCCTGCCAATATCCAGCAACTTCGCACAGCGATTGAAGAAGAGTGGACCAACAGTCCACAGGCCACAATCAGCAACCTGATCAACTCTATGCGAAGGAGATGTGTTGCACTGCGTGAGGCAAATGGTGGTCACCAGATACTGACTGGTTTTCGGACCCCCCCAATCAAATGTCAATCAGAAAAAAAAGAAAAAAAAATCAATTTTATATTATTACATTAACAATGTAATCGATATTCTATTTATTAAAGTCATGTATGAATCTCATCAAGTTAGTATTTTTAAGCATTTTACATTTATTTAAAAATAATAACTCAAGGCAGTAACAATATAAACAACATATTTTATTTGTGCACTTATGTTCAGCTATTCTTTTTAACAGTTAACTTTTAACTCTTTTGAATTTTTTGGGCCATCAGTCATCAAAGCTTTTATATATTGCTATTATATATTGGTCACAGACCTGGATTTTTACTTTAAATTTCACCAAACTGTGTACTCACCAAAAATTCACACATATCATGTTTTTGTGTCATTTCAAGTCTTATTTTGATGTAACAAAGTGGTTCTAAGTATGCGAGTTGTTTATTGACTTTTTAAATTAGTTTTCCCATTAACACCATAATATTATTAATTCAGAGGATTTATCGCATCAACCGATCACATCTGATCATAACCAGTCATATCCAATCATATCACGATGGAGGCATTGCCTCCTCTCACGTGGCTTTCCCCCATTCATTCTCAATTACCCCCCATCAAACTCACCGCACACTTTAGGGGGACAGTTAAAACTTAGGGGAGGTGAGAGAAATAATGTTTCCTTTGAAATATATTTTGTAATATTGCCATTGTTTTATTTTTCTAGAACGGTTTCTTTTTCTAATTCAACATTTTGACGAGGCACTGCCTCCCTTGCTTCCTTGGAGGAAACACCCCTGTTATAGAGTTAGGATTAGGGCTTGGTTAAAGGTTTTTTAGGGCATTTGTTTTACTGACAGATTAATGTTATTAACAAATAAATTTTGGTCTTGTTGGTCCCATTTAAGCAGAGATGTACTTGCATGGCTGGAAATAGCTGCCCAGGGACATTATGAACATGGCCACGGGGTGAACTAAACTGCTTTAAATGGTTTTGGGTTTAATTAATGGTCTTCTTTTCCTTGCCATTTATGTATGCCCTTTTAAAATCATGTGAACAACTACCATTGTGAGCCACAAATAGCACTATAAGCCTTGACCATAGGATCCTGCCTCTTGAGAACAGGGTAGTGATTACGCTAAACAAAAATCTGTGTTTAATTTTTAGTTGTTACCCAACAAGGTCTACGTTTCATTGCCTCTAGTGGTCTAAAGCACGCATTTTGATCTCCTTTACTTACCTCTTCCTTTCACCATTTATTTGTTTATTTAAATTTCTGCTGTTTCTGTTTCTTTACTTAGTATAAGCATTAATATCCTGTCATCAGTTTAACAAAATCCAATCAAAAACTGCGTTGAATAACACTTTGAAATTATGCATCCTTTGAATGTACAGAAACAGTCACACATTCTTTGATTCTTGCTTCAAGAAGCAGAATGTAAAAAACACAAATCTGCAGGGCAGACTGAACTCATATATGCAGTTACATCGGCATGCACTTACTTCCTCAGTTCAATCTAATGGAAAACTAGAAAAGTACACCATCTGTTAAACACCCAAGCACTGTTTTCCCAACAGACAAATACTCTTTAAAGGTCAAACCTTCTTTCTAGTTTACTATAGTGCTGATAGAATCTCTCCTAACAGCTTATGCAATCAAATGTAAATTTTAGCCTCTCTTTTCGAGTATTTCCATAAAAAGCGTATCAGTAAAGGCTCTTCACTTGTGCATATAGCATCCACTCTTCCATGTAGCCATTTTGTGGAGAGGATGAGATCTAAATTCTGAGTTCTTCAATTTTGAAAGGCTTTTTACACAGTCCTGCTTTCTTGACTGTTATGTGAGAGACAATGTCACTCCAAGGAAATTGTTAGCAATTCTTCTCTCAACAGGATTGCATTAATTCCCCTCTACGTCTAATATTATTCGCTCAAATAATCGAAACAATGTTCCTGAAAAGCCCTGATACTCAGGAACCAAGTACCTGTGAAAGACTTCATTAACATTGACTGCTATTAAGCACAGAGATAACGGTAACAAAAGCTACCAATCGGTCTCTTCATCATTTATTAACAAAAACTAACCGGATGATCTCCTCGCTTACATATATGCTCAGTACAATAAAATTGGATCCAGTACCTCACCTGAACTTAGCATTGCCTTCTCCAAACCTTAGCAGCAGTCATGTCAATAGGCGTTATCTGGCTTTCCAATGATAAATGCCAGCATTGTATCGACTTTACTGTGGGTCACTGCTTAGCTCTCCACACCTGTTTTACTTCGACAAATAAACAACGAACTTCCAGTTCTTTTAACCCTGTCAGAGACTGTGCCCAACAACAACTGCCAAATGCAGAAAGCCATCTGTTTGCAAATACACAGATGGAAAGCCATGGAAACCCGCACACAAATCCTAAGCAACTATCTATATACAGTATTACAATTTAAAATAACTGTTTTCTATTTTAATGTATTTTATTTATTATTTTTTTTTTCCCTGTGATGGCAAAGCTGAATTTTTAAAAGGAATTACTTCAGTTTTTAGTGTCACATGATCCTTTAGAAACTGCTGAATTGCTGCTCAGGAAACTTTTCTTCTTTGTATTATATTTGTGCAAATGTGATTTCCACACCACAACCAACAACAGAAATGTCCTGCAAATACTCACAACCCAACCAAATACTGAAACATGCTGGAAATACTCACAACACAACCAAATACAGAACCACACTTTAAATACTCACAACCAACCAAATACAGAAACATGCTGCATATACTCACAACACAAACAATACAGAAACATGCTGCAAATACTCACAACCCAACCAACAACAGAAATGTGCAGCAAATACTCGCAACCCAACCAAATACTGAAACATGCTGGAAATACTCACAATACAACCAAATACAGAAACACGCTTTAAATACTCACAACCTAACCAACAACAGAAATGTGCTGCAAATACTCAAAACCCAACCATATACAGAAGCACACTGCAAATACTTGCAACACAAACAATACAGAAATGTGCATCAAATACTTGTAACACAACTACAGAAAATTAATCATGGATTTATTGTAGTGTAGTTTATTATAGTGTAGTAACCGTGTTTTTGGCGTATTGATTACATTTTGTATAACCACATTGTACAAATATGATTAAACTATGGGAAATGTTGCAAAATCATGGTTCATTTGTGGTTACCATTGTTTAACTATAGTAACCATATGTTACCAGCTTATATAACAGTTCACAGTTACAGTAATTTTGTATTTTTTTCAGCTTATCCAAAAAAGCTAAAGAATCATCAGGATGTTAAATAAACAAAAATCTCATCTTTCAGAATAGACATTGATAAGCATGTCCCAGCCAGGTCACTTGTTGCTGATCCCTCTTAATTTCCAATGTGTGTATTTGCAGTGCATTTATGCATTTGCTTGCATTGTATTTACAGCGCATGTGTTGTATACTGATGAAGATGTTTTCTTAATTTGCTGGTGTTTTTTTTACAGTTGCAGCGTGTTGAGCTCTCTCTGCCACTGTACAAATGTCTGTAGAACAGGGTTGAATGCTGCCTTTTTGCATAACATCTTTTTTTCCCCATTGGCTGTTATTTTGGTTCTGTTGCAGGGCACAGAATGATTGGCATTATGCTAGTTACATAAAAACAAGGGTGCTGCTTGAGGATTGGAAACTATTTCCTTAAGCCAACAACATTACAGTAAACATCTAGAAAGAAGTTTAGCACACGGTGTACTTTTGTTTACTCAACAGACATAAAAAGGCTTTCGAACACCCAACCCATCATAATGTTTAATGTAAACAAGGTTTGTTGATTCCCATAATTACATGCCTTCAAAGCGGCATGTATGTCATACTATGTCTTAATAATCAATTACAGCAAATCATCAAGCAAAGAATCTTTATATCCTATATCTAATTATGAGTGAAAATAATGTTATTTCCTACTTGACTGCCTCAGATGTACTTTCTGGCTTTGGAAGGCACTTTTTGGAAGTCAAAAAAGAAATCTGAAATGTCATTTACTGAATGAAAATTAATGGGCATCAGCGTTTGTTCCTTTTAAATTATGACTCTTATTAGGACTTCTAGAACAAGACACTTACTCAACTCATATGGCAAGTTCAAAATGTTTGTGTAGGAGAAAAACTTTATTTGTTTATCGATGTACAAGTATGTATAATACAATATAGTATTTGCATTGTAAATTTTGGAGTTTTAGCGGCATATTTGGCACCACTGTATCTTTGATGATTAGAAGCAAGCTATAGATTCCTATCTTTGACATTGATTTTATCATAATGAGTGAATGAAAGCATAATCCAGTCACAAAACTACAAGAGTGATGAATTCTGAATGACCTTAGAGGTTTCACAGGGAGCTCTGTGCCTAGCCTGAGTGACACATGGCAGATTGGGATCAAAAACGGTCCAATCTAATTTTTTTTTAAGTCTGTCTCTTTGTGTGTGTGATGTATTATTCACACTTACTGACACTTCCTCAGCAGTTTAAGACATTAATTTTACAGCTGTTTAAAAGTCGGTATACTGTCAGAAATAGGCGTTTAAGTTAAACATTGATCCACACTCATTTCCATTTCAAACCTGCCACTCAGAAACCTTGTTGTGATTCTGTGCTACGTGAGAGATTTTCCTTCCTCTGTCTCAGCTGAATTACTCAACTTTTTTACACCTGCGAGCACACTAGCAACTCAGATTTTCTATGCATATGCATATGATGAATATTCAAGTTTGAGGTTAGATTTTGAAAGCTTTTACCCTCGATCCTAAAACTTAGCCAAGAACCATAACCGCAAGATGGTTCCTCAGAGGACTAAACAATACTAATGGCCAAAACAGTGAAGTCATAAACAGGGGCATAAAATCTGTAATTACTGGAAAAATAAGCACGTTTACAAGCCAAAAAATTAGCTTGAAGGTGAGAAATGGGAATCTAATAATCATGTGGGCGGAGTCAGAGGTTGCATTCTTTTTCAGAACGCATTTATAATTCAGTGAATAGCTGAAAATTAAACCTGAACATCTATTTGCTTTTATGTGGATGCTAGTAATGGGTGTAGCTGAAGTAGGTTGTCCACATATTATTGCGCATGTTGTGTACTAACTCTGCAGTTGGAGGGGAAACAGAATCAAAACTAGAGAAAATATCATCCGTCATGGCAGGGAACTAATGACACACAGCGTGCTGCATACACATTCCCATGAAAACGTTTACCAAGGAAGTGACATTTAACATGTAAATCTCTTCATGCCTTAACTCTCACTCCTAATGTGGACTCACTAGGGAGCGCGTCGTGACTCTGCACTGGGCGATAAATAGATTACGGCAAATATGGTGAGGGAATGAATGAGCCGCTGCGCAAAATACTCTCTGCAGCCACTTATAAAGATTCACTCTTCCGCTGAGTTTATGTGGAACAAGAGTGAAGAAAGAACACTAAAGGCAGAGATGAGCAAGAGGTTCATAATGCCTGGAGAAAGCTGTAGATTCTCATTCATGTCAGTCAATGGCAATTACTCTGCTGGTGCAGGACTACACAGAGGTATATAATTTGAAATCTGCACTTAGAAATCAGTTCAGTTAAGAATAATGACTTTATTTGAATGTGTCCTTGTTACATTGTAATTACATACTTATAATTATTTTAAGGTTAGTGTTTGATTTAGGGTTACTTGTGTGTAATTATGCTTTAAATAAAGTTTTACCAGAATTCTTAACACCCATGGAACTTTCTATTGTATCAAAAGTTCTATATAGAACTCAGACACGACATTCCTGTTATATCTACAGACTTCTCACAGATTGTGATGATGTTTTAATTATCATAAATTCTGCTAATTTAATTTTTATCTAATTTAATTGAATACTTCTTTACTTAATTTTACTGCTACTGCTCTGTACAAATTACCTGTTATTGTTGAGTAAAATCTATCTACGCAAGTACATTTAGCAAAATAAATAATTAAAAGTCTGATTAATTTTTACCTAGACAACGTTAACTTGAATTTTACTTAATATAGCATGAATTAAATCATGCTTTTGAAGTGTATGTGTTATTCAGAAATAACATGTAGGCACCATATATACATAATTAATAATCCAGTACTCAACCGAAAACAAAGACTTCAATGCTTGGTACACAATACACAATAACTGTAAAATTCTGTAAATGGTTTTTGAGTATGAATGTGTCATTTTGATTAGATTTAAAAAAAATCGTTACTAAACCTAACAACAAAAGCAATGATACAACAGTGTAAATACAGCTGTAAAATAGCAAAAAAAAAAAAAAAAGCAACCTTATTAGTTATTTATGCCCCAGTGCATGATGGTAACAACAGTATTAGAAAAGTATTAGAAAATGTTTTTTTTATTATTGTCTGAACTAGTTTTTTCATGTTAAATTAACTTTGTTTTTCTGTAGTATATACTTCACCACAGAATCATTTTTGCTTCCTCTTCCTCATATCTTTTTTTTCCTTGTGAGGGTAAAATTGTGTTTCTTACACTTCTTTTCTGTGCTGCAGTCTAGTACTTTCTTTTTTTTTTTTTTGGTCTTTCATATTATAGTGTTTAAATTGCAGTTTTCAAAGTGTTGCATATTTATTCACAAGATTTCGAAAAAAAAAAACTTTTGAGCAGTTTAATCAACAACTGTGGGTCAACATAACAAGAGGGATCAAAAAAAATCAGAATACATGGTTACTTTTAAATGGCCAAGATGCTTTTTGGTAGTAGAATGGTGTAGTTATGACATCCACCAGCAGGGGCTTGTGGAACTAACCAGGAAAATATTAGCTTGTAATACAAAGCAGTTATATTAGATTGTCCAGATGGCAAATCCTCACTTTAAATAATATGTCATATTTTGTGTATAATATTAATATTCTTTATTTTTCTCTGCATCCATTTAACCCAAAGAAGATTGTGCCAAGTCAGGTAAACAGATATTAACAATAGAAAATAATCCACAGGATGGTCCAGATGCTTGAACATCTGTTACAGCTAGATAACAACAACCAGTTTTCAATAAACATCAGTTGCTCTCCATATGAGCTCCAGGTACATTTTGTCCACTAAATCCTCACCGTTTAAAACAAGCTTCAGTGATTGTTGTTTATTTTCCCTTGTGACAGTATTGTTTGTTGTGTGTTGAGTGTCTGTCCTGAGGTAGGTCTGGGAATGAAGCAATATGAAACAATATTTTTTAATCATTCTCTTGAAATGTCAGCAAAGTACAATGACAGCAGGTGGTCTGCATGTACAAAGATGTGAACATGATGTCCTGCTGATCTAGACACACCTAGGACAAAGACAGGATGTTGTAATTGTATTTTTCTCTGGTTAAAAGAATGAATCATTCAAAAATGGAAGAAGCTGCAGAAACTGCTATAAATAATGTGAATTAGTGATGACAAAATTATCCGTTTTGACTGAACTAACCATTTAAGTAGGACAAACAGTAGGCAGAAGAGATTGTAACTTCCTGTGCATCTTCATCAGCAGGACATCATGTACAAGCCTTTCTGTACAAGCTTGCAGACCACCTGCTGTAGTTTGAGCATCCTGATATTTCAGAAAATGAAATTCGAACTGAACATTCAGGATGTATATTTTTGGAGGTTTAGGCTTGTTCTAGTTCCGTCGTGCGTTCCACTGGGATGTCTGTTTAGCATCAGGAGCTGTTGAAAAAGATTGAGGAAGTCCAGTGGGACCCACACAAACCAGTGTTCCAACACAAGCCAAGATGTGTATTGAAGAAAAAAAAAAAAAAAACACATTTGTGGCTGTGGTGTTAAGGGATTTATTTGTTTACCCTGTTGTCACAGTGTCTTAAAATAGCTATTTCTTATTGCATGTAATGCTAAAAATTTGCTACTGTGAAAAAAACCCTGGGAAAGTGTTGTGAGACTGTACAAGCTGATGAATGACTAGCGTCCCAGATTCAGTGCGTTTGTGTTGGTGTGTGTCTGTTTGGGGAGTTGTGTTTGTGTGTGTGTCGCTGTAAAAGAGAGAGAGTGTGCATTTCCATGCATGACTGTCTTGCACAGAGATTATGACGTCACCGGATTGCCTCTCCATCTCGGACTCAGACTGTGTGTGTGTGCTTCTGTTTGCATTTTTTAGCATTCCATTCTCTCTGTTCCATGACTATCTCTAGTGTGTGTTTGTCCTCAGCATGATCTCATTAGTCGGTGATTCTTTAATTAGGGCAACTATTCTGTCTCCAAAGATGTTTGAAAAGACAGTTTCATATTATATTATATTTTGTATTTTTTTGTAACAACCTTTCTAACAAAGACTTTTTTTTTTTTTTTTTACACTTGAGCTTTTGCTTTTGCTTGTTCTCTGCAAACAAGTTTGCCCTACATTTCAACACAGGTTGATTTCAATAAAACCACCATTGATTCACACTAGGGGTGGCAATCAAAGATCCCTGGCAACAAACAATGCCCTCGACAGCAAAGAGAGCAACATTTCTTCATTGTCACAGGCTGTCTAGACTTCAGATTCTTTCTTTGGTGAGTGTGTAATATTTGTATTTGTGTAGCAACTCCAGTGGTTCTCAAAGACCTCAAGCCAAGTACCACATCTGGTCAACTCAGAACATTCTCGTACCACCTAATGACAACAATGTTGCTCTAATTTATTCCATTTTGAGGTCAAGATTAAGGTGTGAGTGACATGATGCTATATTTTGGTTAATATCGGTATTTTTGTTTTTAAGATAAATATTAGTGGTTTTAGCAATTCTGTAAGATCATTGCTGAGCACACTGTCCGACATGGATCCAAAAAACTTGGACATGCATGTAAATTGTATGATGATGACACCTATTGACTCATAGGCTATGATGTACGTTACTATAGAAGAATAAATCATCAAAACATCATCAGCATGCGCTAGTGGTAAACACTAGCAGAATGAATAAGAGCATAATTAATCAGACTTTGGCAGTTGTAATTTTTATGCGTGTTGAAAAAAAGTGGAAGACGTAGGACCACGGATTAGGAGCCACGATCACATTTATTTATTTATTTTTTTTTTTGAAGTGATAAATATTGGGGGAAATTCCTAATTATTTCATTTCTTAATGCATTTTCAGACCCATTTTCTTTATTTGGATAACAGTGTATTTTCACATGCAAATTTTGCAGCCCAATTCAAAAATAAACACCACCTATATTTCGGGTCATCATAGTCTATAGTGAAATGTCTGGCTTTCTAGAACCTACTGGAACTACTAGATCACTCTGGTTGCATTGTCAATCAATGTCATGCTGAATCCAGTATTACTGAATCAGCTTGTTCTCTTAAAGTCAAGTTTCTAGAGACTGCTCACAGACTTGGAAGACAAAGGAGTAATATCACATATTTTCTTTCCTTTTTTTTTTCAGTTCTACCTCAGTCTGATCAGCACCCTCACATCAGCATTGCAACTTGAAAAGGTCATCCTATTCACACACACACACACACAAAAAAAAAAAAACCTGCCAAAAAATCGCTCTGTTATGTAGATGTTATGTAGATGTTCAGATGAAGATCTGGAAAAGTATATCCAGTCCACAATTACACATCATTTAGAGTGTGTGAATGAGTCATTTGTTTCTTCAGATCATTGCAGGTGAAGGCGTTCCTCCTCCAGATGCTAAAGATATCCATTAATCAACCTCCCCCTTTTCCCCAGTAGGATCCACTGGAAGGATTGAACCCATAATCCAGGTTAAACATTTAAGCATATGAGGGATTTATAATATTACGCAATCTCTTCTTCCATTGAGTAATGATCTGATTTCATCACACTGAAGGTAAACTTACACACATATACAGTGGCTCCTTCATTACAGTGCTGGGGCAGATGGGAACCTTTGTGAGGTGCTGCTTATTGAATCTTCAGATGACATCATAGATGAAGCTGGGAATCTCCAGTGTGGGGAAAACATGCTCAGAGACTCATCCAACTGGTAAAATTCCCTCAAATTAGCATGATAGACAGCCACTCTCTCTTTCCGTCCTCCAGGATCTCAGATTGGTTTATCTGATATGATTTATGGATATTTGCACCTTGGGCAGACACCTAATTAGGTTTTATCATCACACCTGAGACACCTTTGAAAATCTAAGATTAGAAATATGATTTGAACCTGGAAAGTTTTTGAGAAGATTAATTAGGCTTAAGATTAATTAATTAGGCTATAAAATAGCAAGAAATATTTGCCCATGTTAAGACTTCTGAAGCACAGAATGTTGAGAAGAAAGAAAAGAAAAAGAAAGAAAGAGAAGCAATGGAAACGACTTTTTTATATACTCAGGCCTCTTTCCTGTTCATTAATGGAAAGAAAAATTGGCAAATGCCTGTCATCAGCTCCTGACAGCGGCGACTGAAGTACTCCCCTCAGTCCATTTAAAGACCGAGATCAACTGGCGGACGAACACGTTGTTTTTTCCACATATATTTAAAGAGGGTCACTTTGTCACAAGGTGCTAAAAGGGCTTCAGGGGACAATATCTTTTATTTTATTGTCTCCTCTGACGTGTTCTTCCACTCTTCTCAGTCTGTACTGGGAAAGAGTGGCTGGAACATGATTTTAATGTCATTCAAAATCATTGCATTATTGTAAAATCTACTGCTAAGCATTTTCCCTCTGGCCAAGAACTAAATGCAGCATTGTATAAAAGCTGGCTATGATGCCATGTTCATGTTAGGACAGAGTTAGTCCCTTCATTTTAGTGTATTAATGACTTAAAGGGATCGTTCACCCAAAAATGAAAATTCTGTCTACTCACCCTCATGCTGTTTCAAACCCGTAACATCCCATGCACACGAGGCGACGCTTCTCATTTACTTTGAATGGAGTGACGACAAGCGTTGCCGGTCTGTTGCGTCGTGTCAGTGGCGTTGCTTGTAACAGAAGTTAATTTTTTTTTCAACTTTTCAAGCGCCAACGCAGCCATCAGCCAATCAGATCGCCTTATGCAAATATACTAGTGCAGATGCTAGCCAATCACTGCAAAGCTTCAGACACACCCTCTGTGAAGCGTTAACGCTGACGCCCCATGTGAATGGGGCGTAAGACCTTCATTTATCTTCAAAACACAAATTGATATATTCTTGATGAATTTTGAGTGATTTCTGACCCTGCATAGACAGCAAGGCAACTGACACGTGACTCGAAAGGTGGTAAGGACAGCATTCTCGTAGCTTCATAATATTACGACTGAACCACTGGACCAATGATGTGAAGGTGATTAATTAACGACAGAATTTTCTTTTTTGGGTGAATTAACGATTTAAAGTCAGAAAATAGTGACACCTTTGTCTATATTCGGAGAGCAAGCAAGGACTGCTTACTTCACGAGTTCACGCTTACAAATAATTAGCCGGAGTATAGTAATGCATATTTGGCGTGCTATCTGGGCAAGGGCTCCGAGCTCGGGAATGGCCCGAACCCAGAGGACCCCCCTAGGTGTAAGTGAGAACTCAGAGTGAGGAGATGGGGTGGTGGAGGGATGCTGATAAACCGTCAAAAGGATAGAGGTAAGTCAGCTGTATTTGAATCTATAGCATTGATTAACTTGAGTGAGCTCCTGTTGTGTTAATTAGGCTAGGTATCTGACACGCTCCTCCCGAACCTTGTTAATAAAACATCATATAATGTCACAAAATGTTTAGGTTTGGTAGTTTCTACACATCCTTGTCTGGAAACTTCACTCTAATTACTTTTTCTTG
Organism: Labeo catla; assembly: GCA_012976165.1. Taxonomy (NCBI): domain Eukaryota; kingdom Metazoa; phylum Chordata; class Actinopteri; order Cypriniformes; family Cyprinidae; genus Labeo; species Labeo catla. Next base: position 310,828 of record VONZ01000807.1, on the reverse strand, counting down.
CTTCACCTACAGTAAATGTCACCGTGGTGCCAATGTAATATATTCTTCTGAAAGCAAAGCCATTAATCTAGTCGTCAGTGTTACATGATCCTTCGGAAATCATTCTTATGTACTGAATTGCTGTTCAAGAAAAAACCAAAAGTACCAAAAGTAATCCAAATGACGATGCGTTGCAGCCGCAGTCCTCTCTGGCGGAATACAGTGGGTTTGTTTGAGGTGCAGAGCAGAATTTAAATAGTTAATCGCTAAAAATATTATCCAGATTATTAACCTGATCCACTCCATGAAGAAGGCACCCACGCATCATTTCCTGCCGTAAAACCTGTTGTTTCTTGATGCGGCAGTATTTGAATTTGTGAAATGCACTTCAGTGCGGGTTTATTTGCTGTTTGTACTGGACGCGCTGCTCAGGATGGAGATGAAGATCGCCAGATAAAGTCTTGAATTTGGGTCTGTTCCTCGCAATCGGATTATAGCAATTTGGATTGTAAAGCACAAATAAACTTGTTTCATTTTGCAATTATGATGCGTGTATTTTATTTTATAGGTTCTATTGTTAGTCACAGCATGTCGGAGAAAACGTCTCAGGTTACGTATGTAACCCTGGTTCCCTGAGAAGGGAACGAGACACTGCGTCCTCTAGAGGTTGCTATGGGGGAACGCCATCTCCGTGACCCGTGTCTGAAGCTTATATACAAAAACTACAACAGTGTTGGCCGGCGACAGCCTATGACGTCACTTCCAGCGCGACTCGTCGCTGCTGGTGCGTCACTACTGGTGCGACCACAGTATAAAAGGCCACCGATAGAACACAACATTCGCTTCTTCGTCTGAAGCTTACATCCGAAGCATGGCGATGAGACTAGAGGACGCAGTGTCTCGTTCCCTTCTCAGGGAACCAGGGTTACATACGTAACCTGAGACGTTCCCTTTCGAGGAACTCGAACTGCGTCCTCTAGAGGTCGCTATGGGGAACGGTTATACCCATGCTGCCATGCTGAGGGGAGTGCATGTCATATAGAGGCAAGCACTAAGTACCAACTGCCCTAAGCTTTAAGGGAGTTGCCCCTGGGACGTAGTGACGGCTGTCAGTGACATTACCCCAATCGGCCAGAACGCCTAGGCTGCATACCCCAACTTACCTGCAAGGGTCAGAGCACTGGACCCGGGGTAGAGCCTCAAGCCTGGAAACCAAAGTATTCCTTTAAGGGGATATGGCCAAGCTCCTAGGGTTACCTAGGTTGGCATGTCACCCAGGAGTTACTGCAGCTCTGCAAGGATCCCTCAGGAGCCGTATTACAGAAGGCAAGTGAAAAACTCCTTGCTCAACTAGGTTGAGCGTGCTGGAACTAGAGCGCATGATACCGTTCCTTTAGCCTGGCAGATGCTCTGGAGAGGGACCCAAGGTGACCGGGGCTTTAATCATCTCGAGAAAGGGTACGGGCAGTAGCGCGTGAATCCCTACCATAAAGGATTTTAGAATGGATGCAAAGCTCCGGTGCATTCCATACCACAACGTGGATTTTAGAAAAGTGCCCCAGGGTTCACGTGTGCACTTACCATATACATGGATTTGAGAAAGGGGAGCACTGCCGGCTTAGCAAGGCTCCAAGGGGGGCAGTAGGGCGAACTTCGGTTGCCCGAACGGGGCAATGCTCAAGCAGACCCTCAAGGTGAGGGGAGCATCGCTACTCCAAGCAGACAGTTAGCCTCAGCTAGCTGTCTGAAATACTGCCATGGAGCCAATACACCCGCAAGGCCCGCAGAACCTCGCGAACAAGGGCCTAAACCATATCCAGTGTTCCTCAGAGCACTGAGAGGGGTTCCCGCAGAAACACCGTCTACTCATACGATGGTGAAAAACCAACATGGTCAAGCCCACTCCTCAGAGGGGCAACTCACTATATCACCAAGACAGTATGACGATAGGTCTGTATGATGATTGGGTGGATACCCTGGAACAGGAAGCCCCTCAGGGCAGGACGCAGACAGAGTGCCTTGGTTAGGCGGCCTGAAAGGCATACATGTCTAGTCAGGGGGACCAGGAACCTCCTGCGAAGAAAAAATTTCTGAAGAGCATACCTGGAGGTAGGGCTGTAACCCTAAATATAGTGTTGTAGTGAGGACCTGAAAGCCAAGAGCGGCCAAGAGATCCAAGGACAAACAGGCCACAACCATAGTCAGAAGACCAGAGGGGGGTGCTTGAAGAGGACCTACCAAACAGACAGAAAAAAACACAAGCGACAGGTCCGAAAAGATACAGCAAAGGAGACTAGACATATAATAGGATCGACTCACCCATCCGTGGTTCCCGCACATGACTCAAAAGATGTGAGAAGGGAAGATCCAGGTCCAGACCATCAGTAAAGGTAGCTTTATAACCTATAAAGCTATCCTGAAACATCATAGGTCCGGTAGGAAGCGCGCAGGAAGATGCCACCTAACCTCAGTCAGGTGGTAACTGTGGGGGAATTAAGAAGGGGAAGAAGGGGTGGATGGAGACACCCCTGAGGAAAGTGAGTAGATGTTTATTTACTCTGGTCTTCTGAGCTCGCCTGTGTTCCTCAGAACGCGACGAGTCAGGACCCCCGTGTTGTTCGGGCTCGGATCTGGACCTTCGAGGAATGAAGGTTTTGAAGGCGGCTGAGCGCGTCCTCGCCTCTCTGAACTTCTCGACCACCGTCTCAACGGAGGCACCGAAAAGCTCAGAGGGTGAGACCGGTGCATCGAGAAGAAAGCCCCTCTCTTTCTTCCCGAGGTCAGCCAGGTTCACCCACAGATGTCTCTCCGTAACCACCATGGCCCCCATGGACCTGCCCATGGCAGTGGCGGCCTGCTTAGTGGCACGGAGAGCAAGATCTGTGGCGCGACACAGCTCAGACACCTCATCAGGGGAAAGACCCTGACCCTTATCCAGATCCTTCAGCAGATCAGCCTGGTAGGCTTGAAGCACCGCCACTGTGTGCAACGTACCCACAGCCTGACCTGCTGCTGCGTACGCCTTGCCATTCAGACGGGATGTTACTTGGAGGGGTATGGATGGCAAGGAGGGAGTCTTAAGAGAAGATACTTCACCCATAGAGAGATAGCTAGCCAGCGTCTCCTCTACAGGGGGCATTTTCTCATAGCCGTATTCACGCATCCCCTCGATATTAGCGTAATTAGAATGAGGAAAGTTATGGATGCGTGAGGAATACAGCCTTTGGAGATCGGGAAGGAATGGAATGGAAGACTCACCTGAGCTGGAGGGTTATGGTCGGAAAGATAGCACTCATCGAGACGACCCCGCGGCGCCACCTTTCTAGTCCGCTTCCACGGCAAGTCAAGCCTCGCCGTGGCGCGGTCCATAACCTCTAACAACTCATCGTACGCAGGGCAAGAGATTTGAGAAGGCTCAGCCTCAGCTTCTTCACCCTCTGACATCTCTTGCTCTTCTTGGGTAGGACCCAACAGAGCACTAGCTGCCGGATCAGACGATGTTAAAGAAATAACATCATCGTCATCCAACAGCTCATCCTCGCTCCCGGCAGATGAGCGTGAAAGGGAAAGTCCCTTTTTTAACTCCTCCGCCAGGTCCGCTTGCGATCCCCACAAGCTCATTTTCCTCCGTGCCTCGGCAGCAGAGGGTCCTGAACCGCGGGGAGCAGACGGCTGCCCCTCTTTCCTCGAAAAGAGAGACAAACGAGAACAGAGCTTTTTGATTGAAAAAAGCTCACAATGCACGCAGACTGCCCCCTCGAGGACATCGCGTGCGTGCTCTTCACCCAAACAGTAGACGCAAAGATCGTGTGTGTCATCAGGTGTCAAATAACGAGGACACGGATCCGCACACTTCTTAAACGCCTTACTAGTGCTTGTCATAATATGCAGGAAGAAAGAATTTTCTTACCGAATGCACACTCCAGACAAAAGAGTCAGTGAAGACGAAGAAGAGAATGTTGTGTTCTACCGGTGGCCTTTTATACTGTGGTCGCACTGGAAGTGACGCACCAGCAGCGACGAGTCGCGCTGGAAGTGACGTCATAGGCTGTCGCCGGCCAACACTGTTGTCGTTTTTGTATATAAGCTTCAGACACGGGTCACGGAGATGGCGTTCCCCCATAGCGACCTCTAGAGGACGCAGTTCGAGTTCCTCGAAAGGGAACGTCTTTTGTGTCCCACCACAGCAAACAAAGTAATATTACCGGAATGGTTAAACGATTGCAGAAATTTTATTTATTTTAAGGGTTTAAAAGTGTAGTCTTGTTTAACATTATGTATACTAGGGCTGTAACGATAATCGCACGATGTCGTGAGGCGCGTTTAGTCAATGAAGCCGGTACTTTGATTAGTAGTAAAGCTCCATCACGTGCGTTCAGCTGGAGCGGCAAGTAATACACAGAGCCTTAAAGCACTGACAAGCTACGCCAAAATCGCGCGCAAAATCGAATCGCGATTTTGGCGTAGCTTGTCAGTGCTTTACGGCTCTGTGTATTACTTGCCGCTCCAGCTGAATGCACGTGATGGAGCTTTACTACTAATCAAAGTACCGGCTTCATTGACTAAACGCGCCTCACGACATCGTGCGATTATCGTTACAGCCCTAATGTATACCTATCCTTGGAAACGAGCTGGTAGCAGAAGTCACACAGAACAGAATGAAATGTTATAATTTCATATTAAGTAAACGATTGTTTAAAATTGCAACTGAAAACATAAGGCCGTTGGTATGACAACTAAAAACAACAATAATGAAATTAATGCAGCGATCTCAATATTCATATGGATTTGTTTTTTTTTTTGTTTTTTTTTGTAGGTGTCGTCAATACGTCAGTTTTGTATGTTTAAATGCTAAAAATACGTAAGTATTTGTACGTTTAGATGCTGAAAATATGTCAGTATTGTACGTTTTAGTGCCTGTAAAAATGTACGTAAATGTACGTTTTGTGGAACTACATTTTACGTAAAATACATACAAATTATCATAAGATCACGTTGCAGCAACATAACATATTGTGTTTGGATTTTGAATAATCAAAACTCTTGACAGTATCTGAAGATTGTAAATGCTTTGACTGAGGGGAAAATGTCACCTCAGCGACATCAATGTTTCTTTTTATGAGAGACGACAATCGAACATCAAACAATCTCTTGAATACAACAAAGTGCATTGATTCAAAGCAGAATTCTGAATTGTAGAGAGCAATACAGCTCATTGAAAGGGACATTATAATCAAAGTACAAAGCAAAGGGAACTCAGCAGGTCCCATTGATTAGTCAATATTATTGGGGTTGTAGGAAAAGACATTTTGAAAATGTGAAACCCCTAAAAACCAGATGAAAGGAAAAAGACAACAATGCTCCCTCTGAACTAATACCCTGCATTCAGATATGGCAAGAGCATGGCTTGCAATAAGAAAACTCAATTTTGCATAATTAAGTTTTTAGTATTTAGAGCCACCACTGTAATTTTAAGGGCTATGCTGTGAACAATGACGTGAAGTCCAGTTCACGTGACAGAATGATCAACTTAGGGTGTATTTTTTTCAGAAACACAATGCAGATTCATATTTCAAACAGGATGTCTTTATTTATTTTAATGTCCTGAATATACAGGAAAATGCTTATATTTAAAATTGTATAATTTACAATAATCAGTTATTTACATCATGCATTGAGTGAGAACCAGAAACTGGTGTAATAATTAACGTGGAAGTCACAGGTATATTTATAGTGTGCAGTTGTTGATTGAATCCAGGCTTGCTAAACTATATTTCTCTTCTCTGTCAGCCCGCCATCCCTAAATTTAGGGCCAGCTTCCCAGTCTCAAAGACTGCTGAACAGGGAGAAAAAATCGGCTATATTTAGCCCACCTGGCATGCTTTGAAACATCAAGGATGCAGAGAGAGAGAGAAAGGGAGGTAAGGAGGGAGGAAGAAAGAAAGTGTAGGAAGGTAAGAGTGCCAACCCTTTGTAAAAGAACTCTTTAGATGGATTGTTTTATATATGTAATTTACTCTGGCTCCTTCAGAACTTCTGAGGAGGTTCTTAAGAAAATCTAATTGCCCTGTCACCAGATTCTCCTGTATATGCAATCAATTTCAATTAACCAGTCCTCTAAATGAATGCCACAAGGGGGTAATTTTAGAGCTGCAAGTGTCTTGTTTAAAAAAAAAGACGTCCAAATGTCCAAAAAAAAAAAAAGATGAAGCTGTAATTTTTTTGTATATGCTTCCCAAACATAATACAATTTCTTTAGAATAGAAGAAGAAAAAAAAGTTATTTGTTCATGCTGTTTTGAAAGGATAGTTTATCAAAAATGAAAATCATGCTCATGTTGTTCCAAACCCAAAATTTTTTGAATTTTAATAGCGATGATTTAATTTGAAGTTTCATTTCTAAATCACCAAGCAGGAAGAAATAGTAAGATTAGGATGCTAGTATGCTACTCATATTTAAACACTGAAAATTGACACGCTTCACCCTCAAATTGAAAAATTCTGCCAAAGCACAATTGAATTTGGAAAAGGCTGACGTGGTTCATTGACATGGTAAATGACTGCTGTCAGTGCATGAAATGTAGAGTGGTAATGTATTATTGAGATGATCTTTGACCTTTAATACCCTCAAAAGGTTCCTGGCTAAGAAGATCAAAAAAATCAATACGAGACAAAAGAAATGGGATATCTGTGCCCCAAGGCTGAGAGAAACCAAAGACGATCTCTGATGGAGTGATGTTGACCTGCATTGTGAGATTCATGCAACTATAAAAGATAAAAAGAATGGACTGTTTACCCAATATTTGTGCGTGCTATGTGTTTGTATGCTTATTAGAGTTGATGTTGTTGGCTTAGCAACATGAAAGGAACGAGTTGCTGTCTTTGTTGAGTCTTTCATGAGGTTTTCTTTCAGTTAGGTTGTTTTCTTAAGATACTTATGTAGGCAGCGTATACAATAGCATTGCAGCTTGTTACGTCTTTGAGCTAAGCCTAAATGTGTAGAGAAATGTTCTTCAGAGAAAGGTATTGTCTCAAAGTCTGCTTAGGTAACGGATGGGGAAAATAACTGGACTCTAGGTTTGTTTTTTTCTTGCTGTGATGTGCCAAGGCAGGTCATTATAATCTAGAATCCTAGGATCCAAGTAACGGGCAAGTTGAGGTTGGTTATCTGTTTAAAAAAAAATCATTCTTTTCAAATAATCGGTTGATCCAGTTCACAAAACTTGCCTGAATGATCTGTTTCCAAATCTGATTCGATTCTCAGGTGCACCTAACCGATTCAATGGTCCAGTTGTAGTAGTTCCAACCCCTTAAACAGGAAATGTGAATGAGTGAAATTAACTTTTCAGTGAAAATGTTGGTCTTTTTGTTCACTTGGCTGGAATGTAGTGCAGAAGTCATATGGACTACTTTAATAGTGAAAGTGCGGTTCTCTTTTTTGTTCAATGGAAGAAAGTTAGTTATAAGGGTTTTGGAATGACATAACAGTGAGTCTATTATGACAGAATTCCTCTTTTTGAGTATTCTGTTAACTGTATTGTGCATTTGGTGCAGTGGTCTTTTCATTAGAGAAACCATCATGCACACACACATTCCTCTTAAGAAGTTAGTGAAGAGGCCAGATGTCTTACTCAAGAGTTAATGGCCTTCATGGCCACTTGGCAAGATTCCACAGTCTGAATTAGCTGATGACAGATTCGGTTAATGATACATGCTGTGGCCATGTGAAGAAATGAGGGTTTGAGCCAATGTGGCAAGAGGAAGGAGATTGGAGAATGAGTCCTGTGAAGCATGAACCAGTCAGCCCTGAAGAGATGAGAGCCGTGTCCATTCATGAAGCCCAATCGATAGCACTCTGTGATTAGTCACCTGCTAAATAGTGGCCACCCCGAGGACATGAGCTTCTCATCACCAGAGAGATGAGTTACAAAAAGGTCCAGGACCACTGTGAGATCAGCAAATGTCAGCCGGGTTCCAGGCAGGATCCGTTCCACTTTACTGATCGCTGAAGCAATATGGCAGCCAATCAAAGGCTGTTTCATGAAAAGAGCTCTTGGCCATATGCTTTTATGATGGATCCAGAACTCTTGAGTTGTGAAATAAGAATCACCCCTCGGAGTGAATTGTTGTGATTATGCTGCCTTCGAAGATGCCTTGTTTTAGCCAGATACTAAGGCAGCATCCCATCCTTCACAAAGAATATACTCCCAGTGCATTGTGATGAGCTTATGAAAAGAGTCCATCAAAGATAGCAGTCCCGCTTTAGATTAAACCTAAGTTTAAAGTACTGCACTATAGTAAACACAATACAGAAGTGAGTTGTTCTTAAGAACTTAAGGTTTGGCTAGTTAGTGTGTTACACAACATTAACCAACAATATTGTCTTATATACTACAGGGTTGTTGAATGCTTGAATCTGATTGGTTGAAAACATTCTAAGGTGTACAATTATTTCCAAAAAAACGTAGTGTCAGGCAGGTCTTCACCGCATTACATGTCTATATCACTGTACCAAATGATTTTAGTAATTTCAAAAGTCCTTACTACAGTGGCAGAGAGAGCTCGACGTGCTTTAAATGAAAAAAAAAAAAAAGAAAGAAAAGAAAACACACATACATGCAAATCGAAAAACACCTTCAATTTATGAAAACACCATCATTTTGACAACACAAGTGCTGCAAATACAGAAATGCACTGCAAAAACAGAAACTCATCGTAAATGCTCACAACACAACCAAATACAGAAACACGCTAAAGAAATGGAAATACACTGCAAATACTCATAACACAACCAAATACAGAAACATGCTGCAGAATTATCACAACAAAACCAAATACAGAAAGGTGCTGCAAATACTCACAACACAACCAAATACAGGAACACATAGCAAATACTCACAACAAAACCAGATACAGAAATGTGCTGCAAATACTCACAACGCAACCAAAAACAGAAATGTGCTGAAAAAACGGAAACACACTGCAAATACTCACAACACAACCAAATACAGGAACACGCTGTAAATACTCACAACGAAATACAGAAACACACTGCAAAATAATCACAGCAAAACCAAATACAAAACTTCCTGCAAACACACAACACAACAAAATACAGGAACACACTGCAAATACCCACACCACAACCAAATACAGAAATTCGCTGCAGGGACTCTCAACACAACCAAATATAGAAATACAGGACAAAAACACATACTCTATGTCTTTAGTCTTTAATGTGTCCCTTCTGATTAAATTGTCAGAAGTGTTAATTTATTTACAAAGTTATGAAGTATGCGAATATCTACTATGTCCAGACATTGATTCCCAAGTGAATGCAGAATTAGTGGCCAGTACCATTAATACTGATACAATTCATTTCCTAAATGGGTTTATTTCAGTTTTTTGAGGATATAACTAGTTTGTGGGTGATTAAAGCCATTTAACATTATATTAAATATATAGTATCCATTATATTGTAGCACGTCTTGCACTAGCTGGAGATAGTAGTCATGGACCACATGAGATCCTTAACAGAGAGAACCGCATGTGCCCTTGAGCAAGACACTTTACCCCAGGATGTCCCAGTTACTGTATTGTACATTTCGAAGAGGTCATTTAATGGCATGTATACTGGATTAAAGTCACATTAGCAGTATGTTCATCATAACTGTTATGATATTAACATTGGGAATGTACTGAGTATTAAATAGCTGTCTGGTGTGAGGAGACGCAGTGTACTGCAGGAGAGCTGTTAACCTTTATGTCTTGGTTTCATTTAGAGATTGATGTGTTTTGATGTTAACTCCATTTAGCAAATGACTTGTCTTATTATTAATGGTCATAATAGACATGAAGTAAGTCATAGGCTACATTTAAGGTTAAATGTTTAGGATTAAATCTTGGGGAATCTTGGGTTTTTAGATAAGAACATTTCCCTATGGGAGGATTCATTTTCAAAATGTATAAGTCCAGAGGCATAGGGATTTTAAATGTGACTGAAAGAACATGGTTGCAGGCAACAAGAGTAATGCCCTGTAATGGTTTGACTCATAATATTGTATTCATTGCTGCAGCCTTGGACACTTATAGTTTGCACATATGCAATGCCTCTTTTCAAAGGATACTTTGAGTGAGAGCTCAGCTGTGTTATTGTAGCACTTAGAATGACTTCTAGCAGTGATTTAACACAACACATATCATAAATAATGGATTGCTCATGCATGTCCAGCAGCTTTTTAAGAATTCATATGGGTTTGGAGTGACATGAGGGTGAGTAAATAATGATAGTTTTTTTTTTTTTTTCTTTTGTTCATATTTATTTCATATTGCTACTGAAGAGTAGTATATGTTTTATTATTATTACTTCTTGCAAAACAGAAAACTACATAACAATGTTAGTCTACTTTTTTTCCAGTAAAGAGCAACTGAAAAAAACATCCCAGTAAGTTTTTATTTTTTCGTTATTCAGTGAAAAACAGAAATAAAATACAATTCAATATGATTCACTAAGCATTTGTTAAATTGACTAAAGTAAATTATGTTCATGTCAGCAGTCATTACTCCAGTCTTCAATGTTAAAAAACAGCTGATTAATATTTTTGTGAAAACTGTGATCTTTTTTTTTTCAAAGTTCTTTGTTAGATTTGATACAATCTTATACACTCTTGCTGAATAAAAGTGTTAATTTCTTTGCAAAAAAAAAAATATATATATATATAGTGCAAAAAAACGTTTTTTTAGCAGTTTATGGTTTTCAGTCTTTGCTTGTTGTTTGTTAGATTAATGTAAATTATAGAAAAGTTTTTTTTCTGGGCTCAATGTCCACATTGGCTACTACTTCCTATAGTTGATGTGTATGAATTATTGCACCATATTTACTTTGCAGTTAACTTTCATTCATCACTATGAAGCACAGCGTATAATGAACTCTTAGAAAGAGAAACATTTTTTATGATATTAAGAAAGTGGTTTGTTTTAAATTTAGTATTGATTTGGATTGTATTTTGTATTGATTTCTTGAGCAGAGCAGGTGTGCTGCATAATGTACACCAAATTGGAGCCATATTTGAAATCAGTGTTCTAACATTCAGCTTCTTTGGATGGAGGAAATTTAGCAGCGAATGACTCACTGTGCTACATAAAGGACGTGACTGGGTACCTTGATGTATTATGCCACCTTCTTAAAAAAATGACAGTACTTATGTTTTGCCGATGTACTGTTTGAATCTGATCCTAGTGGAAAGTGTTTGAGTGGCATGATGTTTGTGTTGCTATGGTTACCTTTCCATCCAAACGTGATTTCTCCTCGCAAAGGTCTATTTGGTGGCAGGTGAAAATAGGCTAAGATACTTTTTGAGTTTCAAATCAGTTTCAATCATTCTGATGGTACGTGACTTCTAATAAGTTGAATTGCTTCTGTTTTCCCCATGTTTTTCCAATGTCTGTTATGAAAGTATGTAAGTTTGGTGAGCGGGAACGAAAGGGAGGATTACTTGTGTATAGCCAGAGATTGTCTTATTGTTGGGAGATGCAAGGGTCTGTAGTATGTATCATTGGAAGGAGCATAACAGCTAACTTGGATCATGTGAGGTTCCTCAGGCAATCATATAATGGCAGTGGCATCACTGGCCAGCTTTTTCCTTTATTCATTAAAATTCATTATATCAACATAAGGCGCATGGTAGTCATAATAGTAACTACTAATTCAAGTCTGATATCAGGTAAAACCTGAAAACCAAAGAAAACATCAATATTTGTTTGACAAAACACAATATTACACAACATCTATTGTTAAAGGGAACCCCGGGTTTTATGACTTATGGCTTAATATAATGTAAATAATGTCTCTTACTGAAATATGAGAAAACCCATGAAAGATTTATATCTTTTTTAAAATTCACATCTTTTTATGCATATTTTGAACTATAGTGAGGGCGCCATTTTTTGATGTAGAATGGTTGCAGACTGTGAGCTACCACAACACAACTCAGAAAATAAAATACTGATACGATGAGCACAGCTACTGAAAGAGCTTACAGGTGGCAATGGATATAATGTAGGCTTAAACCAAATGCCGTACCATCGATTTTCCCCACAAGGAGTCTAAGATATCGAGTGAACTCCATACTGAGATACTCAGTCAGTGGCTGCGGCGTCACAACAAGAATTGGCATATTTACATCCTGTCAGGATGGCATCTAGCATTTCTTGTCTCTGCGGTTTGTAATCTCTTTCAGTAGCTGTGGCCTACTAAAAGCCTCGAAGGCATCAGGGCTAAAGTGGAGAGAACAAAGAGGTGAGTCTTTATGAAGTTTTATTCGTCCACAGGCATCTTCACATTCTTTTCTCCTCTTCTTGTCACATCAGGGCTAAAGTGGAGAGAACAAAGACAAGCTTACATTGCTTCTCTTGTTGCCCTTTGGCTGAAAATTACAACCAAAAGCCACACAATGTGGCATCATATCTGTATTTTATTTTCCAAGTTGTGTTGTGGTAAAATAGCAACAGGTAATGCCAGTAGCTCACCGAGTGCAACCATTTTCCATCATTGAAATAATGGCACCCCACCCCCCACCCATAGTCCAAAATATGGATAAAACGATGTGGATTTTTAAAAAAATAATATACATCTGAGGGGTATGACATCATTGTTCAGGCCCCGCCCATGGCCACTGATGGTCTGTACTGTATTAGCATATTTCCGCCCTCAGCCAGTTGTACGCTGTTTGCCATTTTTGCATCTCCGCACTCAATGTTTGCATCTCCGTGCTCAAGCAGCTGTAGCAACAGCAATGTCTCATAAGCAATGCAGGTGTTCTGTATTTATATGTAAAAGTGAACAAAGGAGTCTTCATTTTGTCCTGATATCAGAGCCACTGAGGACACAGTGGATTAATTTTGTTTTTGATGGTAATGCGCCATCAAATCCTCAAAAAACAGAAGAGAGGGGCGGGGTGAGCAGTAGCTCATTATCATTTAAAAAGACATGCACCAAAACGACTCGTTGTGAACAGAGCTGTTTTTGATGAGGTAAAAGTGTTTTGTTTTACACAACCACTGAGGAATTGTAACTAAAGTATATTACTGACAATTCATGAATACCTAAAGAATCATACGTGATAATTAAATCAGTGATAATTACAAGATATTTAGTGAATTTCACTCACTTAACTGTAGGAGGCTCCAAAATTGCCAAAAATACCCAACTACATGCATTTGCTTTAACAATTGCCCAAAATTTAGTGGGGTTAAAGGGTCAGATCACCTCAGTAAAACCACAGTAATTTGCACTCTGTTCTACTATATCCTCCCTTAAAGTACAACAGAACACAAAACTGTTCTCTTGCCCACTAAACACAGTTATTTACAGCTGCTTTTGACCCTGAGAGAGGTGGCTTTGTTATAAATACTACAAGGCTGACAGCGGAAACATAACCACACCATCGTCCTAGCGTGAGTTATGTCTCACTCTGTCTCAACTGTGTGGAAATTCAATTATCAGTATGCACATGGGTTTAAAAGAGCAGTCTTTGTGTCCTACACAATGAAACACATCCTAATGCACGCCGTTGACTCCGGATGCTCCGTTGGAAATGCGGTCTGGTGAACGGCAGGGTAAATTAGGTGTGATTTTTTTTTTTGCTATTTCAGTTGACCAGCATTTTTAATTACTGACAAGACATTTTGTGAACTGGGATATGAAGTTACTGTAGCATGGTTTGGAAAATGACCAAATCATCATTCATAATCCTATTACGTTGTGAATGCTGACAATGAGTTGAACCACCCACGGCCAGAGGACTGAACTTGTTGTAGCGTCAATTAAACAAAAGCACGAATCTAGAGCAGTGTGTGAGTGAGTCATCTTTAAAATGCTAATCAAATTCCAAATTGTTTTTGTATGAGATCAATGCATGCCATTTAAGATTGTGATAAAAAAGACATTTAAAGGGTATGGAGCCCCACACATAAACAATCAGATGGAAATTACCTCTCCTCCTCTCTGTTTTAGAAAACAAGAAATTAATTTGCATGTTAAGTGGTTCTCACCGCAAACAATAATGGTAGGAACAAATGCAATATTTATCACTGGCATCATCAAAAACAAATGTTGAACCTTGTGGACAAAAATAGTTTATTGTACCTTATAATTGTGTTTAGGCTTGAAAAGAACAACTTGTAATAGTGTTTGCTCACATAATGAAACAAGGAACCGGTACCTCTAGCAGACCTGTTGCAGTTCATTTAGTTTTCATTATAATTTGATCACACTGGCGAAAATTACCCTATGCATAATCCAAATGGAAGTATCGTATTTACATACGCCCAGCCAGAGGTCTGAGTGGTTTTGAATGAGCGCACGAGAGTGAATCATGAACCCCGATATGAGAGGTGCTGACCTGATGTGCACATTAAGTCTTGATAGTGATATACATGCTATTATTATATTCACGCTCCATAGTCTGATTGCTCTTCCTGCTGAACTGTTGTAGGCGTTTTAGCTTCTTGCATCTGGAACGGGTTCTGATGCTGTGTTGGTAAATGTAGAGGTAGATTTATTTGCTTAACTGTTTTTTGATTAATGACAAAGTCTAGCTGACACTGCAGCTAATTCTGACCAAGAACCGTCAGGTCAAGTCACCTTTATTTATATAGCGCTTTTTTTTTTATATTAGAGGTTGTTTCATAGCAGCTTAACAACAGGGACGTAACAGAATCAATGATGCCAATTTTAAATATAAGACAAATCCAAATTCAGCTCTAGAAAGACAATAGTGTCATTCAGCTCCAGTCAGTTCAAGGCTGATTCAATTCAGTTCTGTAGCAATGTGAATGTTGCAAAATTTGTTAGTCATAACTTCGATTTAGCAATAAACCAGTTCTACAGACAATTACCATTTTAAGCAAAAAGAGAATATGGAAAGCAAAATTTTGGGGGATCTGATTGTCTTTCTTTCCAAAAGCAGGTTTGTGTGCCATTCAGAACTGAACTGAGAAAACCTGTGAAATTTTATGTATGTATGTATGTATGTATGTGTTTGTTTGTTTGTCTGTTCGTTTGTTCCATCTCATGGATGGAAAGGGAATTTTATTTTTTTTCTGAATTTTGCACAACTCTATTCAAAAGTAAAAATATTTATTTATTTATTTTTATTTTTATTTCTATTTATATAATTATTTCAATGTATATACAATGGCAAACAATATACAGAAACGAAATTTGAACTTGCAATTTACAATACTGTAAGGAAGTAAAATTCAACTAAGTCAACTGAATTTCAAATAAATTACTATAACTGTATTTCTACTTATTTATTTATTTATTTGCTTGTTTGTTTATTTATTATTTATTCACAACAGAAGTGACGTTTGTCAAGATAAACTTGAAATATTGTTAAATATAAACTCTTTCAATTCTGACTTTTCCACAACTCTTTTCAAAAGTACAAACATTGATTAGAGCCCAGACATAATAGGATTACTCAGAATAGCTTATGGATTACTTACAAACAAACTAAATAAATAAGTAAGTGAATAAATAAATAAATAAATATATATTTTTTTATTTTAATTGATATACAGTGGCAAACAAATATTATGTCTATTTATTTATTTATTTATTTATTATTATTATTATTATTATTATTATTATCATTATTATTATTATTTTATTTTAATGTATATACAGTGGCAACAATATACAGAAATGAAATTTAAACTTGCAATTTACAATACTGTAAGGAAGTAGAATTAAAGTAAACTGAATTTCAAATAAATGACTATAACTGTATTTCTATTTATTTATTTATTTGCTTGACTGTTTGGTTTATTGGTTGTTTATTTAGTTTTTCACAACAGAAGTGAAGTTTGTCAAGATAAACTTTAAATATTGTTGTCTCTATTCAAAAGTAAAAATATTTACTATATCTCAGACAATATGATTACTCAGGATGCATACATACATACGTACACACATAAATCTTATTTTATTTTTTGTATTATTTTCAGGAACTGTAAGGGAGAACAACAGCTCTTTATACAAGAACAATGTGCTACTCAATGTGCCACAGCTCTGACGGAAAATCACAGAAAATTTGAAAGTGACATTGTTTTTTTTTTTTTTTTTGCTATGTTTGTTAACAAAACAACAAAAAAGTGGAGCATAATCATAACTGATTGTCAATTTAATTTGCATTCTTTCATTACTGATGGTTCAGCAGCATTTCTAGAAAAAGAGAACATTTGTTTGGGAGAATAATAGCAGTGTACAGTGATGCAGCAAACAGGATTTGTTGACTTGTGTTGTAGAAGAGCAGGAGCAATATAACGTCTGTTTGATGAAGATATAACCTGTCTCTAGCTTGAGACCTTTATGACATGAACCCCAGATCTTCCTCTGTAAGAACAAACCGCTCCTCTGTTATGTAATCGCTTAGCTTCATATGCTGAGGTTGTTAACCCAGACATTTCCAGTAACCAGGGGAACCGGGGAAAATCGCATGCAGCCGAAGAGGGTTAGATGGGCGAACATTATATATGCAGTATACAGTAGGCCTATACTTTGTTGCTATAGTGATGCATATGTCTTAAAAATGATCCTTAAAAATGATTTTTGTTGGTGTAACCTCACATAGTTGGGTTGATTCAGACATATTAAAGAAAATGTTTCACTTGATTCAAACCAGGTTTGAGATTCAGTCAAAACAGGTTTTAGATTATACAACTAGAGGTGTAATAGTACACGTATTTATAACATTTATCTTATTTTATTTTATTATTTTATTTGATTTACTTTATTATTTATTTATTTTACTTTTAACCACTGTGCATGTGAAACTTCTGTATGTGCAGAAGCAATTTTAAACTCTGAGTTCCCTCTTTAGGATGGGACCGTTATAGATTATATCAATATACTTAGTTTGCTGTGAACACATCTGAAAAATAACAAAGGACACAGAATGAACTTCTGCTGAAAAGGTACACATTCCAAGTTGTCTAAAACGTGTCATAAAATGTGCTTTATTTTAAGCACTTCAAACTAAATCATAAACGCGGCTTGCATATTAGGTGCGTATGTTGTTCAATGAGTTTCAAGTGTTCTTTCCTTAGCGCACAACTTACATCTTTTGGCTGTAGTATGCTTATTTGTAAATTGTACAAATTCACTCAAGTATTTACATTTTGCATAAATGGTAACCAAGCCAGTCTACATTTGGGGATGTTTACACAACACCGTTTTCAATTAAAAATGGAAAACCTTTTATGCATTTTGGCCGTTCGCGTTACACAATAGCTGCGTTTTGAGGTCCCGAACGCAAACTTTTAAAAATGGGTTTCAAAGTGCAAACCTGTGAAAACAGTGATGTTATGCATGTGTTACATGTTCATCTATATGAGTGAATTTGTGCTCAGGTTACATCGCCATCCAACTGTCCTGGCATGCATAAAACAGGGTTTAGTGTTTTAGCAGATCCTTGTGAACAGGGATCATTTTAACAACATTGTTGTCTGTATGCAAAAATAGGTTAAAAAACAAGGAAAGATGAAAGGAAAGCAAAGGAAATTTTTATTTTAAATACAACCGTCCAGTTAGTACATTATCGGTACAGTTACATTTAGCACAATTAAACCACTGTTTATTTAAAGAAAATAAATAAACAAATAAACAAATAAATTGTTGTACCAAACATATTCAGAACAAAGACTTCAAAACTGAGATACACCTTAAAAAATGCTGGGTTAAAAACAGCCCTTTCTGGGTTATTTGGCAACCCAGCAGTGGGTAAATACTGGACAGATACATGCTGGGTTATTTTGACTCAGCTTGTTGGGTTTTATACAGTTAACAAATTTGCTGTTTTTTGTTGTTGTTGTTGTTGTTGTTTGTTTGTTTGTTTGTTTGTTTGACATAGTCAACCTACTGAAGGCTTTTCATTTTAAATAATAAAAAAAATGCACTCTAAAAATCTGTTTTATATGTTTAGGATACAAATTAAATAGCAAATCAGTCTTTTACAATCATAAAAGACTCAAAAACATTCAGTAAACTTTTTAGGATGTGACGAACAGCAAGAGCAGCCAATGGGAATCTGGTGGAAGAAAACTGCTCATCCACATGGGTATACGTAAAAATGTATAGACATTTTGTCCAGACGGATCTGGCATTTTTGCAGCCTAAAACTGCATTTTTTAAAAAAAAAACAAGGTCCCAGAGTGGATAAATGTGAAAACGACATGCTTGCATTTTCATGTGTACAGGCAATCCGTATATTTTGTGTAACGATGATGTCATCACCCCACATCTCGACCCTAGTCAGTCACCGCTACGTCACGTAACAGCAACAACAACAGAGCCGATCCTTGCTCTCAAAGATGATTTAATGTTAGTTTAGTTTTTGATTTTGGCCAGCGGTTATGAAAACGTGAATGTTCCTTTCCTTTAATGCGGTGCACTGTCGCCCTTTCTGTGCAAAAGTCAGCCTGAACTCTGTTTTGTTCCGGTTCATGACAGTTAGGGTATGTCGAAAAACTCCCATCTCATGTTCTCCCTCAACTTCAAAATCGTCTTATATCGCTGTTTTACCTTTTTTGTTATGGGTGTTCGATCTTCTTTGAATGTTCACTTTGCAAAGACTGGGTCTGTACTTCTGTAGTGATGTAGTATGATTTTCAAATGATTTTTGAAACATGATGGGAGTTTTTTGACATACCCGAACTGTCTTGAGTCAGAACACACAGAGTTCAGGCAGAGCAAGACAAGATGAGCATTTGAGGTTAAAAAGTATTTAAAATATTATAAGGATAAGACCCTTTTTCCAGACCCTTTTTGGGTCTGTTTAAAAAATACCCCAGTATTTTTTAGAGTGTAGGGGAGCACGGGGCATAACCTTTGTTTGTGTAAATCCACGTGGGGTTCAGAGGTTATTTCTTTTTATCCACGTTAATTTCACACTTGTCTAGTACAAATATGTTGCTTTGTTTCATAATTACAGTGTATACGTTTTTCGTTATTTACCTCAAAAGAAAGGAAGTGAAAAGTGACAACATGCCCCATATGTGGTGTACATTGTAACATGTGAGGGGCACATTGTAACATGACCATATGACAGCTTAAAATGTTATCTGATCGAATGAAAAAAAAAAAAAAATCTAATTTTTGAGGTTCACATGAACATATCGCAACCATGCATGGAACGGCCCTGATCACAAAACACAGCTATACAATATAGTTCAAACAATGTGCGCAAATAGATGAAACACATTCAGACATTCAAAAAAACACTCCCCTCCCTCCAAACACAGCTCTCATAGAACACGAGACACATAAACGAGCCAAAATGCTTTACATTTCTTGAAATAATAATTTCTCAACATTAAACATCTTTTGTCAGTCTTTATTTACCTTTTTCTTGTGGTTTCTTTTTTAAATCCATAAAAGTATATAGTGAAAATTACTTTTCATAGAATAGCATAGTTTAATATAGCAGGGCAGATTGTAACGCACTGTTACAACGTTCCCCATCAGCTCGACTGGAATATAAAACTGGTTTGTGTTATCTGATGGTTTGCCAAGCATTAATAAACTGTCAAAGCTGATAAATAACAGATTGGCAATTAAAATAATAGCATATTTGTCTCATTTTAAATGAATACTAAAAAATGAGATGAAAAATTTACTTTAGACAGAAATTTACTTTTACTATGGTAAAATAAATATTCAGCGATATCTTCAAAAGCCTTTAGAATTTTGACGCACTTTTTTCTCTGTGTAGTGTTGCTATGGCAACCAGTAAATACTGTAAATTTGGTTATGCTGGCGTGTGTGGAAATATTTAAACCACGTGTGTTACAATTAACCCTGCGTTAGTTTGTGCCCCGGCACCCCTACATACCAAACCGTAATTGTTATGTATTGTTTACACCCCAAGAGACAACACAAAGGACTTTTTAAATAGCTCTTTTTACAGTGCACATTATTTATCATCAGCAAGTACTGTAGATTCTAATAACAATAATAAGACTATATAATTTACATATATTACTACTACCGTCTACACGTTACTCTCTAATGTGTCTAATCCGTAACATCCAGTAAGTAGATCAGCGTTATTACTAGAGCTCCCGCTCAGCTCACTGCAACAGAGTAATCCAACTCACAAGAAGCCTGAGCAACACCTGCCTAATCTGCCTGACATTAACACATACGAAGACTGCATTCATCTTTGTTATGTAAAGGGCTTGTGTTTCCTTCTATTTCCCCCAAGAGAAAACACAAGCACTTCCATTATTGACCAGACTCCTCTGTGGTTTACATGCCTTGGAATTCAAAGGTATAGCTACTGTAAAGAGTACAGGGAACTTACACAAATATGTGCACGAGATTTTACTTAAGGTAAGTATGTTGCCAAAGCATACTTTAGTGCGTTTGTACATCTGCGTTCTTATCTTTTAAAACCGACAGATGCACAAAGCATCCCGTTTATCATAATTTCCTGTAAATCATACTTTACTTAAGGTCTTGACTATTTAAGGCTCTAAACCAAAACCAACTGATTTTATGGTTGACATTTCAATATAGCTGTTTATAGTCTGTCCATCTTTAGTGAAGGTTGTAATGTAAACATCCTGCTTTAAGTTAAAAATGATGCTGTGCTGACTGATGAGACTACTTTTCTCAAGGATGAATGAAATAGCTGTGACCAGTTTAATATGTATGTCTATATATGGTAAGATGTTTTTAAAGGAAGTATTTTATGCTCACCATTTTCACAAGTGTATATTCTCACTATTAAGTAACTACGACTTTTGTCTCAATAAATTTCCAATTTGCTGCTTATATTAATAGTTAGTAAGGTAGTTGTTGAAGTTAAAGGGGTCATCGGATGCTAAGTTCACTTTTACATGTTGTTTGAACATTAATGTGCGTTGGCAGTGTATGTACAAATCTACCCTATAATGATAAAAACCCATGCAATGGTTTTTAATTAACCTGTAAAAATAATATCCCTTTTTTCAAATCGAGCCATTCTCAGATGCCTGTCGTTGTGGCGTCACACTGACAGAGGCCACTCCGATAGTATCGTTGATTGACATGAGCGTCTTACCTAAGATCAGTTGTACCGGTCCGCCCTCTTTGTTTCGATGCCGGAGCAGGGATGTAAGTTAGACAAGAATATCTCAGACTGAGTGATTGAGGTGTTGTGTTGCTGGATGTAATAATGAACATAGTGGTCGTCATTTACTCCCGACATCTGAGCCGCTGAAGATGGAGTAGATTACATTTGTTTGTGAAGGGAATGCGCCTCCCGATTTACATATATCCATCTATGTTCGTGGGAATCATTCGTAATCCAACTTTACTTACAGCAGAAGTGAGTACAAGGGGTTTTTTATGAATCTTTGCGATCGCCTTTCCTAATAATGTGCTAGTTAGCAAGTTTAGCGGCTAAACGCAGCTAAATCCGGCTAAAGTCAACATGCTCCTCTCACCACAGAGAGAAGAGAGGGGCGGGGCAAGCAGAGCTCATTTGCATTTAAAGCAGCCTCGACCAGAATGAGATGATTTTTGCAGAGCTGATTTTGGCAAGGTAAAAAGAGTGTTGTTTTACATAACCATTGAGAATTTTTAACCAACGTATATTATAGACTTTTCATTAAAGACTAAAGAATCATATCAACTTTGTGGAAAATGGGCATCCGATGACCCCTTTAAGTATGGGGTATGACTAAAGGATTCAAATATGCAGAATAAGGCATTGTGCTTTATAAGTACTAATAAACTGCCAATATGTTAGTAATATGCATGCTGATAATAGTGAGAGCTGCTCCATAAATTATATTCTTAATCAAAAATGTCCTTCGACTTTTAACAGCCTTGAGAAGATGGTTCAGTAAAACGGCTTGATTATTTTAGAAGTATTTTACAAGTCTGTTTGAAAGTCACCCTTCTAAAGTCACTCATGAGACAGTTTGCATGAACATTCTTTTATACGAGCAACAGGTGTTTGAACGTGATTTTAATGTTTAATATTGTGCAAGCATCTCAGTTCTCACACTAGGGAAAATGAGTGCCATCTTTTATCTATGTGTTGATGCCTACATCACTGATAGATGAGGTTCTGCTCTCTTCAGGTCTTATTAGAAATGAAATCTAATTAGAAAAATTATTTCCCGCAGCCAAAATGCGTGGCGTAGAGTAAAAATTACGCTAGTGCACTGCTTCATTCAGAGTTGATAAAAGAATGCAATTAAAATGCAAATATTTCCTCTTATACTCACTGTTATAAATTTAGCATTTTCTCTTTTTTTTGTGCAGTAGTTAAAAAAAAGGTCTTGCTGACGTAGTTTGACCCGTCAAACTGCTTGTTCAGAGTAACATTGTCAAGTCAAGTCAAGTCAAGCTTTATTGTCATTCCGCTACATGTGTGGACATACAGTGGAACGAAATGTCGTGTCTCGCAGGACCACAGTGCTACATAAATAAACATAAATATGAACATACATACACTAGACATAGAAACAATTGTTTAAACCTTTACATGTAACTATACATATACTATAAATAATTGACTATACATACACATAACCTAAGACAGACTATACAAGTAGTTTACATAATAACTGTGCATGATAATGTGCAGAAGAGGTATTTAAAGGTTAGAAGCAAAATAGTGCAATATGATTTGTGGTGCATTGACAAGTAAACATTTGTTAAGTCCTTATTAGGTCCTTGTGACATGGAGTGTTAATAAGAAAGTGTCTGGTGCATAGAGAGAAAAGAGTGTTTCTACAGGTGGTTTGTCTAGCCCACTCACCTGTAGGTAGCACACTCAGAGGTGCACAGTGTTTTCTGTGTACATGTAGTGTTTATAGAAAGTGTCTGGTGCATATAGAGATGAAAGAATGCGTTACTACAGGTGGTTTGTCTAGCCCACTCACCTGTGTGTAGCGCACTCAGAATTGCAAAAATTGTGTTTTGAGTTTTTCAACAGTTTACATTGTGGATAAGGTTTCAGAGGGGGGTGAGGTGGTTGGAATTGAGGGCTTCACAGCCTGGGGGAAAAAGCTGTTGAGCAGTCTTGCAGAGCGGGCTCTGATGCTCCTGTAGCGTCTTCCTGATGGCAGGAGCTGGAAGAGATGATGGGAGGGGTGGGTGGGGTCCTTCACGATACTGGTGGCTTTACCTGAGCATCGTGCAAGGAAAATGTCCAGAAGGGAGGGGAGAGGGGCACCGATGATCTTTGCAGCTGTGTTCACTGTCCGTTGTAGTGTCTTGCGGTCAGCAGCACTGCAGTTCCCGTACCAGACAGTGATGCAGCTGGTCAGCACACTCTCAATGGTTCCCCTGTAGAATGTGGTGAGGATGGGTGGAGGGAGACTTGCCCTTTTCAGCCGGCGGAGAAAGTGTAGGCGCTGTTGTGCCTTTTTGGAGAGTGACATGGTGTTGGTGGTCCAGGTGAGATCCTCCGTGATGTGTGGCGCTGACTCTCTCCACAGCCGAGCTGTCGATGGTCAGTGGGGGGTGGTCAACAGAGTTCCTCCTGAAGTCCATCACAACCTCCTTTGTCTTACTCACATTGAGGGACAGGTTGTTTGCACCACACCATTCAACCAGTTGTGCCACTTCCTCTCTGTAGTGTGTTTCATCGTTGTTGCTGATGAGACCTACCACTGTTGTGTCATCAGCAAACTTGATGATGTGGTTGGAGCTGAACTTGGCAGTGCAGTCGTGGGTCAGCAGCATGAAGAGCAGCGGGCTGAGAACACAGCCCTGTGGGGCACCTGTGCTCAGTGTGGTAGTGCTCAAGGTGTTGCGGCCGACACGGACTGACTGAGGTCTTGCAGTTAAAAAGTCCAAGATCCAATTGCAAAGGGAGGTGTTAAGGCCCAGAAGGTGTAGTTTGTTGATGAGCTGTTGAGGGATTATTGTACTGAATGCTGAGCTAAAGTCAATGAACAGCATTCTAACATAAGAGTCTTTGTTTTCTAAGTGAGTAAGAGCCAGGTGTAGGGTGGAGGAAATGGCATCGTCCGTGGAGCGGTTTGGACGGTATGCAAACTGAAGCGGATCGAGTGTGTTGGGGAGGCTGGTTTTGATATTGTGCATAACTAACCTCTCAAAGCACTTCATCATGATTGGAGTCAGTGCTATGGGACGGTAGTCATTCAGACAAGACACAGGGGACTTCTTTGGAACTGGAATTATGGAGGTGGATTTGAGACATGTGGGGACGACTGCCTGGCTCAGTGAGGTGTTGAAGATGTCTGTTAGGACATCTGTCAGCTGTGCAGCACAGTCTCTCAGTACACAGCCAGGTATGTTGTCAGGACCCGTAGCCTTGCGTGGGTTAACCCTGGATAGAGTCTTCCTACATCGGCTGGAGACAGACAGAGTGCCTGGTGGATGGGAGGTGTGGGTAGTTTTTGTGCAGGAGTGTCATTTTGCATTTCAAACCGTGCATAGAACTCATTGAGTGCATCTGGGAGGGATGTGTTGTCATCGCAGGCCTGTGGCAGGGGCTTGTAGTCAGTGATGATCTGAATGGCTTGCCACAGACTCTGTGTGTCTTTGCTGTCAGTAAAATGATTATTTATTTTTTGTGCATACAAGCGTTTTGCTTGCTTGATGCCACGGGACAGATTGGTTCTTGCTGTTTTTAGGGCTGCTTTGTCTCCTGATCTGAATGCATCATCTCTGGTCTTTAGCAGCCCACGAACCTCTGCCGTCATCCACGGCTTCTGGTTTGCATGTGTGGTGATGGTCTTGGTGACTGTCACATCATCAATGCACTTTTTGATGTAAGCAGTCACAGTTTCAGTGTACTCGTGCAGGTCTGTGTGGTTGTTGTAGGTGGCCGCCTCTCTAAACATGTTCCAGTCTGTGCACTGGAAGCAGTCCTGTAGTGTTGAGGTGGCATCATCCGGCCATACTGTGATCTGTTTTTGAACCGGTTTGGTAAATTTGAGAAGTGGTCTGTATGCTGGGATTAGCATAACAGGGATGTGGTCAGAGTATCTGAGGTGGGGGCGGGGTTCAGCTTTGTACGCATTTTTTTTTGTTGTGTGAACCAAGTCCAGAGTGTTGTTTCCCCTTGTTGCAAAGTTCACATGTTGGTAGAACTTTGGCAAAACTGACTTTAAGTTTGCGTGGTTGAAATCGCCAGCAATGATGAAAAAGCCGTCGGGGTTATTTGTTTGTTGTTCGCTGATGCCGCTGTAAAGCTCGCGAAGTGGGTCCTTAGCATTTGTACACGGCGGAATGTAAACTGCGACAACTACAATGGCTGTGGCAGATAGAACGGCTGACACTTCACAAACATAAAGTCCACCAGCGATGAACAGTGTTTTGTCACTACGACGGCATTGTTACACCATCCCTTGTTGATATAAACACACAGTCCTCCCCCGCGAGTCTTACCAGACAGTGCTGTATCTCTGTCCGCTCGGTAGCAGGTTAGCCCGTGCAGCTGAACGGCGGAGTCGGGAATGTTGTTGTTTAGCCATGTTTCAGTGAAAACAAACACACAACAATCCCTTGCCTCATGCAGTGTAGAGCGACTGAGTTGAATTGAGTCCAGTTTATTTTCCAGCGAGCGAACATTGGAGAGCATGAGTGTTGGAAGAGCTGGTCTGGTGAGGTTAGCCCTTAGCCTAGCTCGTATGCCTCCGCGCTTGCCATGCTTCTGTCCCCTCTCACACCGCCGGAGCCGCCGCTTTGTTCGGGTAGAGCCGCGCTTCTGTCTCATTACACAATGCTGGCGCCGCCGCTTTGTGTGGGTAGCGTCAGTAGATGAGGTCGTGGTCTCGGGGTTCGGCTTTAGCAGTAAACAAAGGCCTTGGAGCTTCTCAGTTGTCGCCGGTGCGGGTTGGTGATTGTATGCATCGCCGAATGCCAAAAGGCTTTGGCGATAATAAATGTATTTTGGAGTGATTTCCTTATGAATTACAGGTAAACAGACACTATTTTGAGACGAACAGACGACATTAAAAGACATAAAAGCACCGTTTTTGGGACCCGGAGTAGCCGCTGCGTCTGACCGCGCCGCCATCTTGGGTTAACTAGGTAACAATGTGAATGCAGCATTTCCACCACCAACCTGACTCGACGTCTTTCTCCTGATAATTTGACGGTTACAATTTATTCATTTTCCAGTTAAAGTGTTTATGAAATGATATTCAGTATAGAATCCTTTAACAGACATATCCTGTCTGGATTTCTGTCTTATCTTCTGGTTTTTCACCAAGAATTACAACGCTTGCATTCCATACATCAAAAGCTCTATTCCCTGGATTCTATGTTGGCTAGATGAATCCCCTCTTGTGTGTGGAAGAAGCTCATCAAGTTTTGGACTGATCTTACATCCCCCCACATTGGGACTATATAATGTACTAAAAAGAATATCAAGACATTTGATGTTCAGTAAAGTTGATTCTGGGTAGTGCATTTAGACAGTATTTATCAGTATCTATATATTTTGATAATAAATAAAATAAATCCAGGATTATTTCTGAACTGCACTGTACCAAAGTTCCTTTAAGGGAAGTCAGTTTACTCGATGGGCAGCTATTTTAGGTAACAGTCAGAAGAAAGGCTGAAGAAATGATGAAGACTGAAATCTTCAAATCTGCTTAAAAGACTGATATGGCATTTAAAATGATTATTTTGCTCATATCACAGTAAAACATTGTGTGATGATGACAGTAAAAACATTTAGAATATTACAAAACATTTATATTTCAAATAAATGCTGTTCTTTTGAACTGTCTATTAATCACTTTTGGAATAAAAAGATAATTACAGATAATGTATGCACCTTGTCATCCAAGATGTTCATGTGTTTTTCTTCAGTTGTAAAGAATTTTTTTTTTTGAGGGAAAACAGGATTTCTCTCCATATAATGGACAACTATGGCGACTATGGTGAACTTCCAAAATGCAGTTTAAATGCAGCTTCAGCGGGCTCTAAACAATCCCAGATGAGGATGAAGGGTCTTATCTCTTATCACGAAACAAAAAAAATACAATTTATATACGTTTTAACCTCAAATGATTGTCTTGTCTAGCTCTGCCTTAACTCTGTGTATTCTGGTTCAAGATCTAATTTTCTTCTCCAACTTCAAAATCGTCCTAAATCGCTGTTATTGCCACATTCACTTTGTAAACACTGGGTCGGTACTGATGCAGCGATGTAGGGCGATTTTATTTAAGAACATAAATCTTACCAACTTACGAACGCTATTGTATATTATTTCTAACCCTTGTTGTTTTAAATTATTAAGTTTTATTTTATTTCTTTATTTCTTTTTTTTTTTTTCTTTTTTTTAATGAATGGATGGATGGATGGGTGAATGGTTGATTTCGTCATCCGATGTATTGCTGCTTAGTGATTTTGACATTTCTTGACTGTCCTGGCTGCAGCTGTTGCTTAAAGTCCCTGTTGTCTCTGTCATTTGGAATTGGAATATGAACTGACTCTATTACAGGAAATGGCTTTCAAATACCCAGAGGATTACATGAGTCTGTTAAAGGTGAATGGCCATGGGAAGTACGGCAAATGTGTGTTTTAGAGCACTTAGCCTTTGTGGACCTTGCAGTGACAAAAGTATCAAAGAAAACAATGTTAGCAAGCTTCTAAATCTATAAGTCAGGCTTCAGAAAGAGTTCTGGCTTTACTTTGAAACACACAAATACACCTTCCGGGTGAATGTCAGATCTATTGCAGTTGCTTTTTTTCCTAGAAAGCAAGTAATATTATTCAGAACTATCTTTACACCCACTCAATATGTACCAAATGACATTGTTGACATTTATGAGTATCCATGTAATGCTTTTGACCTTAACTAGGTGTAGAGTAAATAACATACAGGTGATGAATGATGGCTAAAGAGAGAATGAATGAAAGGAATCCTTCTTTCTTCATGGCCATACAATTGAATGAAGTGAAGTGGTCATATCTCTCACTCGCTGATGCCCGATTTCTCACATGTCAGATTAAGGAAAAGCTTTCTGTGGGAGAAATGAGGCACATTTGGGGCTGAAGGTGACTCTCCACTGGAATTCGACAGCATTTCAGAAAGCCCTTTTCATTATTATTGAGCTATACACCCTATGACCTGTCAGACTGATTGAATGTAGAGCGTTCGTGTGGCGGGACTTGGTTCACTGAACTCGAGTCTTATTCTCATTTACTTGTTTTTACTTGTACTTCTAAAAGCAAACAGCCTGTTCGGTTTGATCTTATTTCATTTTTATTTTGTTATTCTTTTCGGTCTTGCCCGCAGTGACTCCCTGCTCATGTACAAATGACATGGATATACAATTCTGTGGCTTGAAACACTGACTGGAAGTCAGTTATTAATATTCATCCATCAAATAAACCTTTGTTGGATATACAGCAGAGTCCAAAAGTTTGAGGGCGCTAGTGAAAATGTTTCTGTTTTGCATAATGTAATACATTTTCAGCATAATAATTTGAGTGAAAAGTTGGAGTAAAACATTATTTCATGCTTTGCAGAATTTCTTAGTATTGATATGTCATATTTTGCTTTAATGATAGCAGCACTTAAGCTGGAGTGTGTCTGGAGGTGTCAGACGACTATAATTGCAAAGGCTAGAAATCACAAACAAAGATGTTATGTTTCTTCAAAATGGTTCCTCTTTGGCTGCTGTAGCTAGAATCACTTTACACTACCATTTAAATGTTTGGGATCAGTAAGATTTTGAAATAGGTCTTTTATTTTCACCAAGGCTACATTTATTTGAATAAAAATACAGTAAAAACAATACTGTGAAAGCCAGTGGCCTCCACTAATAATGGCACACTTGTAAATATGAGCAAAGCACCTGTAAAAATAAATCTGCATCGTTTATTATCATTGAAGTAAAACAATGTAAAGTGGGGGAAAATCTTATAATAAAATCAATTTTTTACTCTAGTTCACACTGGCCACAGTTATAGGCACGCAATTATTGCAACATCCTTTTCCCAAGATAACAGCTCTGAGTTTTCTCCTATAATGCCTGATGAGTTTGGAGAACACCTGACAAGAGATCAGAGAGCATTCCTTCATACAAAATCTCTCCAGATCCTTCAGATTCACAGCTCTTCTCTTCAGTTCACCCCACTCATTTCTGTATGGTTCAGGTCAGGGAACTGGGACACCCATGGCAGAAGCTTCATTTTGTGCTCAGTGACACATTTTTGTCTTCATTTTGATGTTTGTTTTGGATCATTGTCCTGTTGCAAGATCCAACCACGGCCCGTTATAAGATTTCTAACAGAGGCAGTCAGGGTTTGATTATTTTTTTTTTTTTATCTGTTGGTATTTGATAGAATTCATGATGCCATGTATCTGAACTAGATGTCCAGGACCTCCGGCAGAAAAAATAGGCCCACAACATTAAAGATCCAGCAGCATGTGGACATGGGGTACTTTTTTATCCCTCTTCGCACCAAACCCATCTGGTCGGTTTGCTGCCAA
This sequence comes from Labeo catla, assembly GCA_012976165.1. NCBI lineage: Eukaryota > Metazoa > Chordata > Actinopteri > Cypriniformes > Cyprinidae > Labeo > Labeo catla. Next base: position 281,367 of record VONZ01000807.1, on the reverse strand, counting down.
AAAGCTCTTTTTTAGTTTTATCTGACCATACAAGCCAGTCCTGTTCAAGGTTCTAGTCGCACTGAATATGCTGACGTTTGTTGGATGAGCGAGGAGGATTTTTCCTGAAACCCTCCCGAACAACATGTGGTGATGTAGGGGCTGTTTGATCATTTTTCAGGCTTCCTGACCCCAAGACTCGACTAATCTCTGCAATTCTCCAGTTGTGATCCTTGGAGAGTCTTTTGCCACTTAAACTCTCCTCCTCAGCATGCATTAGGATGATATAGACACACTTCCTCTTCCAGACAGATTTGTAATATCTTTAGTTGATTGAAATTTCTTAATTATTGCCCTGATATTGGCAAAATGGGGATTTTCAATGCTTTAACTCTGTTCTTACAGCCACTTTCTATTTTGTGAAGCTCAGCAATCTTGTTCTGCACATCAGAACTATATTGTTTGGTTTTAGTCCTTATGATGGATGATTAAGGGAATTTGGCCTTTGTGTTCCTCATATTTATAATACTGTGGAACAGGAAGCCATGGCTGGACAATTTCATGCTTCTAGTCACCCTGGTGTGCTAAAAAATTGTAAATATGAATGGGAATATACTTCAGAGATATTTTACTCCTAATGATTTCTAGGGGTGCCAATAATTGTGTGCATTGGAGAAAAACATTTATTTCATAATGTGAGTTTCCCCCCACTTTCAATTGTGTTTTACTTCAATGAAATGTTAGATTTTTTTTATTTTTTAATGAAAGATCAAAAAGACAAAAGATGCAGATGTATTTTCATAGCCACCTTTGCTCATATTTACCAAGGGTGCCAATATTATTGGAGGGCTTGGTATTATTACAATTTAAAAGCTGTTTTCTATTTTAATATATTTTAAAATGTAATTTATTCATGTGATGCAAATCTGAATTTTCAGGAGCCATTACACCAGTCTTCAGTGTGACATGATCCTTCAGAATTAAAGCTGCATTTACACCATGTCATATTTCCGAGATGAGAACACGTGACATTCTACCAGAGCTGAATTATGTGTTTTTATGGCAAAACTATCAACGACAAAGCCCTCATGTGTTCCTGAACTCATAATTCTGAGAATTACGACTTGGACCAGTGACAGCTGTACCACGTGACTGCCGCCAGGTTCATTTTGGCGCTACCTTTAAGTCCGAGAACATGGAAAGCTATAGTAAAATGTCCTGTGTTGTCATCTCGGGATTACGGTAATTATGACGTGGCGTGAACACAGCATAAGTCTAATATGCTAAAAAAAAATAATAATAAATAAATTGGTAACACTTTATTTTATGGACCAATTATCACTATTAACTAGTTGCTTATTAGCATGCCTGTTACTAGCATATTAGCTATTTATTAGTGCTTATAAAGCACATATTAATGCCTTATTCTGCAGTATATTTTAGATCCCTTAATCCTACCTCATACCTAAACTTAACAACTAAATTACTAACTATTAATAAGCAGCAAATAAAAGTTTGTTCTGAAAAAAAAATCTTAAAAAAATCGTATGACTGTGAAATTTGGAGCGTCGTATATTTTGAGAAGTATTCTGTAGAGAGCTTGTCCTCAGAAGAAACATGCTGATATGTAAGGTAGAATAAACTCAAGTGAGCTGAGAAAACATGTTGACAGTGTTTCTCATCTGTCTGTCTGGGCCTTAAGTACATAGCAGGATTTCTCAGCATCAACATTCAAACAGCAGGAGCAGCCCTTCGGCATTTTAATCCCATCTTTAGTGCACATTCCCCCCGTAAGATGAAGTAGAAGTGTGAGATCTCCTCCCATACATAGTCAGAACATGTTCAGCATTACTTCTCATATCTCACCCACTTAAAAATGTGTCCAGTTTAGTTAAACATTTAGCTTTAACTTTGACATAACAGGCTATGAAGTCTAGATGTGCAGTTTGGCATGTTTTAACCCTTAAGGTCATTGCACACTGAGTCCGAAATTTCCGTCCGAAGTTTTTGCACGTTAAAAAATAAATACAACCTCACGTTGTGTCAGTCGAGTTTACACACTTAGTCCGAAACTTTTGTCCGTCATAAAAAAGTGCGGATCAGGTTCGATATTCTGTGTTTTCGCATCCGTAGAAAGCATTTTGATAGGACATGATGACAGATACTTAAAAACGGAAAAACGCATACGAAAATTTCAGACTCAGTTTGTAATGACCTTTAGTTAAACTACTGGCCAAAAAATAAGGTATGTTTTGGGAGACAGAAAAAAAATTGTTTTTATCCAAATACTGTTGGACTCTGATGACTTGCACTGTGTGGATGACAGAGAGATAAAGAGAGAAACAGGAGAAAGTCAGTCAGTCAGGAGTGAGTAAATGATAACCGACTTTTGACTTCTGATGAACTATTCCTTTAATATTCAGCGTCCCGAGAACAGAGTTTAATGTTTAATTATAGATAGCAACTGGGAATTAAAAGGCCAGCAAAAAAGGGTATCTAACATAATGTGTTAATTGGTCCATGCACACTATATAGAGTCATTTGTTGAATGTCTTAAGCTGATTATAATATTATGCAGAAATGAGCGTTTAAACGTTGCAGTGGCAGGCACATTAAACATCTTTTTAAAGGGCATGTGAGTCATGTTTCAGACCTTGTAAAAATTCTGAGCTACTATGCATGGGGAACAATCGAAAGTGAATAATGAAAGGTACTGAATGGCATTTAAAAGGGGGATTTGTGTATTTCCTGTTATCAACTTAATTGCAGGCTGCAGCCAGTTCATTTTCACACGTCCACGTCTCATTTTCTAGTGCCACTGAAAAACTGTCAGATGTATATTTCTGAACAAATTGGTATATATTCCTCCCATGCAAAAAAAGGTTGAGTGATCATTGACAATAAGAGAAAAACATGCCAAGGTTGCTTTTGTGAACAAAGTATGATGCAAAATACATGTTGATTAGCATTCGACCATGGGCTTGGAGTTTATTTGTATTATTCCTCATAATATTTTGATTGTAGACTAGCGGTTAGGACACGTGCTTCAAAACATTGTGCTGTTGTGTCCAGAGTGTTGTGAATTTGTCATTGTCTCCTCCAAAGATGTGCATAATACCTGGGAAATAACTGTTACATGACTGTCACAAGATTCCCTGGAAGTACTTAATATGAAATTGTTAAGTGGTAATCAGCTTAATCAGTAATCACACCATGCATCTAATTACTCTTGATTCTAGAAATATAGGAAAAAGTCAAGTGGCTAATGACACACAGTACCAAACTCTTCATTGGTGACTGTCATTCACTTGTGATGTTAAAGGCAGCAGGCAGGGAAAATATAATTCCCTTTCAGGGTTTTTTTTTCCAAACCCTTCCAAACAAATTGATCAATTTAGTGAAAAAATCCACTATATAACATTGGTTGTTGTATGTATCACCACAGTTTCAGAAACTAATGTCGTTTTAGCTTGTTTCTACAAGTTTTTGAGCTCTTTTATTGGCTGTTTATTAGTACTTATAAAGCACCTATTCTGCATGACCATATTCTACATTCCTTATCCTAACCAATACCTGAACTTAAAGGGGTCATCGGATGCTAAGTTCACTTTCACATGCTGTTTGAACATTAATGTGTGTTGGCAGTGTATGTACAAATCTACCCTATAATAATAAAAATGTAAGTTAGACAAGAATTGAGCGATTGAGGTGTTGTGTTGCTGGATGTAATAATGAACATAGTGGTCGTCATTTACTCCCGACATCTGATCTGCTGTAGTTGATTACGTTTGTTTGTGAAGGGAATGCACCTTCCGATCTACATATATCCATCTATGTTCGCACAAATCATCCAGCTTCACTTACAGCAGAAGTGAGTATAAGGGTTTTTTATGAATCTTTGCGATCGCCTTTCCTAATAATGTGCTAGTTAGCAGGTTTAGCGGCTAAACGTGGCTAAAGTAAACAGGCTCGTCACTCCACAGAGAGAAGAGAGGGACGGGGCAAGCAGAGCTCATTTGCATTTAAAGCAGCCTCGACCAAAATGGGATGATTTTTGCAGAGTTTAAGATTTTGTCAAGGTAAAAAGGGTGTTGTTTTACACTATCACTGAGAATTTTTAACCGAAGTATATTATAGACTGTTCATTAAGACCCTAAAGAATCATATCAACTTGTGGAAAATGGGCATCCAATGACCCCTTTAACAACGACCTTACTAACTACTAATAAGCAGCAAATTAGGAGTTTATTTAGGCAAAAGCCAAAGTTAATGGTTTGTTAATAATGAGAACTGGACCTTAAAATAAAGTGTGACCAGATATTTATTTTAAAATCTCAGGGGTACTTCAAGTAAACATATTAGGTGAAAGAGGTTCATATGACAAAAAAGTTTGGGAATGCCTGTATTACATGTAAATAAGAAATAATGTGAATTTGTGCATTGTAATGTGTTTGTTACAGTAATTGTGTATTTTGTCAGCTTGTTTAGGTTAACAATATAAAAAATACTAATTAAAAAAAAAAAATCTAAGGAATCATATGACCAGGATGTTAAAATAAACAGAAATTTTTCAGAGGATGATAAGCATGTCCCAGCCACGTTCGTCACTTAAACATTTCAGATGTGGTCTGTGCATATTTGCAGTTCGTTTGAATTTATTTGTTTTGTAAATATTTGCAGCACGTTTTTGGTTGTGTTGTGACTACTTGTAGTGTGTTTTTGTTTTTGCAGCGCATTTTGTATTAGGTTGTGTTGTGAGTATTTGCAGCACATATGCTGTCAAATTGTTGAAGATGTTTTCTTAATTTGCTGGTGTTTTTTTTGCAGCCCTTTGAGCTTTCTCAGCCACCATACAAAAGCCTTCCAAGGACATAGAAATACATGGTTAATTAACCCACCATAACTAAAATAAAAATGAATGTGTTCATTAGTAGTTGATGTAATGTTGAAACACTTCTTAAACCTGAAATGGTTTTTGTATGTCCACTGGTCAAATGCTGTGTGGCCTCTCAATTTTCTGTGTAATTAGACCCATGATTAATGACTGGACTGCACTGTGTGAATGTCCACAAAACTAAAACGACTTTCTGAGTGTATTTAAGCAGTAAAATGTTCTTTTTTAGAAAGGAACATTTAAATGCTGAAAGAGGAATTGGGGGGAATCAACAAACTTGGAATAATTTATTGCTGTGAGAATAATATGTAATCATGTAATCAAAAAAGTAACTGTAGTCTGATTATTATTTAAAAATAATGAGTATTTTAAAATGTAATTTAATCTAATTACATGTATGACTGAATGTACAGGTAGTAATTTTGGAGTCTGACTATGTAATCCTGATTATAAGTAATTAGTTACTACCCAGCTCTGCAAATGTCAGAAACCCAAAACATATGGAACTGATTATGTGATGAAATTGTCAAAATGTATTATGCAAGGAACTGCAAGAAAATAAGGGTTTATTAATCAATATATTATTTGTGTGAAAAGGAATAAAATGGGAAACATTTCAGCTGGAAGTGAGGTCAGTTGGATATATGTAGAGGCACGGTTTTCCTAGTGAGAGTAGGTTGGAAATATTAAAGATAGGTTGGGAAATATTTAGTCAGAATAAAACATTAATTTTAAAAGGCTGTCATTTTTTAGATCCAGGTGGGGTAGTTATAGCAGATAACCAGTGCAATGCTAATTAGTCAAACCATGGCCCGTTAAGTTTAGGTCTTCAGATTTTGACTGTACTTTGTTGAAATAAATGCAGCCTTGCTAAATTTAAAAAAAAAAAAAAAAACATTAAAAAATTATACCAACCACAATCTTCTCCAGTCCCTGTGCTTAGTGTAGAATCAGGCTGTTTTACCTGTTAGCGTATACTAACAATATATAACAATATAATGGGCTATCAAATCTGTGGAGAATGGGCACACGAACAGATCTTCCATAATCCTACAAAATCTAATGTGTTCTAATTAACAAAAGCTGCAGTTACCCACACGTAGTGATTTTTATTTTCTTAATAAGCCCAAACTGCGATAGCCGCATATCTCGGGTGGGCCTTATCATCATGGAAACAGTTGGCATGGCTGTTTAGCCCTGCTGTCCCTTCCCCCAGTCTCTATTTAGACAAGCTAAGAATTTGGCAACAAGAATGCCCAGTAAATAAAAAGGCGTTTACTGTGCCTCAGACCTCATCTGCTTTATGACACACAGCTGTCATTCCAGGAAAGTAGGTTCGAAGGAGGATGGCATAGACCGGGTGCCTGGTTGCCATAAAAAGATCAAACAGGAAAACAGACAAGGTTTGCCAGAAGTTTGCCACCAACTCCATCGTGACCTTGTTAAGATTACGGGCATTGCTGACCCTTGGTCCGCATGTCATGGCGGCATGACTGACAAGTAATAAGTCTTGTGCTTCCATGGTGATGATGACAAGGGACAAAAAAGCAAGGCATGATGGGTAACTATTGATACTCTCTTCAGTGCCTGATTGGAAATGATAGAAAATGCATTAAACAGTGATACAGTAAGGACAATTATAATGTCACATAAGTGTTCTTTTTCAAATAAATACTGTCCCTGTGAACATTCTATTAAACAAAGAATCCCGATTTTTCTTTCTTGGTTTATTAATCACCACAACTGTTTGCAACATTGATAATAATAGGAAATAGTACCTTAGCATCAGATCAGCATATTAGAATGATTTCTGAAAGATCATGTGACACTGAAGACTGTAATCATGCTGAAAATTCAGCTTTGCATCACAGGAATAAATGACATTTTAGCTAATAGTACTAAAACATACAATAGTTATTTTGAATTGAAATAATATTTCAGAATATTACTCTTTTACTGTATTTTGTACCAAATAATTATAGCCTTAATGAACAGTCAACAACTGATCCTGGACTGCCACTGGCACCCCCTTAAAAAATAGGCCCATGTCATGTCTTGTGTAGTCAGTCCCTATAGGAGTCCTCAAATGGGAGACAGTCACATGACCCCGTATTGAGGGCATCTAGCTGATAAGGACTGACAGTAAGGTTGATTGAACAACCAGATTTCTCTCGAGGTAAAAGCAGCTCTCTACCAACAGCATTCGATTTTGCAACTACATCTGTAACCATAATCTGGATCATAAATGTAGAAACTTCTCTGTGATCAGCATTATTTGACAAGCTCTACCAACAGCTGACTCAAAACTGAAGAATTTGTGGTGTACAACTGACAGTCGTTCTCGGTAATTCAAAAAAAATCAGATCTTGTTATGTCTTGAGGGGAAATTTGAGGGAAGTCTAAATAATTTTTGGTTTGGTTTGGTTTTGGTTTCATCTGAATCATCAATCATCAATGCCTCTTCCTGCATTTTTGCAAAACGCCAAAAACATACATATAATTTGCTGCAGATTACAGTTGAAATGAACAATAGTGCCATTAAACATCAACGATTTTTATTACTTTTCACACAGATTATGATTACAGGGCAGATTATTAATTAGTACAGACTTATTTTCACACAGTTACTTGCACAAAACTCTTATGACCTCAAAACACTTTTACAATAGTGCATCATTTGTAAACTATACGTTTTGACATTTGCATCACATAACCAGCTCCATATGTATGGCTTTTCTGACGAAGTAAACTTGCTCGGTAGCTCATCTGGTACAGCATTCATTAAAAAAAATAAATAAATAAAAGAAAAGAAAATGCGGTTTCAACTTAAAATAACTTGTTTCCCCACTTGAGTTGACTAAACTTAACATTTTAAGGCAATGAAGTAACAAATTATTTTAAGTTGACTCAACAAATATTTTTTTGCAGTGTTGCTTTTATGATGAGCACTGGTTATGAGTCCTGTGGAACGTGAGTCATAATGAAACATCATGAACTGCCATGATATGTGCAACAGCGTTACCAGATTTTACATTCATCTGTTTTGAATTAAACTGAATATTCTTTCCCACTCATTGGACAGTTCACAAATGTCGTATTATGTGCAAGAAGCAACGTAATATATTTTTGCAGAAATAAGTTTGATGCTGTTACCCTGATTACTATCCTAAATGTTTTTGAGATATTGTCTCCTTATATCTAACTTCTTTTTGTGTGTGTGTGTGTGTAGTGAAACTAGCTACTTTATTTTAAAGTGTAGTTTGAGTAACTTTTTAAGCAACTTCTGACAAGCAACAGTATCTTCCCCAACACTGGTCCATGACAAATCAAACTCAAGAGCTCAGGTTCAGACATTGTATTTTGGATGACAGAACAAGAATTCCCCCTAGCCATCAAATAACAGAAAGGTGTATGCTGGATGGAATATCAAAATTGTCGTAACTTATTATGCTCAGATTTAAAAAGGGAATATATAGTGTGACTGTTTCCAGGAGCAAAGCCTTGAAGGATTTCTGCAGGGCATGATTTAATATTCATATCTGTGCTATAAATTAACCTTATGTGACATAGAATGTGCTCGCTCCTTCTCAGAGTTTTAAATATTTATGTGCATTTCAGGTCCTGTTCAGCTCTTTGGACAATACATTGTGACCTACATTTTGCACCTCTTAAACTGGTGTTTTATTTTTACGTAAACACTCCATGTTTTTGTGACTCTTCCTTTCTCAGTGTCTTCATGTCTAAAAAATGTTTTAGACAAGGTATGACATACACCACACTTTTGCAAGGTTTTGGTTGATTATGTCTTTGTATAGATGGTGCTATAATAATAGTAATAATAATAATTATCATTATATTATATTTATTTTTATTATTATTATTATTATTATTATCATTGTTTTTGTTGTTTTTCTTACCACTACTACAATGATGATGATGATGATGATTATAGCAGCAGTCAGTAGTAATAGATATGTGACCCTGGACCACAAAACCAGTCATTGTCAGACATTCACCACAGTCACCTACTCCAGCCGCGTCACCTGAAGCAAACCACACCCACTCACAATCACCAGAGTTCTGATCGGTGTCTCCTAGTTCCACTTAGCCCCACCCTTTTTAAGCCCACGCCACCATTGCTTCTCTGTCTGGTCTACTGTTCACACCCGTATGATAGCTCCAGACTTCTCCTCACTTCATTGGATCCACAGACTGGCTGCTCACCTGGATAACCTGAACTATTCTCTCCACGACCTCTTTTCATCCACAAACATTCACAAGGATATTCAGATAAGCTTACTCATTGCTACATTTGACTACGCACATCAATTACTCAATCTGTATAATAAAACCCTGTTTGTTTGCACTCTACTACAGTCTCTGGTCTGCTCACTATGTTACCGTGACAGTCATAAGTAGCATGGGTATATTTGTAGCAATAGCCAACAATACATTGTATGGGTCAAATTTATAAATTTTTCTTTTATGCCAAAAATCATTAGGATATTAAGTAAAGATCACGTTCCATAAAGATCTTTTGTAAATTGCCTACCGTAAATATATCAAAACTTTTCTCAGTATTTAGATTTTTTTTGCACCCTCAGATTCCAGATTTTCTCGGCCAAATAACAAAAACCATACATCAGTGAAAAGTTAGTTTGTTTTGCTGTTATTTTGTATTATTTTACTAATATTAAATATTGAAGATGGATAGATGGATAGATAGACAAAAGTAAAGTGAAATGCTTAGTATAGTTTACTTACACAAGAGTTCTAGTAACGTCTCGGTTACGTATGGTAACCCTCGTTCCCTGATGGAGGGAACGGAGACGTTGTGTCGAGTAGTGTACGACACTAGGGGTCGCTCTTGAGAGCCCAAACACCTCTGACAGTTTTGAGAAAGGCCAATGAAAATTGGGTGTGCAGATTTGCATAGCTGACCACGCCCCGGACGTCCGGGTATAAATAGGGCAGCGTGTGCATCTGCTCACTCGTTCTGATCTGAGGAGCCGAGGGTCTCAACTCACTCAGAGGCGGTCCAGGAAGGTGGCACGGAAGACACAACGTCTCCGTTCCCTCCATCAGGGAACGAGGGTTACCATACGTAACCGAGACGTTCCCTATCTGTCGTACACTCCGAGTTGTGTCGAGTAGTGTACGACACTAGGGGTCCCCGTAGAAAACCGCCACCTTACTGGCCGCGTCACGAGTGATAAGCGCAGAAGTAACAGGCAACGTGTTAACGAAGTGCAGCTCACCTCCTCCGTGACCATCCAACGTCCAAGACTGACCTGTACCAGGGTTCTGCAGCCGGGCCTTCCTCAGTAGAGCGGCCGAGTGTCTTGCGAGCGTTGGGAAAGCGCCTCCTCCCCGAAGGAAAAACGGCGCTACGGAGTTCACAACCTGCCCAACAGGGGGGGTACAAGTGACAACATTAAACATGGGGGCTGAGGTGGGACTCACACCGGGGGAGACCACCAGACTCAGACCCTAGAGACAAACCAGTCCTCAGGGGAAACACCGCACTACAGGAGTTATAGGTGGGGATACACACATGGGGCCACATAAGGAGCCACTACATATGGGGCACAATTCAATCAGAACAAAGGTGACCATACCTTGTGACCGAATTCGTAGCGAGTCCCTCCGCAAAACTCTGCCACGTCCAGAGGTGCCAATGATGGAGATGGTGTCCAGGGTTCACGCTAGGAAACCTACTGAAACTCAGAAGCGTAATCACCGTTAGGGGAAGCGCTTTAAAGCAAGCTCTACACCAACCAGAGAACTGAGTCAAGAGCTGGTATTCAAGACTCTAGCTGACACTGGCTCCATGCGTAAATTGTAAAATCTGGCAAATGTGTTAGGTGTAGCCCAACCTGCAGCTCTACAGATGTCTGTTAATGAGGCCCCATTTGCCAGGGCTGCCGAGGCAGCGACGCCCCTAGTCGAGTGGGCTCTTACCTCCAGAGGGCAGGGTAGGCCTCTGGCCTGGTAGGCCACCCGAATTGCGTCCACCAGCCAGTGGGAGATCCTCTGTTTGGAGACAGCCTTCCCCTTCTGCTGTCCCCCATAACAGACGAAGAGCTGTTCAGAACGTCTGAAGGGCTGAGTGCGTTCCAAGTAGATGCGCAGGGCACGGACTGGGCATAACAAGGTCAGGTTGGGGTCATCTTCCTGGGAAGAGATAGCTTGCAAAGTCACCACCTGGTCTCTGAAGGGAGTGGTGGGGACTTTGGGCACGTATCCAGGCCGGGGTCTCAGGACGACGTGAGAATCCGCTGGTCCGAATTCCAGGCACGAACTGTTGATGGAGAGGGCTTGGAGGTCTCCCACTCTCTTTACCGAGGCGAGCGCAGTCAGGAGAGCCGTCTTTAGGGAGAGAGCATCGAGTTTGACTGACTGAAGAGGCTCGAAGGGACCCTGCTGTAGGCCCCGGAGAACCACAGCAAGGTCCCAAGAGGGGATAAGATGTGGCCGAGGAGGGTTCAGTCTCCGGGCTCCTCTCAGAAACCTGATTACCAAATCGTGTTTTCCCACCGACCTGCCACCCACCAGGTCATGATTAGCCGATATAGCGGCCACATGAACCTTAAGTGTCGAGGCAGATAGGTGCCTGTCCAGGCCCTCCTGGAGGAAGGATAACACTGATTCGATGCCGCAACTCCGTGGGTCCCTTAGCCGAGCAGAACACCAGTTCACAAACACGCGCCATTTAGAGTCATACAGCCGCCTGGTAGAGGGAGCTCTTGCCTGAATGAGTGTGTTCACCACTGATGGTGGGAGATCTCTGAAGTCCTCCTGGTCGCGTCCAGGGGCCACAGGTGGAGGTTCCAGAGATCGGGGCGCGGGTGCCAAATTGTGCCCTTCCCCTGGGAAAGGAGGTCCTTCCTCAGGGGAATGCGCCAGGGAGGAGCTGACGCCAGGAGAACCAGGTCCGAGAACCAGGTTCTGTTGGGCCAGAAGGGGGCTACCAAGAGGACCTGCTCCTTGTCCTCCCTGACTTTGCACAAAGTTTGTGCGATCAGACTCACCGGGGGAAACGCATACTTGAGCCGGTCCTTCGGCCAACTGTGTGCCAGTGCATCTATACCGAGGGGAGCCTCGGTCAGCCCGTACCACAACTGGCAGTGGGTGGATTCCGGTGAGGCGAAGAGATCCACTTGCGCCTGGCCGAATCGATCCCAAATCAGTTGGACCGACTGAGGGTGGAGCCTCCACTCGCCTCCGAGCGAAACCTGTCGTGACAGAGAATCGGCCACTCGATTGGCATCGCCCGGAATGTGAGTGGCCCGTAAGGACCTGAGTCTGTGTTGGCTCCAGAGCAGGAGGTGGCGGGCTAGTTGTGACATGCGAAAGGAACGTACACCGCCCTGGTGGTTGATGTAGGCTACTGTCGCCATGTTGTCCGACCTGACCAACACGTGCTTGTTCTGAATCATAGGCCAGAACCTCCTCAGAGCTAGAAGCACTGCCAACAACTCCAGACAATTGATGTGCCAATGCAGCCGGGGGCCTGCCCAGACCCCGGAAGCTGCCTGCCCGTTGCAGGTGGCACCCCAGCCTGTCCTGGAAGCGTCCGTGGTGACAACGACGCGTCTGGACACCTGTTCCAAGGGCACTCCTGACCGAAGGAACACGATGTCCGTCCAAGGGCTGAGTGTCTGGCGGCACGATGGTGTGATGTTCACACGGAACGTGCCGTGGTGCCACGCCCTCCTGGGGACTCGGGTACGGAGCCAATGCTGCAGCGGTCTCATGTGCATCAAACCCAACGGCGTGACCGCGGCTGAGGATGCCATGTGCCCTAGGAGCCTCTGAACCTGTTTTAGGGGGACCGCTGAGCCGCACCTGAGCGTTGCCACGCATCTCAGAACTGACTGTGCACGCTCCGGGGAGAGACGTGCAGACATGCCGACCGAGTCCAGTTCTACACCGAGAAAAGAGATCCTCTGCGCCGGGGAGAGTTTGCTCTTTTCCCAGTTGACCCGAAGCCCCAAGCGAGCCAAATGGTTGAGAACCATGTCCCTGTGTACGCAAACCGTATCCAACGAGTGAGCCAGGATCAGCCAGTCGTCGAGATAGTTGAGAATGCGAATGCCCATTTCCCTGAGGGGGGAAAGGGCAGCCTCTGCTACCTTCGTAAAGACGCGGGGCGACAGGGAGAGGCCGAAGGGGAGAACCTTGTACTGATATGCCCGTCCTTCGAAGGCAAACCGTAGAAACGGCCTGTGTCTTGGAAGGATCGAGACATGAAAGTACGCGTCTTTCAGGTCTATCGCCACAAACCAATCCTGGAACCTGACGTACGTAAGAATGTGCTTGAGGGTCAGCATTTTGAACGGGAGCTTGAGTAGGGCCCGATTCAAAACCCTCAAATCCAGGATAGGTCTGAGCCCACCACCCCTCTTGGGTACAATGAAGTAGGGGCTGTAAAACCCTTTCTTCATTTCGGCTGAGGGGACAGTTTCTATCGCACCCTTCGCCAGAAGGACTGCGATCTCCGCCCGAAGAACCGCGGTGTTGGAGCCCTGGACCGAGGTAGTGAGAACACCGCAGAACTTGGGCGGACGACGTGCAAACTGGATAGCATAGCCGAGCCGAATGGTCTTGAGCAGCCAGCGGGAAGGATTGGGGAGATTCAGCCAATCCAGAAAGTTCTCCGCTAGGGGCCGCAGAGGAGTTACATTCGACGTACCAAGGGTGGGGGAACCTTCGCTGGGAAAACAGCGTGTGGTCGGAGGTAAGAAGCCCCGAAGGCCACTGGCTGCTTTGCCCAGGGAGACCGAGCCGTGCGAGCTTAGCAGAGGATCCACCCGACAGGGGAGATCGTCTGACCAAGCCCGTTGTTCTAGAGCATGAGGGAGCACAGAAGGTGTGTGACCGCATGCCCTGAACGGAGGAGACAGCATCCGACCATCGAGCGGAGGGTCGGGGGTGCTGTGTAATATGCCCAGAGAAGGAGAAAATTGCTCTTTTGTTGACCAAGTGGTGGCCGTCTGCCGGGTGGCAGACAGCCGGGTGGAAGCCGAATCCAGCGCTCGTCCCCTCGTCGAGTGTGGATCCGGACAGGCCAAACGATCCCTCCTCCCTGGGCTGCCCGTCTCAGGAACGCTTCGAAACCTGCCGGGGGTTCTTAGTGGCCTGAGGACGAGCTGGCGGTGCCACCTTCCTACGAGTGCTGGACCGTTGGGCGGGTCTGGCTGCAGACCCGGCAGGCTGCGGGGTCTGAGCCACCCTCGTAGGGGGCCTTCCACGGCGGGGAGCAGGCGGAGGCTGCTGCGTCGGCTGAGCTGGGCCGGAACTCGCTGCACGCCGAGGCAGGATGTGCTTGATGGCCTCCGTCTGCTGTTTCACGGTGGAGAACTGCTGGGCAAACTCCTCCACGGTTTCGCCGAAGAGGCCAGCCTGGGAAATGGGAGCGTCGAGAAAGCGAACCTTCTCGGCGTCTCGCATCTCGGCCAGGTTTAACCACAGGTGGCGCTCCTGGACCACCATAGTGGACATCGCCCGCCCCAGAGCTTGCGCAGTAACCTTCGTAGCCCGTAAGGCATAGTCGGTCGCTGAGCGCAGCTCGTGTAACAGCTCTGGGTCGGGAGCACCCTCGTGCAGGTCTTTAAGAACCTTAGCCTGATAGACCTGCAAAATCGCCATAGCGTGGAGGGCGGACGCAGCTTGCCCAGAGGCCGCGTAAGCCTTCGCTACAAGCGCAGACGAAAACTTACAGGCCCTGGACGGGAGTCTCGGGCGGCCCCTCCAGGAGGCGGCGTTTTGCGGGCACAAGTGCATCGCAACCGCTCTCTCCACCTGGGGAACCTCCGAATACCCCCTCGCTGGACCGCCATCGAGGGTGGTGAGGGACGGGGAGTTAGCGTACCGTGAACGAGCCGACAGAGGGGCTTTCCACGATTTCGTCAACTCCTCGTGCACTTCCGGGAAAAACGGGACCGGGGAGGAGCGTGGCTTCGAGTCACGCCCCCTGCCCAGGAACCAGTCATCCAGCCTTGAAGGCTCAGGGCTGGGCGGGGGAACCCACGCAACCCCGATCTCCTTGGCTGCCCGTTGTAGTGCGGCGGCCATTTCGGCGTCTGCCACAGACTGAGATTCAACCGCCGGAGCGGCGAACTCGGTTGTGACGTCAGCCTCTGACGGCTCTCCCTCCGATGCTACGGACGCTGCCTTTTCCTCAGCAGGAGCCCCGAACAAAAGATCCAGCCCATACTGAGACGAGCTTTCAAAATCGTCCGGAGACTCAATCGGTAGACACACAGGGTGAGCGGTTTGCGAGGACGCAACTGGCAAAACTTCGCTCAACACCTGCCGCTCTTCCTCGACGCACATCGCAACGGCCTCGTACCCGGAAGTAGAAGGACCGGAGCGGGAAGCAGATGAGGAGCGCCGCGGCTTCTTCGAAAAGAACGCGGCTCTCGAGCGGAGTGTGCCCAAGGGCATGTCTTCGCAGTGCTGACAACCTCCCTCAGCGAACGCTGCGTCAGCATGCTCACGCCCCAAGCATTGAACACAGCGTTCGTGCCGATCGTTCGGGGAAAGGTAGAATCCGCACCCAGTAGGACACAGACGGAAAGGCATCGTGAAACACACAATCCGTCTGTGGAGCTCTTTTAGAGAAAATTTGCTCTCTGCAGAAGAGAATCTTCTCTTGAAGATCGCCGTCGACGCACCCAGGGGACTCTCACAACACGAGCAGTGTCAGAGAGGGAGAGACCGCTGTCTGTGCCGTAGATCCAACGACGAGAGAGGTGAATGTTGCCGCTTCTCACGCAGAGACGCTGCATTCGGCTCCGAAAAACAGAACGAGTGAGCAGATGCACACGCTGCCCTATTTATACCCGGACGTCCGGGGCGTGGTCAGCTATGCAAATCTGCACACCCAATTTTCATTGGCCTTTCTCAAAACTGTCAGAGGTGTTTGGGCTCTCAAGAGCGACCCCTAGTGTCGTACACTACTCGACACAACTCGGAGTGTACGACAGATAGGGAACTAAATATAACTGTTGGGGGTGCTTGATCCTTTACTTTAGGTTTACTCTTGACTTAGTATAGTTAAATTATGCAATTGCTTTATTTTACGGTTACTGTTGTTTTTATTTGCTCATTTTATTTACTGTCTTGTGTCAGTAGTAGCACAACAAAAAGAGAAAATAAAATGATAAAAATGGTTATTGTCACAATTAATAAAAATAAATAAAATTGAATTGTTACCATTGTGATTCGCATGCTGAATGTTGAAGTCTGTCTGTGACTTGAGCACATTACCACAAATATTAAATAATTGTCTCAACCCAGTTATGTTTCTCAAGGTGTTTATGAAGAATAATGAAATTGTGAAAGATCATCAATAATATGATTTAATTATAAGAGCAGAATTAGAAGGTCACCTTCTAAATGCAAACTACTTACTACTTTTCTTCCCTTGAAATAAAAAACTATGATTTCATGTTGCATTGCTGCATCAACAGGAAGAAATTATAACAAGATAAACAAAGTTCCAACCAATGGGAACATTAATCGCTATAATGGTAAGTAAAAAAAACAAAACAAAAAACATAACATTTTACGAAAATCAATTTTTTAAGCCAGCTTATGTGATGTTCTCTCAAATATTTCAGTTGTACTGAAACAATATTCAAGATGACTTTGGGAAATGAATAAATGTAACTAGTGAAAAATAACTGCAGATTAAGAATAGCTACGCCTCAAAAACTTTTCTTCTTCTTCTGTTGTTATTTTGCAAATTAGCAACATATTAGTGCACTGCTGTCTCTCACTAGTTTATTAATGTCAGTGGTTCCTGTGTAGCTACTCGAATATTTTAAGTAAGCATCACTCAAAGCAAAGTAAGTAAATTGTTTTACTTTACTTGCCTTGAAAGTAGCTGTAACTTAGTAAAACCTAGTAAGCATAGCAACTAAAGATAACTAATTATATCTAAGTAAGGTAAACTAGATAGATAGATAGATGTTTTAACAATGTACTGTGGATTTCATAATGGTGTGATATAAAAAAGACAGTATGATTGATGGTCTAGGGTACAGTCAATTATATTTCTTAAGCATTTAATTTGGAAATTGTGTTAATTACACAAGAAAGCAAGCAAACAAACTTGGAGAGGGGATTTCGCCTAGTCATTTCATAAGTGTCCATTGATGTGTGTGTGTGTGTGTGTGTGTGTGTGTATGTATGTCAGTGTAACCAGGTCAAATCTTTGTTGTCTGAGAGCCGCTATGCTCAATTAGTGCTGACCTTGAGTGACTGAAATCGATGGAAGCCGCAGCGGAGTATGTTTTGTTATGCGGACAACAGGCTCATCTCAGTGTGAAATGAGAGCGTGCGAGTCACATCATCTCCAATGTGCGCCCACCCAGCTCACTGACCTCGGGAGTACGGTATCGCAGTCTTTAACAAGAAACGATTTGTTTGTCTGGCAATAAAATCATTGAGCACAATAAGGACATGTATGCAGCAAAGCAAAACACAACGATCAATCACAAGCTCAACACTGGACAAACAATTGGTATATGCATCATAATGAATAATCAAGAACATGCCGATAGCAGCAGAACCATCAAGGAAGGCGGTTGAGTCACTGCGGGCCAACCGGTGGGGACAGCGGAGACGACTGCATGAAGAATGCACTCAGAACACCTCATTACCAAGCACTCAGAGGTATCCAGTGACAAGGACCTAAAAATAGTGGATTCTTTTCTGGCTTGTCTGAAAAGGTTGCAATTTACCATGGCATTCAGAATTTGAGAGATAACATAACTGACTTGAGCGCACTGCGGACTGTCCTCAGGTGACGCTGAATAATTAATAGACAGGAAGTACTTACGGCTATACGATTTTCATATTGCCAGGACAAAGAGGAAGACAGCCGTCTCAGAGCCGCATTGTTAAATTGTCCAATAAAGCAGTCAGTACATTAAAGCTGAAACCATTTGAATGTATGTCTGCTGGAATGATCTGGAATTTTCCTGGAAACACGATTTGAGCTTTGTATCATTTAAAAAACTAATATGTCTGTTTTGTATATAAGTATTTCTATAAAAGGGTATACCAGATTTTGAGAAATATGCTCTGGTCAGACTCAGGCACGTACATTTTATTACTGATATTTTGATTAGTTAGGTATTTGCAAAAAAAATAAAAAAATAGCAGAATGGAAATAAAGACCTAAAGTAAGCCACTGCTAAGTGAGGCACTGTGATCTCTGAGGGTGTCTAATATGAATGTATTTGTCTTTTCTTTATTTTTTGACACTTTTTGAAATTTAGTTCTGTACAGATGCATACTGTAATGTTTTTTTTTTATACTAAAAGTGGGAGTTTAGAATTGCATTCTAAATACATAGACCTTAATATTGGTCTATGTATGTTCACACCAAGAAAAATTTAAGAGGTCTAAGAGTCCCCGCCTTTGCAGCTTAAATAGCCTTTACTTTTCCTTTACTTTCCTCAAGATTTTGGAGTGCTCACAATCTTCATTCCAGTTCATCCCAAAGGTGAGGTGATTGATGGGGTTGAGGTTTAAGGTTCTTAGGGCTCATTAAATCGCTAGTCTCATGTCCCGGGACTACTGTGCACACTAAAAATGCTGGGTTAAAAACAATCCAACTTGGGTTATTTGACAACCCAGCGCTGGGTAAATACTGGACAGAACAAATGCTGGGTTATTTTGATGCAGCTGGTTGGGTTAAATGTTTTTACCAAACATGCTGGGTTATTTTATTTAAGTCAACTATTGTTTAAAAATTATTATATTGCTGGTTTAAAATGGACTGGAATTTATAAAAACACACATAAATTACTAGAGGCAACAGCAATAATCAAAAGATTAACATTTATTATTAAGCAAGAACACAAGGACAAAATACAAGACAAATTTATTTGGGTACAGCATAGTTTATAATATTACATACATTTGAACGTGTTCAACAAGCATTTTAGACATAAAAATGTAACATTTAAAAGTAGCATTTTAATTTTAGTGTAGTAAACCATTTTCTGTATTTGCTTTTTACTGAAATAGCGCTAATTCTCATGCTGATGTGCTGCTGAAATCTGAGCCGATAAAGGGCTGCTGTTTGCTGGGGTAACCGCAAACTTCAGACTGCTGCCTCGCATTTCACACGTAGCTGAAAGATGCCACGACTCACTCTAAAACCTGCCCATATCAAATAGTACTGAGATTACAGAACATATTTTAACTTTGAAATAAATTTAACTTACTATAATGAATAAAAACCATGTAACATTATTTTATGCAAGGCAAAAGGCATTTCCATCATGGAAACAACCGCTGCTGGTGCAGCCAACTGACATCTCATCTTTATGTTGCATTGCGTAAAACAAGATAATTTACAGCAGAGTAAAGACTTTATAAATGAAATAAAATGTATACAAACCTTTTTTCATTGGAAAAGTGCACCAAATCGGCAGCGCTGAGAACCACTCTTTCTTGTAGATTGATGCTTGGTCAGGACCCCTTGGAGTCACTTTTTGACGCTCAGAATACCCCTTTAGTGTCATTTTTTTGAAGTGCAGGGCACTCCATTGGTTTTAATGGTTTTCATGCATTTGTAAAAATAGAAACCTACCTATTTCTGAGAAATATAAAACACGTAACAGGCAAATAACAGTACAGTCACAGGTATTTATTGCCAAAACCGACCATAAAAAAGCAGTATAAAGGTATTACAAACAAGTCATGTTGCATTCCAAGTCTTATGAAGTCATACAATATCTTTATGCAAAGAACAGAGTAATTCAAAAGGTTTTAATCGCTCACATCACTTTCAAAAAGATACTCCAGAAAATTAGCATGACCCAGTTTATCACGAGAGACGCACAAGAGCCTATGGCATTTCACAATCAAGGCTGCCGTAACGCTTCTTCTGGCAGCAGTTTTTCAATTTGTGCTCAGACGGCACACGGGAACTGAGCTTTACGATGGTGATCACTTAAATCCTCTCACCAATCAGTCATTTTGCCTCGGAAGACTTGGAATGGCAATACTTTTTGAATTAATTGTGACTGTAGTTGTATCTGCCTGTTGTATCCTGTGTTTTATATTGACAAAAGGTTAGGCTTAGGGGCAGGGGTTGGGTTACATGCTCATAAATGTGTAAATAATGTAATGCAAATAAAATTAACGTGACTGTTTACATTGAAAAATCACACCCAAACATATGTGACCCTGGACCACAAAACAAGTCTTAAGTAGCATGGGTATATTTGTAGCAATAGCCAAAAATACATTGTCAAAATTATAGTTTTTTCTTTTATGCCAAAAATCATTAGGATATTAATTTTCTCAATATTTTGATTTTTCAATTTAGTTGTGTCTAATTTAAGGCCATGAAATTTTTAAATACCTTAACCCCCGGTTTCACAGACAAGGCTTAAGCCTAGTCCTAGACTAAAATGTAAGTCTGAGCTGTTTAAACTGAAAGAAACTTGCACTGACTGATCTTAAAATATGTCAATGCTTTTGTTTTGTCTCAAGATAATGCACCAGTCATGTTTTTTCCTAAGGCACATTTATAAAAATTACTTTTTGTCCCTAATTGCCTAATTAATTACTAATTGCCCTCATAATTTGCTGTTGTTATGTCCAACAAACAATGCCGCTCTCACACTACACATCATGTTCTCACACAGTGGAAAAATACGTTGAGCAAAGAGGAAATTGACAAGACAAAACAAGGTCTCAGCTTTAAAATGTTGTCATTTTTCGAGAAGTTCGAACAATACCATTTTGTGGTTCTTTAATGTCTCGTGGCAGGTCACTGTATTGCCTTATTAGATCAATTGACACGTGAACCAATCATCTTTTCATATTTGTTTAAACATATTTTATTTTAACTGCGGAAAGACGTCAATACACAGTTTTTCAAGTTTAGGTCCACCAAAGTTAATCTACTCTCCTGTCTGATTTGTTTGTCAGAAATATTGGCAGATTCAGCTTTATGATTGGTCATATCGCCTGTCACTCAAGCTGATAACTCAAGATAAGATGTATATTTATGTTTTAAATTAATATAATAATTTATATGTTTCTCTCGTCCCTTTTTTTTAAAATGGTTTAATGGCTGAAATGTGATGTTTGCCATTTATTGTTAAAGTTTTTTTTTTTTTTGCTTCCGTGAAAACCTGTATCTGAGTTGTAAATCATGTCACTTTACATTCATTTTTCCGAGCCCTGGTTCTGTGCAGGCTTGTCAAGTTCTTCCACACCTAACTTATCCACCCATGTTTTTATGGACTTCATGAGGTATAGTCATGCTGGAATAGAAAAGGACCTTCCCAAAACTGTTCCCACAAAGTTGGAAGCAGCATTGTCCAAAATGCCTTGGTTTGTTGAAGCATTACGATTTTCTTTCACTGGAAGTCAGGGGCCTAACCCAACTCCTGAAAAACAGCCCAATAGGCTATCCTTTCGCAACCAAAGTAGGGGTTTTGTGACCGATGTTGACTATAACCGTGATTATTAAAAATGAAATATTGCTATCGTATTAATTAGCAGTGTTGCAATATGCCATGATAACCACATACCATAAAATGAACAAAGTACACAGTGATAAAATCTCACAGGTAATTTATGTTTCATTCATACTTGACGCCGGAGGGCGCACTCGCACAGAAAGTCCACAAGTGAGTCTCATAGGCATAACAAAACAAATGACTTTCCAGTAAATCGCTTATATGGACTAAGGCATCCAGCTATCACTGTAGTTGAATAAAATGCAGATAGAAATGTTTAAACTGACAAAACATGAAGACAATTAACACACCATTACTACAATATATGGTTCATCTGTGTTCTTCGCCATCTCAGGCATTATCATAAAGTATAACAGAGTATATTTTAATGCAGTGCTAATCAACATAATTTTCATCTGTATGGAATACCACAAGATAATTGTCTACGCAGAAGTAAGCCTATGGGCAAGACTTACGGTTCATTTGCCGCTATAGGGAAATAACAAGAAGTAAAACAACATGCAGTAAACCGTAAACCTGTTTGCACTACAAACCAGTGTGCTCATAATTAAGATAATGCATTAATAATAATATGGTAAAACTCATCAACGAGCTGTTTTGAACAGCTAAAAATAGCTGGATGCCGAGGATATGCAAATGGCCGCGCCCACTCTTACAGGAAAAATAAGGCGGATCATTTCCACCTCATTGACTCACAGAAGAAATTTATTTCAAACACTCAATTGATGCTATAACACAAATTCTAAGTAAAAATACATTGTTACTCTCATATTCTTTTGTACTGACTGTATTAAGTAGTGATGGGAGTAATCAAAGCATTCAAAACTCCACACGCTGGTGATGCCTGCTGGTCAAAACTGTGTAAATGCAAAAAAAAAACAAAAAAAAAAACATGCATTTAAAAAAAATGTACTTGAATGTTCATGTCTTTCTTTCTTCAGTCGTAAATAAATTATGTTTTTTGAGGAAAACACTTCAGGAATGTTCTCCATATAGTGGACTTCTATGGTGCCTGCGAGTTTAAACTTCCAAAATGCCGTTTAAATGCATCAAAACTAGGACTGTAAAATCATCCTACATCGCTGCAGAAGTACCAACCCAGTGTTTACAAAGTGAACATGCAAAGGTGGCCAAACGGCCTTTACAAAAAAAGGTAAAACCGCGATGTAGGATGATTTTGAAGTTGGAGGAGAAAATAAGATGGGAGTTTTTCAACATACCCTAACTGTAGTGCACAGAGTACGCATGTGCATCGCAGAGCTAGACAAGATGAGCATTTGTGGTTAAAAAGTGTATCAATTGTATTTTTCTTTTTTTTTTTTAGAAAATAACCGATCGTTTCACTAGATAAGACCCTTCTTCCTCGGCTGGGATCATTCAAACTCATGGGCACCTTAGAAGTCACTATATGGAGAAAATTCTTGAAAACAAACAAACAAAAAAACATAATTTCTTGACAACCGAAGAAAGAAAGACATGAACATCTTGGATGACAAGGGGGTGAGTAAATTGTCAGTAAATTTTTGTTCTGGAAGTGAACTAATCCTTTAAATCACTACGAACAATTCATTAAATGCCATTAAATATGACACACCTGTACAATATGTCTTTTTTTTATTAATTTGCAGGGTTTGTTATGTTTGTGTTTTGGAGGCCTTGTCTAAACAGGCCAATACGAGACTATTAACTACTATTAATTTCTCAAAATTATTTTAGGCCAATACGAGACTATTAACTACTGCTCTTCCTTTTAATTATATTAAAAACTGGAAAAACTTATCCGAGATCAGGTAAAAACCATATGGTTCAGTGGTTCAATGCTGGCAAGGGATGCATGGATCAACTGAGATCAGTGCTATGGGTGTGATTCATTGGCATTATTTATTTTTTATTTTTGATATCGTGACAGCCCTACCGCAAACTTTCCAACTGGCACAATGCAGTCAGGCAGGTCATGTTTTCCTGGCATCTGCCAAACCCAGACTCGCCCATCAGACTACAAACAAGAAACAAAGCATGATTCATCCCAATCCCAAGAAAATATGTTTTGCTTGAAATATTTTGATTACAGTAAGGACATGAATGCATGTCTGGAATGTTTTGGTTCCTTTAACCAAAGTAAATTGCATCCATTTTACACATTAATGTGATTATTGTGATAATAGAAATCTAAAATTATTTTTATCTTTAAATTGTCGTTGTTTTTAATCTAGGGCGTATGATTGGGACATGAAAATATACGGCAGAAAAGGAACGCTGCATCTGGTCTCCATCTGCGTCTGCTGTAACCTTGACTCGTGTGTTGCAAAGCTCAGCACTTCATGCCAGGTACGATGCATTTGCACAGGGTTTGTTGCTGTCCTTACTTTTAAAAAGCTGTCCAGAACCTTTTGTAGAATTGCCAGGGTTGTCTGCATTAAGTATTGAGCTTTGAGGAAAACCAGTTTTCTTTGATTATACAGAACAGCATTTTATTTTGTTGTAGGTGACTGAAAAATGACTGCTGTGTTTATGCTGTCCTTTCTGGCTTTGACTCAAGCCTGGTCATCTTTTTTTCCAGTGTATGACGGACAGGACAGGTCACTCTGATTGTCAATAATCTGCGGGGGGCTGGGATGTGGGTCAAGGGTTTGTTGTGTGTGAGCATTTCTGTAGACCTCTCATGTTACGCTATGGTGGATAAAACCATAGTAATCGAATCACACAACACTGAATAAATCAGCAGAAACTGGAGACTAAACTGTGTGAGAGAGGCAATTATTCATAGCACAGTTTATTGTGTAAACATTCTCTATCTCGCTTTCTCTTTCAGTCTGATATAAGCATTGTTATGATAGATTAGCTGCATTTGATGCATGATGTCCTGAAGACACGCTTACAGTCAGGGCATGAGAAATAGAACAATAAAGCCCAACCCAGGGGATTAACCATTTAAAATAAGTAAATAAACTAAACTCTTTAATCATCCTTAACACTATTTCATTAATTCCCTCAAACATGAAAATCAATATGAAATCAAAAGTAACACTAGCACATTTGTATATTCTTATTTGTATGATTAATTGACTTTGCAATGTTTTGTTAAGTAAATTTAACAAAAATTGCATTTTTGGCTGATGTCAGAAAATACTTTTCCAACCCATTACCTTCTTGCTCTATTTTGGTACGCACTGTCACAAATTGAATGAACTTTCAATGGATGAAATCAAGTCGCAGTACATTTTACACCTCATTGAAAATCTTGTTAATCTGAATGTCAGATTTTAGCAGTAAACTGGGATTTATTTTATTTTATTTATTTTTATTTATTTTTTTTATTCTACTATTGTATTGTACAATTTTATTTTAAACTTGCCACCTCTTTAAGGGCACCATACGTAAATACCTAAATATTTAAATGCCATTTTTACATGTTTTATTACTCTATTTTATTTTATTTTATTTTGAACTTTTTAAAACTATTATTTATTTATTTCACCATATTGCTCTATTTTGGCTCACACTGTCACAATTTATAACAGTAAATTGAGATGTATTTAATTTCATGTGATTTAATTTATTTGTTTTTAATTATTATAATTATTTAGATTTATTTATTTATTTATTTATTT
Source organism: Labeo catla (assembly GCA_012976165.1). Classification (NCBI taxonomy): domain Eukaryota; kingdom Metazoa; phylum Chordata; class Actinopteri; order Cypriniformes; family Cyprinidae; genus Labeo; species Labeo catla. Next base: position 256,363 of record VONZ01000807.1, on the reverse strand, counting down.
ATTTATTTATTTATTTATTTATTTATTTATTTATTTTCACCATATTGCTTTCACCATATTATTTTTTTTGGCATTCACTGTCACAATTTATAGCAGTAAATTGGGATTAAATTTTAATTTAATGTAATTTGATTATTTTACCATATTGCTCTATTTTAGCTCACACTGTCACAATTTATAGCAGTAAACTGGGATTAAATTAAATTTTAATTTATTTTAATTTAATTTATTTTAATTTAATTTTATTTTATTTTATTTTATTTTATTTTATTTTATTTTATTTTATTTATTTATTTATTTACTTTTTTAAAATGTTATTTATTTGTATTTATTTATTTCTTTTTTATTTCACTTATTACTTTATTATTATGGAGGGCCAAATGTCTCAAAATTAAATAATTAAATAAATGTTGAAATATATAAATAAATCGTTAAATGCATCATTTAATTATTGAAAGCATAAATAATTGCTGAAATATTTATTTATTTAAATATGTATGTATTTATTTAACTTTTTATTTATTTATTTATTTATTTATTTATTTATTTATTTATTTATTTACGCATTTATTTCTGTATTTATTTATTGCCTCCACATTTCATTTTGAGGTTTGCGGTTGTCGGCACGTCACTCAACAATAGTGGGCGTCACCTTTCCAGCTCGATTTGTTTGGTCTTTCTAGTTCAGGCGCCTTTTTCATGTTTTTCGCATCACAAGCTATAGCTGATCGAGGATGGTACAGTAAAAGATCTGTCGTTGACTCTTGCAGATGAAATGACATGACATCTGACGCACGGAAACCATTAGCACACGCCACTATGCTCAGTGGCACGACCGCTGACACTTCCGGTTTTCACTGACATGTATCAGCAGAGAGCGGCATGTGCTACTGGCACTCGCAGACACTTGCAGAACATGTTAACACACGCACTTAACTGCACAACGATATTTCATTGATGTCGCGTTTCTATTAAATGTAGGATTAGTTACAACGCGTAATTGATTTGTATGTATTTGCTTGTGTGACTGTGCCGATGGATTGTCAGTGTCGCAGAATGTCACCGTATGTCGCGGCACCTCGACTGACTCTCACTCTGCCGCTGTCAGCCGGAGAATAACATAGAGTAGACTGTGTACACACACACACACACACACACACACATGTTGTGTTTACATGTTTTATGGGGACATTCCATAGGCGTAATGGTCTTTATACTGTACAAACCATATTTTCTATCGCCCTACACCTAAACCTAGCCCTGACAGGAGGCTGTGCACACTTTTACTTTCTCAAAAAAACTCATTCTGCATGATTTATAAGCCTGTTTCCTCATGGGGACCTCACAAATGTCCCCACAAGGTCAAAATTTACTGATATTACTATCCTTGTGGGGACATTTGGTCCCCATAACGTGATGAATACCAGGTGCACACACACACACACACACACACACACACACTCAGCTCAGAACGGAATTTCATTGATGACACGTTTCGGTTTCTGTCCAGGATTTTCATTGCGTCGCGCAGTTAATTTGTACAACAACGTAGGCTTCTTCATGTGTTTAATATTTGTCTTGTCTCCCTTTGTTTACCTGAATGTTTTGACAGATACAAATACAAAAAATCACATTGTTATAAGATGGTATCATTTCATATTGCATAATTCTATAAAATATTCTTAAGTATGAAAGCCATTGGTGAGATAGATTGCATGCACGCCGGTAGGTTTCACTTCAGGATCAAAGTTTACAATAACAGATGCGAATGCGGTATTCGTAGTGACCCATGACAGATTGATTCCTTGTGTTTCTTTGTGTTGCCGCGACATACGGTGACATTCCGCGACACCGACACAATCCATCGGCACAGTCACACAAGCAAATACATACAAATCAATTCATACATGCTAATCCTAGATTTGATAGAAACTCGTGATCAGTGAAATATCATTCTGCAGTTAAGTGTGTGTATTTCCCAGACAACGTTATACTCCAGCTGTCAACAATACAGTAACATATTACGCAAAAGTGTCAGTGGCACATGCCACTCTCTGCTGATACATGTCAGTAAAAACCGGAAGTGTCAGTGGTTGTGCCACTGAGCATAATGGCGTGTGCTAATGGCTTCCGTGCGTCAGATGTCATGTCACTTCATCTGCAAGAGTCAACGACAGATCTTTTACTGTACCATCCTCCATCAGCTATAGCTTGTGATGCGAAAAACATGAAAAAGGCGCCTGAACTAGAAAGACCAAAGAAATCGAGCTGAAAAGGTGACGCCCACTATTGTTGAGTGACGTGCCGACAACCGCAAACCTCAAAATGAAATGTGGAAGCAATAAATAAATGCGTAAATAAATAAATAAATAAATGCATATTTAAATAAATAAAAAGTTAAATAAATACATACATATTTAAATAAATAAATATTTATACATTTATTTATGCTTTCAATAATTAAATGGTGCATTTAACGATTTATGTATATATTTCAACATTTATTTAATTATTTAATTTTGAGTAATTTGGCCCTCCATATTTCACATGCATGATATTTCAGTGATAAAAAGATTTAACTTGCAATCCACATATGGATGGGTTCAGGAATAGGATTAAACATATTTTATTTAGAAAACATAGTAAAATAGATTACAAAAAGCAGCACTGTAGTTCAAGTCAAGCTTGTTCTGAATCTGAGAAGCATATTTTGTCAGACATAGTATTTCTTGTGCTGTCAGAGTTGACCGCAAATCTTTTTAATCCAATTGTTGATTTCAACAGTGGCCTGGACAGGTATATAAATTGATTTTATTTTTACTCTTTTCATTTTAATGCAGCTGAAATTGGTCAGAAACAGGCCTTCACTAGCATTTGTTTATAAGTAGAAGGTGTCTTCCAAACAGAGGCAACAGGCTGAGGTCTGAAATGCTGTCAAAGATCTCTGTGGAACGAGAGAAGCAAGTTAGACAACATTCTGGTCATTAACTCCTCTGGAGAGGCGTAAGCGTTCGGAGCCTGTCATTATAGCTCGACTACAGACCTACAGATATCATTCTCAGGCTGGAAACTGGGACAAAGCATATCCGCATGACATATGAGTCACAGTCAATGTATTAGTTCTATTTCTGAAACTCTGTTGGGTGGTGTAGAACAGCTTTCTGAATAGGATGGCAAAAGTCATAACTTGAACTCAGCATAATTTTTATCTCAGATAAATATTAGAGATACGTGATCGCATGATCTCTGCTTTGCGCTGCTGGTTTGTTTCTGCAAACTACAATTATCTGATCATTTGAGCTACGTTGCAGTGCAATCATTATTTTCTTCAGGAGTCACACAAATGTGGTTTGACTTCAAAATGATTTGCAGATAGTAAGTTTACCGTGTTGTTTTCTGTGGCATGTTGGCATGGATCTCTTCAGCAGACATGCCCCTTGTCATCAGCACATTCATAAAAACACTAAAAAAAGATTTGCTAGATATCTATACATATATTTCACATTGCATTACACTACGCCTGGGTTTATTTTAGGGTGACTGCCAAGGTTTGCTGCTTTAACTGGACATGTTCACTCTGTCTGGATCAGGGTAACATGCAAGATCTTCATATTTCCAGGTGGCTGGCAAATTATAGATCTAAATGAACCCTCAGATGCATGTTTGACCTTTAAAAAAAACTATTTAGAGTGTGATGTTGCAGTCAAACCACCGTGGATGATTACCTTTGACCCTTTTTAATACTTTTTTATGATTGTCCTCTCTATGTGTCATTGTGTTTTTCATTTACTGTATGACAACATTAATTCACTATGGCTGATGAAAGTGGCAAAGCAGCAAGCATGTCTACCTTTTATCACGATCCAGATATTTTCATTCAGCTCTACTGGTACTTCTAAAACTATTTCAAATGAAATAGTGATGCAACTTTCCTCAAGATATTTGTGGAAATTGCTGCAAATTGCCATTGGCTTCCATAACATTACAGCACTGCATGATGTCCAGTACAGTGGGTAAATGTGTAATACTTTTACAATACATCAAGGGATGTAGGTATATATATGTATATAAATGTGTGTGTGTGTGTGTGTGCGGGCGTGTTTACATTATATATATATATATATATATATATATATATATATATATATATATATATAGATAGATAGATAGATATTAGGGCTGTCAGTCGATTAAAATGTTTAATCTAATTAATTACGTGATTCTTTTGATTCATTAATCGCAAAATAAATCTGACTGTCAAAATATCCACAAAAGATGATTTAAAGCTATTTTTGTGGAAATTGAGAAAGTATGACGTAGAGACATTACCAGTTGTAGATTTAGAAAGAAATATTTTATTTGATTCAACATACAGTTTATTACTCATAAACATTTAGGCTGCAATGGCCTAACGTAAACTAGTGAACGTAAAAGATCATTTAAGAACATCTCAGCATTTTTTGTTCATACGATAAAAGTCATTGGTAACCAAAACAGCTTATGTAAATTTGCCAGCAGGTGGCAGTAAATGTCTTTATGAGTCATTCGATTCGTTCAAACGGCTGATTCATTTAGAAATTAAGTAAATGGCTCTTTTTATGAATGGGCCTTTGAATCATTGATTCACACTATCTGTTCAAAACCGCGGTTTCATTCAGAAACTAAACACTGTTGTGTTGCTCGGAGACACGCAACAATTCTGCTATGATTTCAAAGGTAATATGTTTTCTGCTAAATTTACCAAAAACATAATATTGTGTTTAAAATGTAACACAATTTCAACGTAATATTTACTGAACTGTTGTATAAAATCACCTTTAAGCTCGTGATCAGCACTCGTGTCATATTGCTCTTGATATGTGATGTAAATATGAGACAAAACACATACAGGGGCATTTTTTGCACCAATATCTTGAATTTTAGGGCATATGAATTTGTTGCCCTGCATCATATTTGTCAAAGGTCAACTATATTAAATAAGATGACGTAAACGCCTGGGGGCGGGGCCAGTGCGTTAACTGCTTTAAAATATTTTAATTGCGTTATTTTCTTTTTATAAGTAATTAATTAAGTTAACCCGTTAAACTGACAGCTCTAATATATATATATATATATATATGGACACTGACACAATTTTTATAATTTCGGCTCTGTATGCCACTAGAATAGATTTAAAATAAATCAAGGTGAAATTGAAGTGCAGACTTTAAGCTTTAATTTAAGGGCCTGAACAAAAATATAACATGAAATGCTAAGGACTTACAACGCTTTTTATACACAGACCCCCCATTTTCAGGGGCTCAAAAGTAATTGGACAAATAATTATAAGATCATAAATAAAATGTTTATTTTTAATATTTTGTTGAGAATCCTTTGCAGGCAATGACTGCCTTAAGTCTGGAACTTATGGACATCACCAGAGACTGGGTTTCCTCCTTTGTGATGCTTTGCCAGGCCTTTACTTCAGCTGACTTCAGTTGTTGTTGTTTGTTTGTAGGTCTTTCTGCCTTTAGTTTTCTCTTCAGCAAGTGAAATGCATGCTTAGTCCGGTTGAGAGACCAGTCAGGAGACTGACTTGGCCATTACAGAATATTCCACTTTTTCACCTTCAAAAACTCTTGGGTTGCTTTTGCTGTATGTTTTGGGTCATCATCCAAGAAGCGCTGCGCAATTAACTTTGCTCCATTTGACTGAATCTGGGCAGACAGTATATCCCTGTACACATCAGAATTCATCCGGCTGCTTCTGTCTTCTGTCTCATCATCAATAAACACTAGTAACCCAGTGCCACTGGAAGCTATGCATGCTCATGCTATCACACTGCTCCACCATGTTTCACAGATGTTGTTGTATGCTTTGGATCATGAGCTGTTCCAAGCCTTCTCCATACTTGTTTCTTCCCATCATTCATGTACAAGGTTGATCTTAATTTTAGCCACCCAAAGAATGCTTTTCCAGAAGTAGTCTGGTTTTTTTGGATGTTTTTTGGCAAAGTCTGCTCTGGCCTTGTTTGCACCTTGTGGTGAACCCTCTGTATTTTCTCTTGTGAAGTCTTCTCTTGATTGTAGACTTTGACAGTGACACGGCTTCCTCCTAGAGAGTGTTCTTTGTGAAAGGGTATTTCTTTACCATGAAGAGGATCATCTAGGCCTTTTTATGTTGCTGAGCTCACCAGTGTGTTCTTATTATCTCAGAATGTACCAAACTGTTGATTTGGCCACTCCTAATGTTCCTGCTATCTCTCTGATGGATTTCTTTTCTTCTTCTTCTTTTTTTTTTAAGTCTTACAATTGTCTGTTATTTCACTGTTGTTTCAAAGCAACAGCTTCCAGATACAAATGGCACACTTAGAATCAACTCCAGACCATTTACCTGCTTAATTGATGTAGAAAAGTGGGAATGAAGGAATAGCCCACAACTGTCCATGAAACAGCTTTTGAGTCCACTGTCCAATTACTTATGGTCCCTTGAAAAAAGGGGGAAGGTACATATTAAAGAGCTGTAATTCCTTAACATTTTCATCCAATTTTGAGGAGACTACCCTTAAATTAAATTCAGAGTGTGCCCATATTCATTATATAACTGATAACTGTAACCTGAATATGTTTGGTCAACAGCTAAAATCATACAAATATACATATATATAAATGTATGTATTTTTTTTTTACTTTGTCATTTAATAATTGATGCATCAGATGGTTAATCATGATCTGAGGAACACATTTAGACAGTTACAGAAGTTATAAAATATGCATAAACATACCTAATGGGATTGTTCTCCTCATAATGAAAATACTGTTATCATTTACTCACCTGACTTATTTATTTATTAATTTAATGATTTTTGAACAATATCTATACAGTGAAAGTCAAAGTAATAATAAATAAATAAATAAAAATTACACCCTATTGTCCCTTCATTTTGACACTTTTCGTTATTTGACATTGACAGGAAATAAAGGATTGGACCCAGGATTATTATGGTTACCTAATATTGAAACTGAAAACAACAAAAAACTAAATGCTATTACAAATATTAAAAAAAAAAAAAAAAAATGTGTTACTTAAAATAAAATAAATGATAACTAAAATAAAATAAAATAAAATATAACAAACGTATTTCAGCTATACAGTTGAGATAAAAATTTTACCTAAACCTTGCAGAATCTGCGAAATGTTAATAATTTTACCAAAATAAGAGGGATCATGCCAAACACGTTACCTTTTTATTTAGTACTGACCTGAATAAGATATTTCACATAAAAGAAGTTTACATATAGTCCACAAGAGAAAATAATAGTTGAATTTATTAAAAATTACCCCATTCAAAAGTTTTTGATTCTTAATACTGTGTTGTTACCTGAATGATCCCGTTGTTTGTCGTGAACAGTTAAACTGCCCGCTGTTCTTCAGAAAAATCCTTCAGGTCCCACGATTTTTTTGTTTTTTCCGCATTTTTTGTTCATTTGAACCCTTTCCAACAATGACTATGATTTTCACAGGGGTGAAAACTTTTGAACAGAATGAATATATGCACATTTTTCTTATTTTGTCTAAATATCATATATATATATAATATTATTATTATTATTATTATTTAGTACTGCCCTTCAAAAGCTACAGAAGATACTTACATGTTTCCCAAAATAAAAAAAATAAGTTAATTTTACCCTAATCTTCAAATTCTAAAAGTGTTCACCCCCCAGCTCTTAATGCATTGTTTTTCCTTCTGGAGCATCAGTGAGTGTTTGAACTTTCTGAAATAGTTGCATATGAGTCCCTCAGTTGTCCTCAGTGTGAAAAGATGGATCTTAAAATCATACAGTCATTGTTGCAAAGGGTTCAAATACACAAAACTGTAAAAACAGTTTGTGGGACCTGAAGGATTTTTCTAAAGAACATCAGGCAGTTTAATTGTTCAGGACAAAAAAGGAACTCATGAACAACTATCAATAAACAAACAAACAAACAAAAAAAAAACAAACACAGCTGTGGATCATTCACATAACAACACAGTATTAAGAAACAATGGGTAGTTTAAATATGTGTTTGTGTGTGTGTGTACCTGGTATTCCTTACAGGATAGAAAATACAGTTTCTACAGTATAAGAATCATTATGTCTATGGAATGTCTAAATTAACATGAAAACCAGTGTGTGTGTAGCCAGAATGACTCAAACTTTTAGCCAGAAGTCTGAGGACATTGAGTATTACTTTCATGCTCTTGACCTTTGGCTTTTAGGAAGAGCATTTATGATGTCATCCTTTTTCTCTTAAATTAGCAGTGATGACCAAGACAAAATAAACAGAGCAACCCCTGAAACAATAAAAATGCCCTGCATCAAATTAGGCTGCTATGTTTAGAGCCTATTCCATTGAAACAAGGGGAGGTTTTCTTTGAACATATCTACACTGTACTCAACCAATTACCTGTGCACGGGTCAAATCATTTCCTAAATAAATGATAAATGGAATAGATATAAGGAGAATCACTCCCCAGCCTATTAAAAATGAGTAGAACTCTCATTTCCATTTCCAAGCTTAAAAGGAAAACAGAATCTGATCTTGTCAAGTGCATAAACGCATACTTTATTAATGTCTATTCCTCTTGCTTTTAGAGCTTGCTTTTAAATTCAGTCTGCCTAAAAAGCCAATTCCCTTTGGAAGGACAAGATCACCCTTACCATTTCGTCTCTGTTCAAAAATGCCCCAGTGACGATTAGTGACGATATGAATGAGTCATGTGCACCATATAGAAAAGTGCACCGCGCACCATCAAAACGGATGTCAATATGTCACGGGTGAGCTGACAGCATGCCATAAAGCAAAATGAGACGTATGCCACAGCAGGTGCTGTGATAATGAATGGTTTCGTCATGAATAGCTCTCTCAGAAAGTGTGGAAAATGATTTCTGACATCATGACATATATGTAGACTGTAGATGGCAGATATTATTATATTCAAAAAATAAGTTAAATAATTTTACTTTTAAAATTTTTACTTATAAAACAATCATGAGGTATCTGTTCTTAGATCAGTTTGTGGAGGTTAATGCATTTTGAAACATTTTCCTTGTCTTTATAAAGCAACTGGAATGAATAACCACATTAATGTGATGAATACAGAATGATTGAATACAGCCAGTTGTTCTTTTCGACACCTCTGTCCAGGACTTCCTGTGCTCCTGTGACACCTGACCCTGAGAACACATTTAAATCTAGAAAGAGGACAGTGCCTGAAAATACACGAGAAGGATTTGCAGTGCTGTCACCTTTGACAAGAATGGTCAGTGACACAAACAATACTGAACTCAAAAGCTGAAGAATTACAGGTGTTAGTATTTATTTGCAGATTTTGTCTACTTTAAATTGCAAATTATAGATGCTATTGTGAGATATCTTCGATAACAGGTATTAGGAGAGTTTAAGAAATTAGATTTAAATTCGAAAGAAATTGTAAATGTTATGAAATGCATTTATTTCGTAAATATGTTTTTATAGCACTTACGTCCCAATTTGGTCAGTTACCCGGATGCGAGGCCATATTGGCGATACTCGGATGTAAACAACAGCGTGGATTGCACAGTTAATGTACTACTGAATATGTTGTTCTGCTAATTTATGCTGGGACTTAGTAGGAAAGCATGAAATATTTTGAGTAACTAAAGTTAATAGGTACTGAAAAAGATATGTAGGAGCAGTATTAAGATATTAGCCTAATATTTCACCTATCTGACGGGAAATGATAAGAACAAACACAAATGTTGTCAAGATTTTTGCCCAGGTTTAGTTTAGCCAACCACAAACGCATTTTGTTCCTCATACAGTTTTTTGCACTTTTCTCCTTGATTTGTTAGAACTTTTGGCAGTCTAGTACTCCAGATGTTGTTTTTTTTTGTTTTTTTGTTTTTTTTTTTACGACCAATTAGTACAGCCCAAAACATGACAATTATTGACCATTTTTAGCAGCAGTAATCAGCAAAATATGCCTTTGGTTCAGTGGGATTGTTTACATTCAGGGCCACGTCGTGAAAATAGAATATAAATGGATTTATTCATTGATTTATAGTTTTACTTATTCAGAAAATATATGAGTGTAAGGCTGCAGATCAAATCCTGTGACAAGAATTTAGTCTTGGATAAGTATACTGAATGAATGAATGAATGAATGAGTGTATAAAGGAGAAAATGAAAACAATCTATACCGTGCGTCTTGTTTAACTTAATATATTTAAAGCACTTTTATTTCTTTGGAAAGATGGGATGAACGTTTGCTGTGGAACTGAGATCTGAAACTGAGAAGCGCGGGCAGCATCCACTAAAGCCACGCAACACCAACAGTGTCCAGTTGGAATGACGCACGCATAACTGTGAGACAAAATATGCATCCAACTCCTCTTCGCAGTGTCTTAATATTCCTACCTAATATGAATCAGAGACAAATTATCATATCCATTGTCACCCTTCATTCCAACGTACTGAGAAAAAAGCCTATAAAACTGCATATCAAAGATTTGCCATTAATTTTAATTTTTGCATGACAAAAACACCCCGTTCGATCAAAGCGCAGAGAACTAGGTATTATGTAACTCCCAAGCAGCGCCTCTGCCTTGAATTTAATCAATGTGCGAATTAAACTCATTTTCGGGGTGATGTGAAGGAATTTTTTAAAGGTTATTTTTCATGGTTTTATAATCTGCGTCTCACGCAACGCAGATTGTTATTTGGCTTAAGTTTATTTAACTTTAAACAAAACATCAACTTTAAATGTATTATTAATTGCAAACAATGACTTTTTTGATCACGTTTGTCGGTTTCTTCGCTTAAAACGTATTGCTATGGTTACCTCCACAGGCGAACGCGACTGGTTAGTAATAACCGAACGTGTTTATACGTTCTAATGTCATTTTGTCCTTTCACGTAATCCTTCTTGGGTGGTCCTAGTGATTCCTTGGCAGACGTGAAACATATTGTTTTAAATTTAATGTGGGTTAGGGGATAAGCGGGGAAATATCATGCTTACGTTTCTTCATGGTTCTTTGTTTTTAAGTTATTTACGCGCCACACGACATTAGCCTACAATCTGATCTCAAACGGCGTTAACACGAAGTTATTCAGGTCGTTTTAGGTCCATTAAGCACAACTTTCTACTGGAAAATAAAGTGCTAATGACGTCGGTAGATATTCGTTTATGGTGTTCCAAATAAGACGGTAATGCGCCCCGTTCCCATCAGAGAAAACACTTCAGAGGAAGCAGTGTAGTGATGCTCACTTTCGCATGGAATTGACTCATTATGAAGGCTGTTCAGCGTTGAGTCCGCTGCTGTGCGCACGCGAGAGAGTGAACCAGTTGGATAAGATGAAGACGCGTAGCCCGCGTGGGAACTGCACGGGTTAGTTTGCACCGGCGAACTCCGCTTGCGCGTCAGCAAGACTTGTCGTCACATTCTGCTCGCAGGACAACATTTAGCCGCACGCGCGCAAAATCCGAAAATCTATTTCTCTTATCCGCGCGCAGTGACGCCTCCTCGCTGTCATGTAGGGGCTTCATGTGAACGCATTACTGTTGACCGATGGGACACAAACAGAGGGTCACTCTCGGTGTGAGGAGGCAACGCGAAGAGGATCCGCCGTGTTTACAAAGAGCGAAATATTTTGGAGAAGAAACAAAACGAATAGTGGCCGCACTCTCGGAAAAGTTCAATTTTAGCCGCAGGGGAGCAGGTCGAAACGCTTATCATATCTAACAGGGAACCCTGACTGAGTGTTCCGCGTTGCTGGTATCGCGTCTGAATAAACCGTTTACACCTGCCTACGAGGACCTTAAGAACTCAAACCTGACAGAAGATTATTTACCGAGGATTAACTGCTCATTTGAATCCATAAATAAAAAGGATATATCGCCTGTATTAATAATAACTCATCTGGAACTGGATGAAAATGTGGCAGCGATTCAAATGCGCGCAGAATTCACCCGCTTATTTCGAGTTGTAAGTGCTGCCCTGACCATCCTTTGGGTGCATATCTGTTGTTTTTCAAACAGAGGTCTGTCACCCCGGAGCGGAGCATCCGGACAGCTGCATCTGGAGCAAAGACGCGCTGAGCTGTTTGAAGGTTTCTGCAGCAAAACACTGGAGCAATGAGTCGCATCCTCCATCCACAGGTACGACTGTTACCCCATGAAAGCGCATATAGTGACTTAACTGTTAGTAATTTTAACAGTAAAAATAATGTAAAAATGCTACAAATGCAGTAAACACCTTTTAATTTTTTAACTGTAAATTACCTTAAAATACGGTGAAAAAATAGAAAACAACGTGCAATTTTGTTGTAACACTGTGTAAATTACAACGTGTTAAAAAAAAGGGCAATACGCATTCGCGTATGGTAGCTTAAATGATTAAAATCATGTTTTTCTTCTCAAGAAGAGGCTTTCCCAGAACCCCCTTTACACACAATCACAGGTGTCATTTAAAAAGTTAGATTCTCCATATGCTTGTTAATTGTTGCATTAGAGTGTTTATGTTGCATTTTGCTTCAGTCATATTTGAAGTATTATTTCAGTATTGTGTGTTTTAACCTAATGGTCTTTTGTTTGTGTGGGTAACACTGTGCTCTTGTCAGTCTGTTGGTACTGGTGACAGTTACTATAGAGGCTATTTTTTATGCAAGTACATGGTGTGGCATTCCATTGTATGACTTGTGTTTGATGCAAGTACAGTGTAGTAACAAATAGATTTTAATGACCCAAGCAGATTGGTATTTTTACAGTGTAATTTACATATACAGTCATATTTTTTAAAAATCTTTTTTATTTTTTTTAATTTTGTTGCAGTGCACATTTTTTTCCTTTCAAAAACTTTTCCACACTAGTTGCATTATTTAGTTTTTCTCACCATCAGCATGTTTATTTAATCAAATACAGTCTTAAATTGATGTTAGATTTAAAAAAAAGCTATTTCGTCCTTATTCTTGTCCTTTTTTTGTCTTGTTTAAATATTGTAGAATAACACTTGTCATTAAACTTGTCATTTGACACTGAGATTTTAAGGGAAACGGTGGAGGTAATTAATGACTATCCTTCGACGGGGGAGATCATTGCCAATGTGAGTCAGCAATGTGTGGGTGTGCTATTGAATTCTGTAGACAGTAAATACAAGCAGGGACAGGACACAATCCCCTGCCAGTCCTCAGCTGAGCCGCAAGACATTTTAAAGAATGTCAATTCTAGCTTATAATAGAAGCTTGGCAATGCATCACAAGCATATCATAGATTTGAAATAATATAAAATGACATCACTGAAAGGTGCAGAAGAAAAGAGCCTTTATTTTTAGCCTTATAAAGGATGCAGCAAGTTTATTAGTCTCCGCTCTGGACCGTGGCCTAGTTTGGCACCATTATGAAGTAATGTGCTGAAACTCTGACAGTCGAAACATACAAGCTTTCAGCTACCATTAATATGTGTTTTATCACTTTCAGCACTGCGGCTAGTGTTTTTCTCCGTAAACGATTTGAGTGAAGATTGAGTTTTGAAATACTTAGTGAGTGAAGTCACGGTCCTGTGATTTTGGTTTTGCAGCTTTTGTCAGTGTTATGAAATGTCCCATGTGGCTGGCAGGGGTGCAAAGAAGCAATTAGGATTCCGTACAACTGCTAATCGACTTACATTTTACTCTTTTTCGTTGCCTCAGCACATCAGCGTGGTTGCTGTGATCTCAGAGGAAATTTTGTACTTAAAAAATGTGATTCTTGGCATTTGAAGGCTGACTAACTTTTTGCTAGAGGTCAAAAGGTCAGATCTGCGATGACTGACTTGTTGTGCTGATGATTACAATAAAATTGAGGCCAGAAGAAAACCATCTGCAAGGAAGAAAAGCTTATGAATGTATAATCTCGCCCTCTTTAGCCATGAATGACATCGTTATCATCGCGCTCTCCTCCCTCTAGCTCTTTTGATCGCATATTTCCATCATGATGCCGCCGGTTGTTTACAAGTCAACTGTTTGCCCTTCATTTACACCTTGGTACACCTGAGCTCAGAAGGCATCCTTTTAAACCCGTCCTGCAGAAAACGAGTCTTTGAGGTCATTCACCCCACAGGACATGTGTTTGTTTGTTTGTTTGTTTGTTCATAGCACCCCACAGGAAGAATAATTTCACCTGTACACATGACTCCTTCGGCTTGGTTAAGCACAGGAAGCTTTTGTCAAATTACAGTAGACCCAGTGCAGTTCAATAAGCACACACAGGTCTAATTAACTCATCACAGGATGTGAGGAGCAGAAAGGCTTCTTGCTCTCCACAAACCCAACGGCTTCAAGCTAAAGGTTTCGAATATGGACAAACAACATTTCAGATGCATGCAAAGGGCTTATCAGTTTGTCCTCAAGATGTCAGAATTTAAATGTCAGAAGCTGAAGAGCCACAATCTATTTTCTGCTATTTGTCACAGTCTGGTTTGTTTGTTTATTTGCTGTCTTGATGCATTGTAGTGGTTGTGGCTATTTGGCTTCTCTCACACAATAATGTATTATAACCAAAGGTGTTCTGTTTTGAATGAGAAAGGCTGTTTATCAAGAAATGCTTGCGGTCTTTTGAGAAAAGTTGAGTTTGTAGAGCTGTAACAACCTTCTTGAGGGTACTGTTGAGGTTTAGGGGTTTCAACCACTTCCAAATGCATTCAGCACTCACTGTGTCTTAGCAACGGCAGGCACGGCCCATTATTTTGTAGTTTTAATATCCCAGAGGTCAGTATTGTGTCTATGGTTTAGTATGGTTCATGCACCGCAGTGTCTTTGCGTGACTAATCGAACATGTACTGAGTATAAACACAGATGAGGATTCCCAGAGCAGTGAACAACCTGAGAACCTTCAAATTGTTCTTTTTGACGACAGGCTCACTTTCTAATAACCAGTCAAGGTGATTATTGTTTTTTTTTGTTGTTGTTGTTTTTTTTTTTTATGTACAGGGCAATGTAAATGGTGGCTTATTTAGTGCTAAAGTCCTGCTAGGTATTTTGTGGCAGTGCTGTGTCTCTTTTAGGAGCTCTTTCAGTGATTGCTCCTCTGTTGCATCTCCTGGAAATGTAGCTCATAAAAATGACGTTAAGCCATTTGGGAGTTCCTTTTCTGAATGTATCCTTTCAAATCCCCTCTGCGGTTCTCAAACGCTGAAAACGAGCTTTGCTGCAGAGAATTGCAGGATCTCCAGTTTTCCAGCTCATTGCTATTTAGGGATGGTTTTTATATGCAACCTTATGCTCCTCTGTCACTCAGAATTGAATAGCTTCAGATCACACCGGTCTTTGAATTGGTTGTTTAAATATTTCTTGGTTCTCCTTTGGGTGTCGTGGGAGAGATTTGGGGCAAGTATGAAATTAATGTTATGAAAACAGAGATTAGGAGCAATTGTTCACATAGCTTTCATCATTGCAAACTGCATTAATGGCATTTTGTCATTTTCTCATTACGAGAACAGGCCACAGTTTAAATCAGTAATTCCCAACAAAGTCCCAGGGGGTGTTTAAGCAGGTTCCAAAGGGTATTTGGAAACATTTTTATTCTGATGCTTTTAAATTGATAAATAATAATAATAAAAATATTATAATGAATCTTATATTTTTTTGTTACGTTTTAAGGAAAGAAAGCACAAAGTACTACACAAATTATATATATTAATAAATATAAAAAATACTAATTACTAATATTATGATTAAATACTACTATTATTTATATCAAATAGTATTTATTGAATAATAGTATTTAATAGCCAAAAATACATTGTATTGGTCAAATTTATTGATTTTACTTTAATGCCAAAAATCATGTTCAAAATCATGTAAAGATCATGTTCCATGAAGATATTTTGTAATTTTGCTACTGTAAATATATAAAAACTTCATTTTTGATTAGTAATATGCATTGCTAAGAACTTCATTTGGACAACATTAGAGTTGATTTTCTCAATTTTTTGATTTTTTGCACCCTCAGACTCCAGATATTCAAATGTTGCATCTCGGCCAAATATTGTCCTATCATAACAAACCCAAACCGTACATCAATGGAAAGTTTATTTATTCAGCTTTCATATGATGCATATGATGTATACATCTCAATTTTAAAAAATCAACCCTTATGACTGGTTTTGTGGTCCAGGGTCACATATAACATGATGAGATTTTGCTTTCAGCCAAGTCTGTTTGCTCTGGAACAAATAATAGATTAATGAGACCAAAGACTGCCGTTAGATTTACCCCAAACAAATTATATCTCATGTTTAAACACGATAGAGACGTCAGAGTCAGCGGCAAATTCAAGAAGATCTGGCTGAGGTAGTTCTGTTCTCTGCGGATTCATGAGCACTGAAAGGCTGCTTGAGCTCACATCTCTGAAAAACGTGAAGCAAATTTTCAAATAGACATTTTCTTTATGAACAAACTGCATATTTGAACAAGTACAGTCATTCTCACCTAAAAACTACATTGTGTACGAAAAACTGTACTGTTTGGCATTCGCCATGACACTCGGTGTATGAAAAAAAAAAAAAATAGATGAACAAACTGTTCAAATGAGCTGATTAATGACTTTCTATCAATTTGGGAAATACTGGTTTAAATAGTGTACCACTGGGAAAGGAATGACTTCATGGTAGCTTCTTTCAACAAGAAAAACAACAAATTTAACATTGAACACTGACATATCATCCTCACTTAAAGACTTGGTTTTATCACCACCAGACTGTCGCAGTTCATTTTAAAGCTTATTGAGGGTTATCATAAATCAATTAAATTAATATTGTGCTTTACCTAATAAGGTGATTAGTGAAGCGCTGGAAGCTTTTGGACATTTTAAAAGCTGGATGGCTCACAAGAAATGCATTTGTTCTTTAAACTAACTTAATTAGTCTAGGCATGGAGCACACCAGTCTGTCTGATGTAGAGATAGCTGGCAAAAGAAAAAGTGAGAATGAAAAAGTATGTAAGCTTGCACAAAAAGTGTATTACACGATCATTGTTGGGAAGGTTACTTCGTAAATGTAATAGGTTGTAATAAAATGTAGTAACTTTTCAATTATTTCATTAAAGTAATGTAACATTACTTTTGATTACGTTTTGATTACTTTTCTAAATTTCTAATATTTTCAACTGCTAATCATTTTGAAACATTTAAACCAGGCAGAGTTAACCTTACAGTAGCACTCAACACTGATTACTGTCAGATTTTCAAAATCCTTTATCACTTGAATTAAGATTATAATAAGTAAGGGATAATATTCATCTTCATTTTGAAATAACAACTGGCTGGATGTACATTATCCCGCTTATTACACAGCTGCTTGCCACAAAGGTAAATAATTAGTTATCTGAGTTTAAATATTTGAACACAGCTTCCATGAAGAATCAGTAGCTAGCAAGTGTCAAGTTCACAGAATTAAGAAATTGTACACATAATATTGAATTGAGTTTTAATATTTTAATATTGAGTTTTATATTTTACATTTTAGCTAACCAAACGCAAAGCTTCCACCAAGAAAAACTATCATCGACCTAAGTTGCCCAGATGAGTCTGTATTATTAGCTTTTACCAGTTATTTTCAGGGAATAACATACCTTGGGATGTCATGACTCACCAATCAGAATCAAGCTTTCCACAGAGCCGTGTAATAATTTAATTTAAAGCACAGCCACACAAATTTTACTTACTTTGAGATCATTCTGAGTTTAAATACAGATTTGAAATCATAACAAGAAATAGTTTAATAGCTATGATACTGGTTTTAAAAATAAAATGTTTGCATAGTTATGACAGGAAAGACTGGCATCTAACAATGCCTTGAAAAAACAAACAAACAATTAATCTTAAAAAATAAAGTATATGCTTAACCCAAATAGGAAATAAACAGTTAAGAATAAGCATGTGTCCTAAACTCCTGAAACATTGCTCTCATTTTAGAGCTGTAAATTAAAGTCAATTAAATATGTATGTGGGTGTGTGTGAAAAAAAAAAAAATTCAGATGTAACACCCTTTGTAATCATTAACATTTTTAAAAGTATCTGTAATTTAATTACACATTTTTTCTCAGTAACTGTAACTAATTACAGTTACATTTATTTTGTAATTAAATTAATTCCGTTACATGTAACTAGTTACTCCCCAACACTGTACACGGCAGTGAACATACGCCAATGGAGGGGTCGGTGCCTGATTTCAGAGATGGGCTTTTGATGAGGGAACAGGAAGTGCACTTTGGTTAAAGGCTAAATGGCAATTACTCTGCAAAGGCTGAGGGTGTGGTCTGGATTTTGGATGAGTCATTTAAAATGTCTTTGTTTAAAGCAAATGAGCAGTATAGATGAACCTGAGGTGGAGCTGGCAACCTGGGAGTGCATAAAAACAATGGACCGGAAACCTATGGAAATACATCAGATCTCAAGTACCCTAAGTATAGCATTCTATCCTAACCATGTCCTCACATGAAGTGAAATACTGTGCCAAGAGACAAAATCACAATGGACCCTTTTCACATATCCATGGTTCTCAGAAGTTGTCATAGTTGATTGAACTTCTGTAGTGGTGAATGGACACTACAACAAATCGATTTTTTTCCCCGTTTTTCATTAGCCCTAATAGCTAAAGAAAAAAATCAATAATAGCATTTCTTAACTTTCCAAAAGAAGAAAAAAATAATGAAAGATTAATTATGTTGGTCAGAAGAGAGAATGAAGTCAAATATGCTTTCACTCCCTCAGCCTGTGTTTTAAAAACACACTCGTGCAGCAGCGGCAATCAGTTTTCAGTAATTTAATGTGACCGTAAGAAAACACAAAATATAAGGTTATAAATTTACATTCAAATATTTAAAACTTGAATTTTTATTTATTTATTTAATTATTTATCTATGTAAATAAAACCATAGAAATGTTATAATTCTTGTCAAGAGTGTCAATATCACAAAAACGAATACTAGTCAAGTCAACGTTATTTATATAGTGCTTTTTGCAATACTGTGTAAAACCAGCTTTATAGTATTAAACAGGAAAAGACTGTCGATAATGCAAAAGGACAATAGTAAAAACACTCAATTCTCTGTAAAGTCAGTTCATCATTGTTTCGGTGATGTCATCATTCAGCTCGACAATGCTCTGCATGGTTATAATTGTATCTGTAATAATATCGATCTTGGAAGTAAAGTAGTTCATAAAGTCAAAAAAGATGCTTTACTTTTCATTTATTTATCCAGTGTACTGAGTAAAAACATGGGGTTGTGTTTGTTTTCTTCAGAAAGAGACGAAAAGTAATCAGATCTAGCAGTTTTTAAGGCTTTTCTGTAGGACGAAGTACTTTTCCTCTGTGCAATATGAAATACCTGTATTTGAACATAAATTACAAATAAATAATTAGATAAATAAATCTAATAAATTTACTTACGACAAGTAAACAGTCAGCGATATAAGAACAAGCAATAGGAAAAGAAAAGAAAAAACCTACAGTAGAACAAATAAATAAGAAGTGCTACATACATTGTATAAAGTAATCAAATATATGAAGCACTGCATATTTTTAATTGTATAAATTCAACAGATATTTCTTCTTATTAAAGATACAAAAGTGATTTAGTCAAGCGCAGTGAGAGATTTTTTTTTTTCTTTTGTTGTTTGATGAACATGAACGACAGACAGCGGGAATATTAGACTGCTGTCACTTTAATAGCTGCCCGGATCCAATATACTGTTACACATGTTTTCTTTCTCACTTGCAAAGACAGGCATTCTGACACATACAAGAGTGTGTATTTAACCTTTCAAGGCCTATCTTTTTCTTCTTCCTTTGCCATATCTCCATGCAATTTATTGTACTTCAACGTAGGCTCTCGCATGAGTCAACGCTAAATACCACCTGTCTCTCTCTTGCACAATTCTCATTAGAACTTGTGGTCCGACATCATATCTCGCCAGCACTGATGACATCCATGTTGTCCTCGTTTTGTGGTACCTTCTACAAAGGTGGTACCTTTCAAGGCCTATGAACCAGCAAAAATAACTTCCAGTTCAGTACTTCAGAACTCTCTCAGACATATATTGTATATTTCACGAGTTCACCGTTACATCTAATCTGATTGAGCAAATAGTACGCATATTTTGGCGTGCTGTCCTGGGGGAGGGCACGGAGCCCAGAATATGGCCCGAACCCAGAGAACTCCCCCTATCCCAAGTATGGGATGAGAATAGATTAAGAGTGAGGAGTTGGGGTGGAGGAGGGATGCCGGAAAACTGTTGAATGACAGAGGCAATTGGCTGCGTGCATATGTATGACTTGTGCTAGTTCGGATGATTAGCTAGACGAGTTACACCTGTGCCAAACTGGTTGATTATCTGATCGTGCTCCTCCCGAACCTTGTTATTAAAACATCATGTAGTGAAATTAGTTACCTTTTACTGCCAACTGCATTTCAACAGTTTAAAATGACTTGTTTTTAAACTGCAATGCGCAAAACGGGTGCAAAGGATACGTTTTCGACCACGTAGCACATCAGCGTCATGTCATGCGTGTAACCGCAATATAGATGATAGTTGAAAATCTCTACTGGTTGACAAATTTCTACGGGTTAATTGTGTCTGTATATATCTATGTGACTCTCTTTCTCTCTCTCTCTGTATCTGTATCTATATCTGTGTATCTATATGGCTGTTCTGACTGTTCAGAAACACAATAAGGTCCAAGGTATTATTGCCACATCTGGAGGATTTCATAAATTGGACGTATTGTTCCATCCCTGATTTCCCAGTCGTACATTAAGTACAAAAACAAAAATGATATTGGTATGAAGTGGAAACTCACTGTTTATAATATTAATCCAATTTTCCCTGTATCTCAACCAAACCTGGCATGCATTTTCACTGTGACTTGCCAAGTTTCACTGACATGTTTAAATCTGAATGGGTGTTTTCTGGCACACCTGCCTCCGCATTTTAGACAGCCACGACGTTCTGTGCGGTCATGCAGCACATGTTGTTATGTGCTACAGAGATTGGTGGGATTCTCTCGCAGCCTGCCACGGTTTTACATGAGTAAGAAAGATATTCTGTTCGTTGAGTCACTGATCACTATGCCTCGTCCTTTTTGAAATTAAATGAGTGAATTAACTCAATTAGCCTGTCAGTGGTTCTTTACAAGCCGCTGGTACCTGGCAGTTGTTGCATAAGAAAAGACAAAACCTCATTCATCCCTTTCCAATCGATTTTCCCTTTCCATCCAGCATTTTTCTCAACTTGTGTCTCACTTAAAACAGAACACATTTACATCAGAGGGGCTTGCAGTGGCTTCCCAAAAGGCATTTCTTCCTGTGTATTGGTTGAACGCTAGGAAAGGGACTGATGTTCTCGTTTGCTTCTATTTTCTACTTTTTTGGTGAGACATGTATTCTCACAGCAGATTAGACATGCAAATTAGCAAGAGCCGTTTGTTTTGAGAGGACTAAATTAGATCTCTGTTGAAAGCATATTTGGCTTTTGCATTCTTTTGTTCTTTCTATTCTGTGAATATAATTTCTGTTTGAAGAGATATAAATATGATCTGTTTAACTGTGTCAAATCCAAGATATCATCATGAAAAAGTACTATATTAGCAAAGCCTTTCATCAAACCTTTTTACCCTTTCCTTTGTGTTTATCGCTGCGTCTGTTTCTTCTCATTTGGTTTACAGTTTCAGTTTTCAGCTTTATTGGCAAGGATAAAGTTAATGGCACATAACACACATCAGTTTAACTACAGTCAACAAAGAACAGTGCAAAATAAATGATAAACAACGTTTGTTAACATTAGTTAATGCACTGTGAGCTAACATGAACAACAAATAAACAACTTTTTTATTAACTAACATTAACAAAGATTAATAAATAGTGTAATAAATGTGTTGTTCATTGTTCATTAATGTTAGTTAATAGATTAACCGATTACAACAAATGACACCTTATTATAAAATGTTACTATTAACAGACATGCTGTCAATCTGTTTTAAATAATAACTATTATTAATAATTACACTAAGTTATGAATTACTTATTAAATAATAGAAAAATAATGAATAAAATAAGAAATAAATGAATCTTCTATCAAATTAAAAATTCTGTCAAATTAATGAAATACTAATTAACTGAATCACTATTTATTGCATATATCAGTATTTGTTAAGAAAAGAGTTAACTTTAAAAGAGTAACTTTAAAAGTTATAATAAATTATTATAAAAGTTATATGTAACAGTAAAGAAAGTTAAAAACATAAAATTTTACCCTGTAGCTTTTAATGACTGTATGTATGTATTATGTTGTTGATATATTGTATTTCATGTATTACCTTTATTTATTTATTTTTTATGTGCCTTTTGTGTGTGACGTATTTTGATTTTGAATATTTGATGTTCGTGCTTTTATGTACTTTAACAGCTTCACTGAAAGGCGCAATATAAATAAAATGTATATTATTATTATTATTATTATTATTATTAATAATAATAGTTATAGTAAAATATATTGTTATTCTGTCATGCTTTTTTTTAGCATTTCATGCCTTGCATCTTGATTTCTTTCCTTTGTAGTGGTTTGTTATTCTGGAGTTTTTTTGTTTTGTTTTGTTTTTTTTGCCATGTTAATTAGATTATTTTAGAATGTTATTTTTGTTAGAATTAATTGCACTAAATTAATGCGTTAGATTGACAGGCTTAATTAAAAGTAAGCATTAATTAATCACACTAGTGAATAATCATTACAGCATAAACCAAGAAGATCAGATATTAATCAGATAATTATTAAGATATATATTCATTGTCCCTGAGATGTGTGACAACAAGCAAAGACTAAGTGCACTTTGTGTTTGTCTAATAGATGTGTTATTTTAGGCATTTCTTTCTGTATTGTTTGTGAATTTTGAGCAAGCAAGGCAGTACATTTTCATTTACTGTAGCCTGCACGCTGCTTTTAAAAATAGCTTTTATGCTGACGGTGCACCACATCCCGTATGCTTGGTTGACACTGACAAAACTACAAATGTACTTTACTCCACAAATACGGACCAGTGTTTATAATTCAGAAATGCTAGTATGTTCAAAAGCACCGATGACCTTTAAAATCATGATAACAAATTTGGAGTCAAATTTACAGGAAGCTTCATCACATCATTTGAACTGAAGACGTCAGAATTGAGGAATAAAAATACAAGTACACTACAAACTGAGTCTTCAGTTTGCACCATAACTTTTCTTGGTTTTAGAATCTGTAAACCTTGTGTTTATTTGTGGGTTTAAATTAGATTTTGAATGCCAGATTTTCAATGTGTTCATATTTCCCACTGTATTTCCCAATGGAATATTGTCAATAGCAACATCCTCTCTTCCAAGCATACTTGAGCAGCGTGTTTATTTGTGTGAGCATGTTTCCTGTGTTTAAAAACGCTTACGTGTTATTAACAGTTCACACAGACTTTCACCCATATGCACTTTATGTTGGGGCAATAAAAAACACCGCTATTCATGCCTGCGCAAAATGAGAAATGTAACTCACGAAGTGTATATATTTCTCTCTCTCACTCTCTTGTGGGGTCGTTGAATGAAGTGTGCAGGCAGGTGGAGGGGCACTACATCCAAGCATCTTTCATTAATTATCCAGCTATGCTTGCGTGGAACGCTGGCATAAAAGATATTGACTCCTTGCGCTAACACTGCAGACGGTGTCATCTCCATTTATCACAATTAACAGCCCCACAGCGAGTAGAGCCAAGCAGTGCATCCTCAAGGTCAGGGGTACAGTACACAATGCTGAATCTGGGTAGAAGCATGCAAACAAGCTCTTTATTTTGCATTTGTATTATTTAGTTTTGTAGTTTAATGTTATTATTTGAGATTAGATTATTATTTTGTCATGTGTTTTGTGTGTGTGTGTGTGTGTGTGTGTGTATTAATTTGTTTTATTTTTTAACTTCAGCTTCTGAATTTTTTTAGTTTATTTAACCACTTTTTCTTTAATCTAATTTTACTCTTTTTATTTCAGTTTTATTTTAATTTATTATTTTATTTATTTAATATTTTTATTTGAGTTTATTATTTTGTTTGTTTATTCACTCATTCATTTGTATTTTTAATTGCATTTGTCAAGCTCAGCCATTCCTTTTCAGTTATTCAGAAATGATTTTCTTTAATTTATTGGAAGAATTAGTTAGTTATCAGTAATTTTAAACTAACATTTCTTATTTCTATTTTTAACTTTATAGAAAAACACTTTTAAAAATCAAATATTAACTGATTTTTTATTAGGATTTTATTAATAGTTAAATGAATTAATAGTTTAATTAATTATTTATTTATTATTTGTTTATTTTATTTTATTTTGTTATTTGATTTTATGTGATTTGATTATTGTATTTGATTATTTTTTCTGTAATCTAATTTAACTTTTCAAATTTAATTTATTTTAAACATTTTATTCAGTTTTTTTTTTTTTTTTTCAGTTTTGTTTATTATTTTAGTTATTTTTAACTTCATAAAAATACTTTTAAAAATGAAATATTAGCTGATTTTTGTTAGGATTTTATTTGTAGAGGATTTTTGATTTATTGTTTTATTTAATTTCATTTTATTTTTATTCGTAATTGATTATGTTTATTTAACCACTTTTTCTTTTATTATTTTACTTTTTTTTAAACTTTATTTTTAAAAGGCATAAAAGAAAAAGCATAGTATAATGTTTAATCATATTATAATGTTTATGGCATTTGTCAAGCCCATCCATTGATTTTCAGCAATTAATAAAAAAAATTCTTTACTTTTTTTTTTTTTTTTTTGGAAGAATGAGTTATCAGTAATTATAAACCAGCATTTTTTAAATATATTTTTTAACTTTATTAAAAAAAATATTTCAACTTTTAAATATTTTAAATTTTATTAGTAGATGATTTATTTTATTTTATTTATTTGAATTATTTAATTGTATTAACTTTGGCATCACATTTTATGTCAATTATGTTTGCAATGGTCAGATTTATTTTAAATACTACTATAACAAAAACAAAACATGCTATAAGCTTTAGAACTTTGGAGTCCAAAATACCATCTAGTGTTTGGCCAGAAGAAAAAAACATGAAATTTAGAATGTGCATATATGTAAGTCAGTTTTATACGTTTTAAGCAGCACATTAGCATATAGATGGCTTTAAAGCTTATAGACATGGACTAAATTTTTATGTTATGGGATATTTAAGAGTTTTATTTTGCTTTGCTACAGTCCTTAGAAAAAAAATGCAGCTGGCTGCATGAAGTGAAAACTTGAAATCCTAGCAGAAGCCAACTGAGTTCTGAATTTTGAGGCTTTGGGGTTAGACTTGGGTTAAGTTTAGGATGTGGTTGGGTTTATTTTTGAAACGGGGTTGAGGTCAGGTTAGGTTGATGTTAGGATCCAGATTAGGCACATGTCAGCCATAAAAAAAAACCTGCTGTAGTTGTTCTAAATATAGACAAGGAGAAATATGTAAGGTATAACATGGATGCTTTGTGTTTTCATGCCATGCCATTGGACAGAAGTTTAAAATTTCTGACACAAGACTATTTTTGGCCTAAATCAAAGAAGGTTTGCCTTATAGAAGCTTGCCAGGTTGATGTGAAAGGCATTTCTGTACTCTCAGGTTGTTTGTCATGCTCAGACCAGCTGTCATGTTAGAGCAGTTCACACACTGACTGAAGTGATTTTACGCTACTGTCACGATTAGTCTCCAATAGTATCTGTAGACGTCCATGCACACATACACAAATATGCACTATAACACACTCGTACACTCTGTCCAAATACCACACATGGTTACTCATTCATCTGCGTCCCACTTGAGCGCGAAGCATCCCAAGTCTGGAAGTTACACCACGTATTTGTCCATGCACTCTAGCATAGATTCACAGTATGCACACACACATACACATGAACTTGCATAGCACCCATGTCCTTTGAAAGGACTGCCTCCTGAGTAAACATACGCACGCACACACAGATTATTGTGGGGTAAATAAACAATAGGGTAATAGAGGGCAGCCTGTGTAAATACTATTATAGCCATAAACTGGCTCCTTCATACAGATGGAGAACAGCAGACACATCTTAAACAAACAGACTGGACACAAGCAAATGCAGAAACAGAACACACTTTAGACAAATGAGATACACTTGGATTGGCTTTATTGATTGAATGATTAATTTATGACATTAAAAAAAGCTATTCATCATTAGTTAGCACTTTTTTTTAACAGGAACAACACTTTTTACTTATTTATTTGTTTGTGTTTGTTTGTGTGTTTATTTCTATATTTTTATGTTTTAAAAGGCATTGTTGATTGCATTTATCAAGCTCGGCCATTCATTTTCAGTTCTTATGAGAAAAAAAAAACAAATCTTTAAATTATCAACTAACGTGATACACTGGGTTGCCTATATTTGTGTGTTTTTTATTTATTTATTTGTTTGTTTGCTTGTTCATTTATAGAAACCCATTCCTTTTTTTTTTTTTACAGGAACAAAACAAACTTTCCAAACTTTTTTTGTTTGTTTGTCTGTTTGTTTGTATTTATATATTTTTTATGTTTTTAAAGGCATTGCTGACTGCATTTATCAAGCTCAGCCATTTATTTTCAATTATTTTGAGAAAAAAAAAAATCAATTACAGGAACAGAAACACTATCAACAAATGTGGTACACTGGGTCGCAGTTATTTATTTATGTATTTATTTATTTAAAGAAGGCCATTTATTTTCAGTTATCACAACATTTTTATTTATTTATTTTTTTAAGTTACAGGAACAAAAACTTTATACTGATTTGTTTGTTTGTTTGTGTTTATTTTTACATTTTTTATGTTTATGTTATGAAAGGAACAGGAACACTATCAATTAATGTTGCACGTTTGGTTGCATCTATCTATCTATCTATCTATCTATCTATCTATCTATGTGTGTGTGTGTGTGTGTATATATATATATATTGCATTAAAGAAAGCCATTTATTTTCAGTTGTTAGGTTTTTTTTTTTTTGTTTATTTACAGGAATAAAACAAACTTTCCACACTTGTGTGTGTGTGTGTGTGTGTGTGTTTATTTCTATATTTTTATGTTTTTAAAGGCATTGTTGACTGCATTTATCAAACTCAGCCATTCATTTTTTAATTTTTATGAAAAAAAAATAATTACAAGAACAGGATCACTATCAACTAATGTTGTACACTGGGTCACATTTATTTATTTATGTATTTGTTTGTTTATTATTTATTGCAGCGGCTATTTGCACCAAGTGTAAATAGCAATATAGATGTTATTTATTTGAAAATAGCTTATTTTCTTTGCAATAGATTGCACTGTGTGCAATTAGCAAAGGATTATATTTACACTAAGTGAAAATAGCAGTATTTCTTCTATTTATACTACTTTTTGAAAATAGTGGTAATTATCTGCACCTCAGTATTGTAGTACATTATAAAACAGTATGCAATAATAACATATTGAGTATAAATGATAATTTGAATTAAAATTATTAAATGGATGCCACTTTATTGAGACAATAAATCCCTTGCTACACCTAACCTTACCCTACACTTTATTTTTAACTTTTTGATTATTTCCTTCTTTTGTGTTGAAAATAAGAATTTGAGGTTTGAAAAGGAAAAACAGAAGTTTGACAAAAGGCGGGTTCAAACCCAAGTCGATCGCATCAAAAACATCTTTGGTACAAACTTTACTCTCTACACCACTGGAACTGATGGTTGATAGCTGTCTTTTGTATTTTTGACTACATCAGTCACACGTTGGTGGGCAGAGTAAGTGTAAATAGCCTCTGCCTTTATTTATTCATTTATTGCATTGAAGAAAGCCATTCATTTTCATTTATCATACTTTTTTATTCATTTACAGGAACAAAACAAACTTTCCACTTTTTATGTGTGTGTGTTTATTTCTATAGTTTTGTGTTTTTAAAGGCATTGACTGCATTTTTAATTATTATGAGAAAAAATAGTAAAATCGCAGGAAAAGGAACACTATCAATTAACATCGTAAACTGGGTCGCATTTATTTATTTATTTCATTTATCATAATTTATTTATTTCATTTATCATTATTTACAGGAATAAAACAAACATTCCACTGTTTTTATGTGTGTGTCTGTGTGTGTATGTGTGTATTTCTATATTTGTATGTTTCTTAAAGGCATTGTTGACTGCATTTATCAAGCTCAGCCATTCATTTTCAATTTTATGAGAAAAACAGGAACAGGAACACACTGCCAACTGTGGTACACTGAGTTGCTATATTTAGTTATATATTTTTCTTAATTTATTTCTTAATTTTTAAAAGGCATTAAATCAAGATTATCATGGCGTAATACTGACTGCAATTGTCAAGCTCATAGATTCATTTTCAGTTATTATAAGAATTTTTGTTTAATTTAGGAAGTAAAAGTTTATTAGTAATTCTAAATTAACAATTTTTAAATGCAAAATGAATAAACAAATTTTTAAACTTTAAAGAGAAAAAAATGCGTTTAAAAATAAAATACTATCTGATTTTTTTTTAGTAGACGACGACAAACTCCCGTTTGTGTTCGAATTTGTGTTTTATACCATATTTAGAACAAATTTATGGCTCAGGCATATTTAAAACTGAATACATGTCCTACATTTTGTTAGCAGCGTTGCCTCATATAAAATTAATAGAAACTGAAACAGTTCATGCAATATTTAATTTGATCCTGTGAATTTGTCAGTTAACATTTAATGAAAGTTAAGCTGTGTCCATTTGCTGAAAAAGGTGAAAAGGTTTTAGGCTCAGTTGTGAAAGTGAAAGTACATCTTCCCCACATCCTTCTTTAATGGATGGGCGCAGCTCTCAGCAAACATCCCAGCCAAACCCCTCCCCCTGTCATCTCAGTTTCCATGGCATCCGCGATGCGTGGCGACTGGGCGACTGTTCAACAGCATCACGGGTGGAGTGTGTCTTAACTATGGATTTGAGGGGGAGGATCATTTTCTCACAGAGCGCTTGAACCGTGTGATCGCAGAGGAGCTAATCTAACCCTGACCACCTGTGAGGATCGCTTCCTCCTCTCAACCCAACCCCATAGGCCTGCGTTGAGCCAGGGACAGTGTTCGGTGCAAATAGGGATAGGATTCAATTTTCAGCTCTCGCTATCAGGTTCTACCACAACTAAGAGGCGGCAGTGATTCCACGGATCAGTTTTAGGACTTTGCTGACCTACATATTGGAAGATTCGGTTCCTATTGCATTCCGCCTGCAAAAGCAATCAGCAGGAGCGCTCACATGAACCAGATGGATTCACAGCACGCTCTCCGATCCTCTCAGAGTCTTTCAGTGTACTTTGCAATTCCCATCCCTGTGTGTTTCGCTGTTTGGGAGAGCGCAGGCGTTTGAAGTGTTTCAAGGCCCTAGAACTTATGTCTTGTTGTGAAGGTACCTAAGCCATTCATCACTGTCATCGCAAATAGCTGTACACGTGCATTTCTGTTTCTTACTCGGCTAGACTAGTTTTGCTCTTTCTCCTCAGCTCTTAAAATATTGTTTGTGTCATGCAGAGAGAAGAAAAGACAAAACTAATACAGAATCTCATCCCTCAATCCACAGATCTTGACCATTCAGTCAATTTCAATCACGGTTCACGGAGCTGTCTTGAACTTCATGGCAGCACCTGACGTATCCTCATCATTTTAGATTGTTCTTGAGTTAATAAAGTCTGCTTTCTTTTTTTAAAGCTTTGTTTCATGGCACAAGCTTTCAGAAGAATGACAGACCTCTAAACTTCTTGTGGTTTGCAAGCATGAAGTTGCTTTCTGGCAGAGTCTCACATGTTTGAACCCCGGAGGTTAGTCATTAGAGCAGTGCTTAAACCACAGATGTGTTTAACACTTTCAGCACTCTCTTTGACCTCCAATGTGACAATTTAATGGCGGTTATAATTTTGCCGCGTTGTTGGCCTTCTCAGAATTGTAACTCAAGATGCCGCTAAGCCGTAAATTTTAAGCGTTAACTATGCTAGCCACCTCTTTTAGGCAATTAAAATGTTTCTGCTCCAGTTCAGATATGTACAAAACTGTTTACACAGCTGGCTGTTGAGTTTAGTTTTCCCTGTATTTGTTTTTATTTTCCCCCCGTTATGATAAAATACCAACACTGGTAATTAAAATAATGAATGTTTTTGAAAATACTCAAATCAACAAATTATAATAATTTCTGAAGGATCATGTGACACTGAATATTACAGTAATGATGCTGAAAATACAGCTTTGCGTCACAGGAATAAATTGCATTTTAAATATACTAAAATAGGAAATGCTTATTTTAAACTGTAATAATATTTCACCGTATTGCTCTTTTAACTGTATTTGTTGTTGTTGTTTTGTTTTTTGTTTTTTTTAAATGATCAAATAAATGCGGCCTTGGTGAGCATAAAAGTTACAAAAATAAAATAAATGAAAAATTAAAAAAAAACAATACCATAAAACATAAAAACATACCCCAAACTTGTCAAATAAAACCACTCATTTTACTGCCAGCGTTTACTGTATTACTATTGTACTGAATAATATTAATATTGCTTTTAACGATGAATTGAGTAACTTATGTGTAAAATATTTATATATTTTGTCATGCATGTTTACATTAGATAGCACTCTGTGACACTAGATAGCACTCATAAAATGAATACAGACATCATTTTATTTTATATATTTTCTTTAGTGCCGTCAGTCAATTAAAAAAAGATTATATATATATATATATATATATATATATATATTTTTGAGGAAAACATTTCAGGATTTTTCTTCATATAATGGGCTTGATTGGTGCCCTGATTTTGAACTTCCAAAATGTAGTTTTTAAATGCAGCTTCAAAGGGCTCTAAACGATCCCAGCCGAGGAAGAAGGGTCTTATCTAGCAAAATGATTGGTCATTTTTTTTTGGAAAAATAAAAATTTGTATACCTTTTAAGCACAAAAGCTCATGTAGCACAGGCTCTGGGATGCACGTTTACAATGCTATAAATTAGTGATGGGTTGTTCTTGAACGTTTCGTTCATTTTGATTGAATCTTTAATGTGACTCGGGAAGAACGAGCCGTCTCCGGCTCACACTGCATTGGTTAAGCTTATGGGGCTGTCACGTGATGAACGAACGACTCAAACCCGAAAACTTGTCAGATAAGAGGCAAGGTAAGCTAACCATAGACTAAAGACCCG
The DNA here is from genome assembly GCA_012976165.1 of Labeo catla. NCBI lineage: Eukaryota > Metazoa > Chordata > Actinopteri > Cypriniformes > Cyprinidae > Labeo > Labeo catla. Next base: position 225,092 of record VONZ01000807.1, on the reverse strand, counting down.
GGCAAACAATGAATTAATCTTTTTTGTTTCTTATAGCATTATAGTTTTGTCTTGTTTGTAGTGTGATCGACGTTTGTGTAAGCAGTAGATGTGTTAGGGAAGTAACATGTAACATTTTAATTATATTTTGCTAAAATGAACAAAATGACTCGAAAAAAGATTTGTTCATTTTTCTGAATGAGACTCAAAGGTCAGAGTTGATAAAATGATCCGAACTTCCCATCACTACTACGAATCACATCTAAGTTCATCGTCTGTGTACTCCGGCTAAAAAAGGTAGAGTATGGCGAAAAACGAAGAAAAAAAAGTATGGTTATCAAACACTAAATACTTAATAAAATATAGATGAATTCTTAAAGCTACAAAAGTTATTGATTTCCTTTTTTTTTTTTGTTCTTTGATTAATAGAAATCACAGCAGCTGGGTTATCAGCTTATTTGGCTGCTATTACTTTAAGAGCTGCCATGGATGAACGTGATGCAAATCTGACACACATGCTTATAGTTTCATTCACGGTTTAATATAAAATGATACAGACTACAGCGCGCAATTGTGCGTGCAGTTGAAGTGTGCGTGCTACGAGCACAGTATAATGGCTGACAGGACAGGAAAATGAGTTTTATTAAAATATGGCCTGATCACATCTCATTTGACTGCAGTTCACTGTTGTTCTACTGAAGCTGATTTGTCACCTGTATCTGTACTTTCCCGTGCTCGTTTGACTAGCGACTGGCGTCTGAAAAGTCTCCCAATTGATGTGGTTGGAAAGATGTCCTGCGACTAAATAAACGCACTTCTTGTCAAGAAAAAAAGGAGACAGAAGGTGTGGCTAACCCTAGCCCCGCCCTGTGTTAAATATTTTTAATGCAGTTATTCTGAAAAAAAAAAAAATCTTATTTTAGTATAAAACAATTTACCAGTACTTTTGACTTTGCTATTACAAGAACCTATTTTCTGAATGAAAAAAAAAAAAGTCAACAAGATGGTCTAGACAGCAGAGATGATCATTTATTGAAACACTGCATAATAAAAATATTATGTTTAAATGTCTTATTTATCATCATTGTGCAACACCATAAATTATACACAAGCCGAATTATATGAGACTAACCATCTGAATCCAGGCAGGAATTCTGTGGGATCTTACTGAACTGATTTTAGGAGAGGTTAGTGTCTCATAGTCTCTAAGCATCCTTCAGTTGTCCTCTTGCATTCACAGATAAATAGCCCGCAGAGACTGTGCCTGAAGCTGTCTACTGCTGCCAAAAAGACATGTGACAATTGAAAGCGTTCTCTTGTTGTTCCCATATTCTCGCTGTAAATGAACCAACATAACACATGGAGAGAAACTGTGAGCCTGAGAAAGGAACAGAAAGCTCTCATCCTGAAATTATTGCTTGTAGTGGTAACATAACTGCAATCACTAAAGGGTTCATTCACCCCAAAATGAAAATTGTCACCATTTTCTCACTTTCATTCAGCTCTGTACCTGTGCTTGCTTTATTTCAGCCACTAAAGAAAATTGTGGGTAGGATTGATAATGAATGGCAAACCATGTGCTATCAAAAGAAACATAAAGGAAAAAATAAGGCGACTAATGCACTCTAAGAACCTAGTCAATAGCTCTTGGAAGAACAGAATAAAGTCCACAGTTATTATTTACTGAAAATCTTTTTATCTGCCGTATCAAATTGCAGTAGAGTGATTTGAATATGCACATATTTTACTTTGTTGTGACATGATCAATGGTGAGACACAAGAACCAGATGTTTGCATCATTGATGTCAAACCTGTCGTGCCCCTCACACAAAGCCATCAGATGACTTAGAAGGAGACTTGAATATAAGCCATGAGTCATAAAGACTATTGTTATGATGATGCAGGTGAAGTAATTCTTTAAAGGTTCTGTACCTGATTTTTCTTACCTTAACATCACACTCTTCACAAAATCACTTGTTTTTATAAAGAAACATTGTCCAACCATGACACCAGCAGGTAAAGTTATAGAGGCAGTTTTAACAGACCGTCTAAAGCATGCGGTTGGTTTGTTGGGGGGTAATTGTGCATGAATAGGGGAAAGTCATGTGAGAGAAGGCAAGGCCTCCATCGCGATATGATTGGATATGACTGATTGTGTGCGGCTGTGATTGGTTCATACGATAAATCCCGCCTCTTGTGTTTGTGTGCATTCCGCACTCGTGAATCAGTCTGAATGAACAATATAATGCCGTTAATGGGAAGACAAATTTTTAAAAGTAAGTAAACAACTCACACATTTACAGTTGAGGTCAAAAGTTTACATACACCTTAAAGAATCTGCAAAATGTTAATTATTTTACCAAAATAAAAGGGATCATACAAAATGCATGTTATTTTTTGTTTAGTACTGACCTGAATAAAATATCTCACTTAAAAGATGTTTACATATAGTCCACAAGAGAAAGTAATGGTTGAAAAATTACCCTTTTCAAAAGTTTACATACACTTGATTTTTAATACTGTGTTGTTACCTGAATGATCCACAACTGTGTTTTTTGTTTTGTTGTTTAGTGATAGTTGTTTATGAGTCCCTTGTTTGTCCTGCACAGTTAAACTGCCCGCTGTTCTTCAGAAACTGACAAAACGGACCTTCAGGTCCCACAAATTATTTGGTTTTACAGCATTTTTGTGTATTTGAACCCTTTTCCAGCAAAGACTGTATAATTTGGAGATCCATCTTTTCACACCGAAGAAAACTGAGGGACTCATAGAAGAAAAAAACGGTGCATTAAAAACTTGGGGTTCTTTTGGGATCCTTTGGGACCTGAAGGATTTTTTATGAGGAACAGCAGACAGTTTAACTGTTCAGGACAAATAAGGGACTCATGAAAAAACACAGCTGTGGATCATTCAGGTAACAACACAGTATTAAGAATCAAGTGTATGTAAACTTTTGAACAAAGTCATTTTTTTGTAAATTATTTTATTATTTTCTCTTAATATGTAAACGTCTTTTATGTGAAATATTTTATTCAGGTCAGTACTAAATAAAAAATTACATGCATTTTGGATGATCCCTCTTATTTTGGTAAAATAATTAACATTTTGCAGATTCTGCATAGTGTATGTAAACTTTTGACCTACATATAACTACTAAGTTATGTCAAAATAAGACTTAAAATGGCATGAAAACATGATCTGTGTGAGCTTTTAGTGAGTGATCAGTGATTTCAGAACACCACCGCACACAACTGTTGCCAGACAATCCGAAGTCACCTTAAAATGGAGCAAAATAATTTACTTCCAGAGAGCTTCTCTGATACTTATCTGATTCATTTATTTTTTTTATTTTTTTTCGTTTACAGAGCCTAGGGCTGTAATAGACACGTGTGAGGTCTGAGGACAGAGATTTTCAGTAATGTCTGTCAGGTAGCAGGAAAATTTTATGTGCGGTAGGCTAAAAAATACCGCCTACAGCACATTTAATTATGTTATGTGTCTATATATTCGGTGACAGCTTCAGTAACATGTTCAAACATAATGCTAAACTACCTCAGGTTACAAGCAGGGTTCCAGATCTTACCTTCAAAATCGTCCTAATTCGGAATAGAGTGAATTATAGCCAGTTTTAGCTTTCAAGCGTAGAGGACCTCATCTGAAAAGATGAAAGCAGATGAAGAGGAAATGGGCCCTCCTGCTTCTGCTAGACGGACTTATGACTGGGGTTTGCGCTTTGTCCATGGTTAACCAATTTAGAGTCTCAGAGTATATTGCAGCCAGAAGAGCGCAATCTTTCAGTACCTTTTTTTTTTATATTAAAAGTTAAATGATTTATACACTTCACGGAAATGTCTCTCCAGTGGAGCTGTAAGTGCAGTCTTCCAGATTGGAGAAAATGTGTCTATTAAACCAGACATGATACTATGGAATAATACAGATCTGTGCAGTCATAAGAAACACTAAGAGACAGGCACGAAATTTTCCTAAAGAATACAGATGTTTTTGTTTTTGCGTTTACAAAATATGATAACATTATGTTATTATTTTAAATCACTATAGGTTGATGGAGTGAAGTAGTCTTTTTGTCTCATATTGTCTCTTTGTCTCTTTTGAATTGGAGTAATTAGTACTCCCAGTACATAATATGTATGCGTTATTAGTCATGTTTTGGGAGATACTGTACAGTACGTGCTTGGATGCATGTACACCGGTCCACACAAACACATGTGCACACATAAACCTACACTTGCTGCCCTAAGCTCAGCTGCCCCAATGTAATATTGATGCCAGAGAGTAGAAAACCAGACACACTGGGGAGGAATGGCTATTTTTGTCCTGCATTCATAAGCATCAATATATTCTCATTCAGTTCTTGATAGACCAGTCTATTAAGTCTGGAAGTAGAATAAAGCTCAGCTATTTCAGCACTGAGACTGATACGAAACACATTTAAATTTAAAGCCAAACTGATACTTCTTGGCTCTTTTAAAGCTTCTGATAGTCTGTGGTCATTTTTATGCTAATAGATGTGGATTCCCAACTTGCACTGGTGTCTGTGTTGAGACGAGTCATGTTTCTAGAGCGCGGTGTCTTTGATCTGTTAATCTGCTTAATGTTCCAGCTGCTTAATTTCTTATCTTTCAGTGATCGTTCATTAAGCTGGATGAGTTTGAGTGTGATGTTGTGGAGAATCTGCCACAGCACATGATGACTCAAAACAAGCCCACCATCATCTAGACCTCATGCGAGAAGAGCTGAGAAATCGTACACAGACATTAGCTGTCCAAATATAGCCCAAAGTATTCCGCCATGCAAATCTGTTTACTGCATCCTGCGCTGCTACCGAATCTCCCTTGCCACAACAAAATCAGTCATGAGCTTGTGGATTGTAACTGATAAACGCAAAGACCGGGTGCTGTGAAAAAACAAACAAACATAAAAAATGCTCTTTTTACTGACTGTTTATGTAGAACTGTGTAGTCCTACCGAATGATTCGGATTAATAAATCAGTGAGTCACTTATAAAGACAAACACTTGATTTGTTCATGAATGAACCAGTGTTTTTGAATAAATCTGATGACTAAATGACTCAATGACTCATTCATAAAGGCTACTGTATGGCTGCATCCAAGTTGCATACTCGCTGAGTAGGTACTGTGTGGGCATAAAACTCTTTCACATACAGTTTTTTTGCCTCCTGTTTAGTAGGGAAGTATATTCAGATGCAACCAACCGAAATCTTAAAATGTTTTGTTGCCACCTACTGGTGTATTGATGTAACTTGCAAAAAGAGCCACTGGAAAATTCCTACTATTATTAGGGTGGTTTCTGTGCTGCTGAAAACATGAACATAATTGACCGGTCGCAAACAGCTTGATTGACAGGCGATCTGTCCAATCATAACGCTGAATCCGCCATTCTATCCGACAAACAAATCAGACAAGAGAGTAGATTAACTTCGGTGGACTTAGACTTAAAAAAAAAATTGTGTTTTTACATCTTTCCACAGTTGAAATAAAACACGTTCTGATATTCATTTGTCGCGCTTTAAGTAATAAGAAAAGGCGATCGGTTCACGTGTCAATTGATCCAATACACTGATCTGTCATGACACATTAAATGGTATTTTTTGTTTGATTTTTTTTTTTAGATGACATTTTAGAGCTAAAACCTTGTTTCATACCAGAAGTAATCTGCTCTGTTTTGTCTGTCTGCTTGTTGTCAGTTTCATCTTTGGTCCGCGATGTATTTTTCACTGCTTTAGAACATGATGTGTAGTGTGAGAGCGATATTGTTTGTCAGAAATATCAACAGTAACTAAGGAGGGCAGGTTTTTGCGAAGGGTCAACTGCAGAATCCATTCATGAAAATGGAATTAATGATGTAACAAGGAATTTTATGGAATTTGGCAAATTTAGGATGAATATATTAAAAGTAGGGCTGTACATGTAATCAGGTTACAATATGGTCTATAGTCTGTGATTATTAAAACAAACAAACAAACAAAAATATCAGTATTCAGATACAAAGTTTGCCTGATCTTTGTGTTTCAGAATGACAGTCTGAGAAACTGACAGTCTCTCTGGGGTAAAAAAACACTGATAAAATGGTTCTTTTTTTAGTTTACTGTTAGTCTCAGTTGGTTAGTGGGAGGGGGAGGGCATAGATACCACTCCTCCTAAATATAAATGCCAAGACTAAGTCCCTTTAGGAAACACTGATCACTTGCCTCGCTATTCCATGAATAGTTTCCAATATGAACACCAACAGAGTTCCTGTGGTGTTAGTCGGGTATAATGAAGTTCTCTTTCATCTGCCGTCAGTCCGGTCCCATGATGATGGGGCTTGATGCTAGATTCATAATTTGCTATATCCATTACCAGCCAAGCATGAATTAGTTGTGAATCCACCTGACAAGCTGAGTTTCAAGCACTCATTCACAGAATCAAAATGTCTCTTTCATGTGGTGCTAGATGATTAATACTTCATATCATCAGGGCTAATTATCACCTTCTCTTGTTATTTTATAAACAGCTTCAGTAATTGTTCATAGTGTTAGTGGAGGTTATTGTTCTTGAAACCTGAACAGATTATAAGCTGCCCAAAGAGCGCATTTCAAAGTTCTGTTTATTGCTTATAATCAAGCAACATGAGAATGTAATAACAAGCGCCTGAGGGTTTGAACAGATATGTGGAAAAGGCCAAGTACAATGGAAAAAATAATATAATGGGGGTAAATATAATTTGTGGAGCTAACAGTGAAATACAAACATTACAATCATCTTTTATTTATCTATCATTGTCTATATTGTCTAAGTTGTCTATCAATACCTGGTTTACAGCTGTGTTTAGTATAAAACCGTCAGTAAAATGGGTGACTTGTCAGACTTCCAAAAAAGTAATCTCGTAGCTTCAGTAACTTTGCAACTACATGTCAACTAATTCTCATTCATTTGCAACAACATGTCTACTAACTCTCAGAGCAGACTGTTAGGTTAGGTTTAGGGTTAGTAGAATAAGTTGACATATAATTGCAAAATTTAGAAGAGTGTTAGAAGATATTAAGAAGACAGTCTACTAATACTCTAATGACTAGTTGACATGAAGTTGCAAAGTTACTTACTGTTCGTAGAATGTCTAAAGTGGACTATCAAAATAAAGTGTTACCTTACGATTGAACCACTGATGTCACATAGACTATTTTAACACTGTTCTTACTACCTTTCTGGGCCTTTCTGGGCCAATGCAACTACCAACGTGGTAGTTGCATTGCTGTCTATGCAGGGTCAGAAAACTCTCAGATTTCATCAAAAATATCCTAATTTGGATTCCGAAGATGAACGAAGATCATAATGGTTTTTGGAACGACATGAGGGTGAATAATTAATGACAATCAATGACGTCATTTTTGGGCTAACTATCCCTTTAAGAAGGATTGTGTCCAAATAACACAGAACTACTGAAGCAAAATGACAGCAAACCTTAATATTCAGTTTAAAGACCCTGTTTTCACTAAATTCAACAACAGAGAACTACAAAGTCAACATCTATAGCCTCTTTCACACAGCAGTTCTGGAAGATACACGGATAATGTGTCCCATGATTTGTCCTGGAATCATTTGATTTTCGTTCATTCGCACTGCCAGTGATTTTCCGGAATCTGCGCGTGTGTTTACACACAACCCGTAAAGATCCCGTAAGGACATGTGACATTAGAATGTGATGCGTACCGTTCCACTAAACTGCCAAACGATCTCCGCTTCAGTGCGGATAGTGAGGAGCTCCCTGACTGCTGCTTCATTCCAGTTTGCACATATTTTTTGTTGTGAATATTGCCTTCAAAACACCCGTGAAAGAGTCTCAACATAATGTGCGTCATCACTACAACACAGCCTTTACAGAATTGGCTCTGGCTTTTGTTCACACAGCGCTCGGGACTGATTCCACCAATGTTACTAGGTCCCCAATCCGGAATAGTTCCAGGGACGTGTTTGCGTTCACACAGAAGGCAATTTTCCGGACTCGATGCACTGTATGAAAGGGGGTTATGAAAGAGCTGCAACTGATAAAATGTTAATCATAGACAGCAGTGCTAAAATGCAGAAAAGCTGGTATCATGATCACAAGACCTGTGCACTTGGAGTGCCAAGATGAACTTCAACAACTGTCCTGGCCAGACAAATCACCTGATTTGAATATTATTAAATTACTGTGGGCAGTTTTGGAAAGAAGAGTGAGAAGCCATTTGCCTCCTCCAACATATCTGAAGCAATTGGCAGAGGATTTGATAGACAATATTCCACTGGAGACTATTGAAAAGTTGTATGAGTCTGTTCTAAGAAGTTTGGAAGCTGTATTAAAGGCAAATGCGGGTAAAACACCTTAGGGATAGTTTACCCAAAAATTACAATTCTGTCATCATTTATCCATCCTCACGTTGTTCCAAAACTTGTATGAATTTCTTTTTTCTGTTGAACAAAAAAGAAGATATTTTGAAAAATGTTGGTTACCAAACAGTTGACTTCCATAGTATGTTTTTTTTTTTTTCACACTATGGAAGTCAATGGCTAGTGTCAACTGCTCATTTTGAACATTCTTCAAAATATCTTCTTTTGTAATCAGCAGAAAAAAGAAATTCATACAGGTTTGGAACAACTTGAGGGTGAGTAAATGATGATGGAGTTTTCCTTTTTGGGTGAACTTTCCCTTTAATAAAGAAATATTGCCTATTTTCCATCTGTTCACATAACCCCTTTATGCCTATTAGCATTTGAAAACCACCAGAAGAACACACTTTAAGGCTCTTTAGAGTGTTTCAAACAATACATTTTAATAAAGCAATCCCCAAACACTAATGATTATAGGCGCTGACAGACTTAAAAGCACCTAAAAACCGAGGTCATCGTCACAGCTCTCATTTTTGCCCCGCAAGTAATTTATGATCTTCATGGTTTTGGGTCGCAGAGCTCATTAATTAATGTCAATTTAATTAAACGGAGCCACACTTTCTCCCTCCACCAATCACGTCGCAGAGGGCCGCAGTGCTGGAGGCGTTCAATCAGCCAGCCAATCAATTGACAAGCAGCAGAGATTAAAAACCAAATTGCATGCTCACACACATGCACTGTTTATTGTCGCCCACGACAAAGCTTCTGCATGCTAATTATGCGCAAGTAATCAAACACAAACTCGCACACATTCAGCATTAGAGCGAGCTAATCGCACATACACGACGACATGTGCATATGAGCCATCCTCGCCAACCAGACCAGTCATTAAAGCAGATGAAGAGACAGGAGCGTGCTTTCTGTGGGCAGATGAAGATGCATCATCATCACTGTGCGAAAAAAAAAAAGTGACACCCACCCCCGTCCATCTTCCTGGCCATTTAAGCCAGCCCAAGATAGATGGGGAGAGTTGTTTTCTTGCACCCTTTCCAAATTAGCACCCATGAGTCACTTGCTGGTTTCAGAACAGTAGACGGGAAGGACGGGCTGAGTGTTTTAAGTGTAGGGGATTGCATGTCTCTAAGTAGCAATGACGCATTTCGTTAACTAGCCATGTTGATGTTTCGTTGAGAGCAGAATATCATCCCAGGCCGTCCTCTTGAGGAAAAGCACTGACCCTGACTGCAAGCGCATATGGCTGTGAGGAACAATCACTCTGTGTTCACTTTTTGCTAGGAATTGCTCTAATAAGAGATCTGTCTATCTGCCTTCAAGCCCTTTGGTAGAAGTGCTTTTGTCTCTTTATCTCTAGGGGTCGTGAATCATGAGCTTAGTATTGGGAAAGGACGGTGAGAAAATGTTTTTATCAAAGTTAAGAGACTTGTGAGTAATCCCTACTAACATTTAAAGTTTTGATTGAATTTCATATAGCTGTTGTCCTTTTTTATATAACAGGAATTTAAAATGATTTTTAAAATCCCTTTAAATTAAATCAGCAGTTGGTAGGGATGCTGTCTAACATGTGATTGTGCGTGAGTTAAGCCTTGTTTGACTCATGCGCTCTGGCGAAACACTCTGTGATTCACCGCAAGGCACAAGCACACCTGCGCTGAGAGGTGTTTGTACTCAATTTGTTCTCCTGTCAAGCTCCAAAATGACACAAAAGCACCATAAAAGTGACATGGAAATGACATGTGGACTATTTTCCTAGTCCTCTGTTGCCATATGATAGCATCATGTGAGGAACAGACCACATTTGGAAATTATTTGCTATATTGACGTCAACTTAAGATCTGTTCAAAATTTTCGAGGCCAGTAAGGTTTCATTTATTTATTTATTTATTTATTTATTTATTTTGTAATGCTTTCAGCAAGGACACATTAAATTTCAGAAAAGTTAATTTCACTTTTTTTTTTTTTTACATAAATGTGTGTTAAATAAAAGCTGTTCTCTTGAACTTTCTATTTATCAAAAAATCCTGGAAAAAGTATCACAGTTTTCAATTTTTTACAAAAAAAATATTCTACATATACATAATTCAACATTTATATATATATATATATATATATATATATATATATAAATGTATATATTAAAAGATCTGAAATATGTTGTTATACTGAAGTAATGGCTGCTGAAAACAGCTTTGCCATCATATAAATAAATTACATTTTAAAATGTATTACAATAGAAAGCACTTATTTTAAATCATAATTATATTTTACTATATATATATATATATATATATTTTTTTGGCATTTAGTATGAATATGTTAGCCTTAAGGTTATCTATAAGCTAGTGTGTTCCAAAACAATGACAAAATTCACATTTAGAAGATACAAGCATTCAAAACGACATCACCCTGCACTTTAGCTTCTCATCGAACTTTCTGTCCAATCAAATGTTCTCTAGAATCTGAAGCGTCCCGCCCCCTAAACTATAAATACACTCTGTAGCTGTGGCCAAGGCTATGTTTACACTAATGCATTCTTGTTTTAAAATGCATAACTTTTGCTATGGTTATACCTCTCATTTACACTAGCGTTCCAGCGTTTTCTACCCTTGAAAACAGAGACTTACGAAAACACTGCAGACCCCCTTTTAGTTGGAAAACTCCGGGGTTGTGTTTCAGTGTAAATTAAACAAAACTTTTGGTGTGGCTGCCAACATTCGGTCTGCATATCTTTGATGACCGTGTAAACAATAACATCATGCTCATTGTTGTACCCATAGATATGTATAGGTAGCCGTGTCCACCATCTAAATAATAGGGAATCTACCTATACATATCTATGGTTGTACCTGCATGAATGGTAATATGACATACATTTTCGGTTGTGTAGTGTAGACGAAAATCATTTCTGAAACATAGTGAAAACGTTAGTGTAGACGAAGATTGTATTCATTTTAAAACGCAGTTGGCGAAATGCTATTGGCTATTTAAAAAAGGGGTGGGTCTTTCTGTTTCATTTGAAATTATGTCTACACATAGAATAACGCTGCGTGTTTTGAAAGCACTTCAGTGCACCTTTAAATTTCAGTCAGTTTGCTGCATAAAACTATTATATGACTTGGAATTAAATGTATATTTTTAAAGATACTTGTATGAATATATAGTGAAATTGTTATTAATAACTTCCAGTGATTATTTCATCTTCAAACCTGTGTCCAAGCTGTGTAAAGTTAAGCAAACAGTGTTTTCCACACTGAGAATGTGCTTTCTAGGTTTGTCTGCAGAATGTATGGTATTGAATGGACTGTGGGCAGTCTGTGGGTTGCCGTCTGAGACAGACACTGGTATTGTAGTACAGCATTCCACCTACATTGGCAAATAAAGGCAGACGTCATTTTTTGTGAAATGTATACACAAATCATAAAAATGGTTTGATTCCAGTATTTTTGTTCACTCCAGTCCTGTCTCTATCTCCTGTTCTTTTTCTCTTGCTTTGGCATCTCATACCAGGCCATATGGTCATGGTGTGGTCTGTGGCTTGGCACTAAGTCAGTCCGGAGCAGGTGAATGGCAGTGTGTTGGATTGAGAAATCTAAAGTCACATTGAGATGACGCACTGACAGACATCTTATCAGCCAGACCTTTTGGATAAAAGAGAAATGGACCGCAATTCACCTATAAGCTTAAATTGACACATAAACAACTTTATTCTGTTTATGGTTACTGCTGGTAAACGCTAGACTGTATTTTAAAAGCCTTGAAAAAAAAAAGAAAAAGAAAAGATTAACTGCGTCTGTGAGGCAAATTAAGATTGAGAGGCAAATTAAGATTGTCTCTCAGTCTGTGAGTGCATATATCTGTACACAGTACAACATATCACAACATCATTTATCAAACTGTGATTAATTTTGTGAATGGTGATTCCTGCGTAATATATCTAGCAGCTGCTGAACTCTGTTATATATATCCTGTATATAAACCTGGGAAACACTTTAGTATAGGGAACAATTTTCACTGTTAACTAGTTACTTATTAGCATGCCTAATATTAACATATTGGCTGTTTATTAGTACTTATAAAGCACCTATTCTGCATGACCATATTCTACATCTCTGATCCTACCCAATAACTGAACGTAACAACTACCTTACTAACTATTAATAAGCAGCAAATTAGGAGTTTACTGAGGCAAAAGCCGTAGTTATTGGTTTGGTTTGTTAATACTGAGAACTGGACCTTAAAATAAAGTGTGACCTAAATCTTTATATACTAGTTGTAGTAGCTGTTAGTAGCAAGTCAGCCCCTGGCCCATATGCAAAACATTTGTACGGGATCCCCAATCATTATGGGCTCCAACTCTGTTAACTTGTTGTTTTTTACTAAGTACATAACACTATATGAGTATTCACAAGCTGTTTTATTTATGGTATAAATGCTTGGAAATAATATTTAACATCTTTAAGTGGATTCATTATTTGTGGCACGCAAGTTTCAGCCTATTCTGTCAATTTTATGATAAAATACAAACAGCAAATGTGTTTTTACGCGTTTTAATTTGTAGTGAGATAACTATATTCACCTCAGATCAAGTGGCATGTTTCCTCTTTAATATTTGCAGCCCAAAATAAACATGAAAAAATATTTGAATGCATGTTAAAAAAAAGTAATAATAATCAGTTCATTCAAAAAAAAAAAAAAAAAACATAAGTAAAACATCTTGTGAATAGTCATAATAACATAACATTTAGCCTACCTCAGATAAGCCAGCAAGCCTATAATTTTTGCCAACATTGTTTTATTTTTCTTATAAATCAGACAGTTAACAGAGTTGAAGCCTACATTTTTATTGCTGTTTTTAATGTTAAATATGAAATAATTTTTGGGGGGCAGAGTAGGTGGAATTTTCACATTAACTTTATGCAAAATAACATGATTTTATTACATTCTTTTGTTTTAAAGTAGTAATTTAAAGCATTTCTATAGATATATTTATCATGTCTGTGAGGCAAGTTTTGGATCATTTTTATGAAGCATTCCTCCTCAAGTGATTGCAGAAAGCGCATGTTTGTTTTCTTTATTTTACGAAAACACAACATTTTGTTGATATTGTGAGTGCGCACGAATAAAAGTAGACCTTTTACAGTTCCGAATGATATATTACTCTTACCTTTATGAACAAAAATGATGGCGTATTTTAGGTTTCCACTGTTAAAAAAATGCAAGTGATCGCGGTGGTGCTTCCATGTCCCTCAAAGCGCACTCTAGCTTTCATTTTCGGATATGCGTCTAACAGCGCACATTTATCTAGATTAAATGTTTAAATTAATAATAATTGTGAAATGCATCAAGTGTTTTATGTCTATAGATTTTATTTTAGCCAAGTCGTGTCGATATGAGCATCAATGCTCAACTCATTGCCGCTGCCCACTTAGTCGTGTACTTTAAAAAACAAAAGCTTGAATTTAACAAACCTAAAATGTTCCAAATGTATTTCTAATTTAACTTAATAAAGAAACGAAACAAAATCTAGCCACTTTGCCATTCCTTAAATGCTTTCCTCAAAAACCATAATTTCTACACGACTGAAGACAGAAAGGCATGAACATCTTGGATGACAAGGGGGTGAGTAAATTATTTGTAAATTGTTGTTCTGGAAGTTTCCTTTAAAAACCAAAACTGAACTATTTTAATGGCTGCAACAGCAGCTGTGTAATAAACACAAGCTCTGTTCTGATAAGTTGTCAGACAAGGGCAAGGCTCATCTTGGGGCCAGGGCTGGGCTTGTACAGGGATCTGTTGTTCTAATTAAAAGTTCCCCTCGGCTTGGCGGACCCCCAATCTGACCGGGCCCATATGCATCTGCGTACCCAGATGCTACACCCCTGGTTAACCATTGATAAAAGTGGAAGATTTTCAGTTAATGCTCACTAAAAATCTCTGTAATCTTTGAGTCTTTTAAAAAAATTATTAGTAAATGTATCTATGTATGTATCTACTATATATATGTACACTCTTAAAAATAAAGGCACTTTACGATGCCATAGAAGAGCCTTTTTGTCTAAATGGTTCCATAAAGAACCTTTAACATCTGAAGAACAATTCTGTTTCACAAAAGGTTCTTTGTGGCGAAAGAAGGTTCTTCAGATTATAAAAAGGTAAGAAAGAGATGGTTCTTTGACTGAATGGTGCCTTACGGAAACAAAAACGGTTCTTCTATGGCATTGCTTTGAAGAACGTTTTAAAGCACCTTTAGTTTTAAGAGTGTATGTGTATGTATTTTAACAGTGAAAATGCATTTAAGTAACTGTGTAACTATTTATTTGCTTGTCCGTTCATTCGTTCTTTAATTTGTTTATTCATTTATTCATTTAATCTTTTGAAGATTATCATAGCCTAATGTTGACTGCATTTTTCGAAGTCAGCCAATTATTTATCTCACTGTTATCTCTTTTATACACAAAAAACAGTGTAACACAAAACATATATTGTTTAACATTTGAAAATGCAAAAAGCACCTTTCTGTCATTTCATTGAGGTTTTTTTGTTTGTTTTTTTCAGTGCACATTTAAAGTGTCAGTTTACTTTTCACTTTACCTGCCCTTCTCTCTAAAAACTGCTGGGTTAAAAACAACCTAGCGCTGGGTAAAATATGGACATACCCAGCGACTGGGTTGTTTTGACCCAGCGGTTGCGTTAAATGTCAAAACAACCATATTTTGTAGTTTGTCCATATTTTACCCAGCGCTGGGTTGTATTTAACCAGGCAGTTTTAAGAGTGTTGTTGTTTTCAACAAGGTCTCCATAATAGTTTGTGTTACCGATCATAACCTTGCTTCGCAGCAGTCTAGAAAAGCATCTAGCTGAGTGTTTAATTACTGTGGATTTTAATTCTTTTCAAGGAAGAAAAAGAAGATTTGAAGGCTCAGTGATCAGTGGCATAAGCTACACGCAGTTCTGTTAACCCACAGAACATTTAATAAACTGACTTTATAGTACCTCTGCCCCTTAGATTTAAATCCTCAAAGACTGAACTTGTCAGATGGAGCTGTGGGATCACACTGGCTTTGCGCTTTCAACCAGCAGGCTGGCATCAATCCCTAGGATTTCTAGTCTTTGTATTCCAAGATCATCCTTCCTTTGCTGGCCGGCGATCTCCAGCGCCTGTGGCTCAGCAGCCCGTCGTGGAGTCTTTACTGGAAGGATTCGGGCTTACGCTCACACAAGCACACTGCTTTAGACAGCACATCGGCTGGCTCCAGCCAATCAAACCATTTGCCTCAGCGCAGGCTGAACCAGTGTTCTGAGGAGAAGCGTGTGGAGCACACCGCTACGTGTGCATGCGCTGTTCTTGTGTGTTAAAGGCTATTGTTAGAGCAGGATTACACATTACCAACACTGCTGCCAGAGAACCACTGCCAGTCTCCTCAGCTGACCTCAGGGAACTGACCACAAAATATAATATCTAATTTCAGACAACTGCAAAACAGGGTCAACACACTGCTTACGGTTGTTGTCGTTACGGTTATGAGAACAGCCTCTTCAGGGCCAGAAATTCAAATGAACTGAGTCAGATTGGTGAGATGGTTTTGCATAATATGTGTTCTATTAAATCTCAGCAGTGAAATATTTATTTATTCACGAATGAAATGCTTTATTAATAGTCATTTTAATATTGCATTGAGATGGAAATAGATGCCTTATTAGTGTTTGTGGGTATTTGCACATAAAGTTTCCTGGAAAGACACAATTTGCGTACAATTGCGTACAAACTCAAGCGTACAATTTCATGATGCTGACAGCATCTAATATGTAAATACTTTTATGTATAGACAACTTTAGAGACATGCATGTCTTCTGGCGGCTAGAGAAATTCCACGAAACGTTTAATAATTCCATTGCAGCACTCTCATTTATCAGGATACTTATCAGTGAACTTTTGTTTAAAAATACATATTATGATTTAAAGTTCTTAATGAAATGTGTTTTATCAGAATTGCAAAATATAAACTCAGAAGTCTGACTTTTTTCTCAGAATTTCTCAGTTTATATCTTGCCATTTTGACTTTATAGCGTGCAATTGTGAGTTTTTATCTCGCAATTGTGTTTTTATCTCACAATTCCGAGAAAAAATTGCATTTGCAAGAAAAAAGTCAGAATTGCAAGTTTATGTCTCGCTATTCTTATTTTATTTCTTGCTATTCTGATTTTATTTCTCACAATTGTAAGTTAATATCATACAATTCTGACTTTATACCTAAGTATTCTGACTTTACAACTTAAAATTGTGAGTTTATATCTCACAATTCTGAGAAAAAAAAGTCTGAATTGCAAGTATATCTCACCACTCTAAAAAAAAAACCACACAAAACTGCAAGGTGTAAACTCGCAATTGTGTGAAAAAAGGTCAGAACTGTGAGATAAAAAGTCGCAATTACTTTTTTAATTTTTTTTTTTTTTCATTCAGTGGTGGAGACGGGCTTCCATAAATGAGACTAGACAGTAAAGTCATACACAAAGAAAAAAAAAAAACATAAATAAATAATAATAAATAAATTATCCCATTAGTTCATAAATATAAATCAAATGAATTGCCCATTTATGTATGTCTATAATGTTGTTTATTTGTAAAAACATTTGTGTTTTAGATGCTGTCAATATGTTGATATGCATTGCATGCTTATTCAAACATACGAAAATATACAGTATGTGTACTCAAATACCTGTGTGAAAACTAGGGCTTTTTTTTTTTTTGGAATGATTGATGTTACAATGCTGACTGAAATACAATTTTGTAAAAGATTTTACTGCTCCATCTAACCCAAACCGCAGAGTTGAACTCAATTGTATCCTCAGCTGTACGCAAACTTTTATAGTTTATTAGCTTAGTAATATGGATATAGTATCTTCCATATCGGCTTGCAAATTTTATACCCATTTTATGCTGCAAAGGTGACACAGAAGCGCTGGTGACGTGGCATTTAGGTGTCTTTGCACAGTTTAAATCTTTCCCTGTCAGCGTTTTTTTTTTTAAAAAGTTGTCAGGCACCGCCAGCATTTCTGATCATTTTCACTAAAACTGAATAGTTCCCAGGATGTTTTGTGTATAAATATCTGAACATGCGATCAAAAAATCTGTTTTGTTTTAGCTTCAACCATTTTTTTTTTTTTTTTAATCAACGTGTGAATGTATGTACGTTTCATAAAAAAGCAACATTTTGAGCAAAAAGTTAAGAAAATCAATTTTTTTTTCAAAGATTACATCTGGATCATATTCAGTACGATGATCAAAGCGAAGATGCAATAGATCACTTCCATCAGGACCCCTAAAACTTCACAGTCCTTTACCAATTCCTGGATTTCATTTGGTATCATTAGTCAGTTTTCATTTATATGCTGTTTATTGTTGATGATCCCATTATTTTTCATATGCATCTGGTTACATATTAGATTGCTCATTAATGCGTCTTCCTCGTCTGTGTTTTTGATTGTATAACAGCATATAACAGCGGAAACATAAAAACCTGAAAAATTCAGTGTTTGGCTGGGAAAAAAGTTAATGGTTATCAGAGGTGGCACAGAGCATTTAAACAGCAACGATAACCAGTGGCACTTTGATACCAGGGCTGAGGTGGGTAAGAACAGGTATAATTTGGCTTTCATGCAGCATTGTGTCTCTACATAGAATTTTGAGCAGGCACAGAGCAGCTTTAACAAATGTGAGAACCTCAGAAGGACAAAAAATGCAAAGCATTGCATGCACGTAATAGTGTGTGATTCTGGTCTTCATAAAAATCATAGTGTTCTCATTAGCAGCAACTATTTTAGTGCCAGGGTTGTTTGCCATTAAGATTTTATGCAATGGTTAGTTTCAGTCCACTGATTTGATTGGACAAGAAGTGTTCCAAGAGTTCCCAGAGTACTGATGCAATGTAACTGCACTGGAACATTTGATCAATTCTGTTGTTTGCAAACGCTGTGAAGAAAATGTACAGTACAAAATGTTTGGGGTCAGTAAGATTTGTTTTGTATTTTTTAAAAGGGATAGTACTCCCAAAAATGAAAGTTCTGTCGTGACTTAATCACCATCAAATTGTTTCAAACCTGTATGAATTTCTCTCTTTTGCTGAACACAAACAACAGAATTGTTGTTTTTGGGTGAACTGTACCTTTAAGACGTCTGAAGCTCACCAAGGCTGTGTTTGTTTGTACAAACACACGTGGTAATATTGTGAAATATTATTACAATTTTTTAGTTTCATATTTTTTAAAATGTAATTTATTCCTGTGATAGCAAAGCTGAATTTCTCATTACTCTAGTCTTTAATGTCACATGATCCTTCAGAAATCATTTTAACATGTTGATTTGCTGCTCAAAAATTATTAACAATGTTAAAAACGGTATTATTAATGTTAAAAACGGTTGTGCTGTTAATATTTCAGTGGAAACCATGATCTTTTTCAGGATTATTTGATGAATAGAAAGTCAAAAGAACAGCACTGATTTGAAATACACTACCAGTCAAAAGTTTTTGAACAGTAAGATTTTTTATTTATTTTTTTTTATTAAGAATTCTGCTTTTATTTGATTTAAAATACAGCAAATTTGTTATGGATATGAATACTTTTATGTAGCAAGGATGCTTTAAATGTATCAAAAGGGATACTAAAGACATTTATAATGTTACAAAAGATTTCTGTTTCAGATAAATGCTGTTCTTCTGAACTTTCTAGTCATTAAAGAAACCTGAAAAAAAATCTACTCTGTTTTCTACGCTGTTTTCAACATCATAATAATGATAAATGTTTTTTGAGCAGTAAATCAGAATATTAGAATGATTTCTATAGTATCATGTGACTGGAGTAATGCTAAAATGCAAAAAAAAAAAATAAATCAGCTTTGAA
The DNA here is from genome assembly GCA_012976165.1 of Labeo catla. Lineage (NCBI taxonomy): Eukaryota > Metazoa > Chordata > Actinopteri > Cypriniformes > Cyprinidae > Labeo > Labeo catla. The sequence continues at coordinate 205,808 of VONZ01000807.1, read as the reverse complement.
ATCACAGGAATAAATTACATTTTAAAATCTATTCAGATAGAATACAGTTATTTTAAAAAGTGAAAATATTTTAAAATGTTACTGTTTTTGCTATAAATGCAGGCTTGGTGAGCAGATGGGATTTCTTTAAAAACATAAAAACTTTTGACTGGTAGTGTAAAAATTCTGTAACATTTCAAATCTTCACTGTCACTTTGAAACATTCATTGCATTACAAAGCCTCTGCTGCGCTTTACTTTTTATTGTAACTAGCATCCATTTTTTTTTTTAAACAAAATATCACGTACTCTAACCTGGATTTTGCAAACATGGATTGAGTCGAATAGCTGGCACCATCTTGAACTCTGTATGGCAGCGACTTGTGGCCAAGCTTGGTTATTGTTTCCTAGAAAGGCTTTGCCGTAACATGCACAACTGCACACAGCTGGACCTTCCCTCTCCAACTGCACCTTCAGAGTGTTGGATTTAATCCGAAAAAGTTCAGCATCAAGCAACTGGAGGGTGGAAATAGAGCGAGGAGGGAAAAGTGCAGGAGGATATCGTTCAGTGTCGTTTGGACATAGCTAGTTAAAATGTGGCTTTTTTATCCTCTCGGACTGTAAGGAGGATTAGATGGTTTATTCTCTGCCCAAAATAGACCTGCCTCAGAGAAACATGCAGGCAATGCTGGATAGAATTTGATCTGCTCTAAGCTGCTCAACAATGGCTCCTGAAGAGCCAGACTCATAAAGTTCTTCTAGAATACGGATCAGTGCTAGGGGTGGGAGTTGAAATTGCATTTCCTTTACATCCTATTTGCAAATCACAATGGGGAAGATGGAAAGCAACGGTTAAGAGCCATTAGGTACATTTACTAAGATGCCTTCTTTCATATATCGTTGCCTCATAGATAGTTTATACACTGTGCCAAAGCATATGGGGAATTGTGTCACATCTCATTCTTCGTGTTTTACCAAGCGTGTAACAGACCAGTCATTCCCAAGAGAGTGCTGTATTTTAGGATGTTCCGGAGAATTCAGATTTCCAAACAGGAATTATAACTTAAATCTGCTGCCATTTGATTTAACTAACTGTTTAAGAAAAGTAAATGGGACATTTAAGGTTTGTCAATTCATCATATGACCTGTGGATGATTCTTCATGCTTGATAATGAAATCTTGCCACACAAAGACTGCAATTGACGCTGACCCTTGTTATCTAGATTGTATGTACAAATAGTTTGCCATTAGGTCTTTTTCAGGGAAATTTTATTGTCCAAAAACTCGTGATATGGAGCTAAAGCATCTGAGCTACTTGGTGAGACTGTGGTTCACCCACAGTATTTTATTTTATTTTATTTTATTTTATTTTATTTTATTTTATTTTATTTTATTTTATTTTATTTTATTTTTTTAAGCTTTATATTTTTTACTTATTTTATTATAACTTTTATAGATTAAAATGTATAGATTATTACATAACATTTATTTTAACGTTTATATTTAAAATAAAATATATGTATTATTTATTTCATTTCTACTCATTTTGCACTTTTCATTTCATTTTATCATTGTTGTTTTTAACAGTTATTTGATTTTTTTTATGTTTTTTTTTTTATGAAACAATGATAAGAAATCATAAATTACAGTTTAAAAGTGTATTTTTTATTTAATTGTAATTTTATTTACATTTTTTACGTGTGTGCATTTTATAATTGGATTTTACTATAACATTTTTTAAACATTTATATTTAAAATAAAATACATTTATTTCATTTTAGCATTTAGGTTGTTTTTTTTTAGTATTTATTGGATTTTTTAAAAAGTGTTTTTATGAAACAATGATAAACAATCATAAAGTACAGTTTAAAAAAAAAAAATCATCGTAATGGCCACTTTAACAACATTAATAATGTTACTGCTAAATGATATCCAGTATAGTGAGTTAAAATAAACACATTTCTGATTAGTGAAGGGTACTTGAGCCTTGCTCATAGGGCTTGAAATATGTCAAAAAAAAGGTTGAGATGAGTTTTAGGCAGTTCTAAAGCATGCATTTATTCTCTTCAGGTGGTCTTATGATCATAGATCATAAACTAAGATACCTTTCTGCCCCAGTGTCTTTCAGAAGAGTGAGGCCTGTGCCTCCTCAAGTAATGGCTGTTTAGTATCATCTAATTTCCTCATGGTGTTATATCTTCCCTCAGTTATCAGCTTATTTCTGATAGCTGCAAAGCTTTTTTTATCCCACAAGGCCCATTTTCCCAGTGTCCCATTGCATTCATCCTTGATTTGTTAAAAGACCTGGGTTTCTGCTAAAGCTTTCTTGCTCCTCTTAGGCGGTTAGTAGTCTTCCCTCGTCCACCGTTCTTCAGGGACTGGCCCTGTACATGTGTGATAGGGGAGCTCTCGGTTCTACTTTACAGCAGGGTTTTCCTTCGAGGCCAATCTGAAGAGTTCCTTAAGAGAGACAGAACGAGGCAAAATGTGGTAAAGGCCTTAAGGTTAGAGAAAGTGGTCTTTGTTTGAAATGTGAGGTGGGATTTCATAGTCACATACCTACAGCATGTGGGGAAGGTATACTGGGACAACCATAGGTCATTTCTGGGCCTGATGCCTTTTCATTAGCTCTGTTCTACCCAGTCTCTTAGGAGGAGCATCAAAGAGGTGCTTAAGAGCTTCCCTGTGGAGTCTGGGGTGTTTTGATAATGAACAGTATTGTGTGTTTTGTACTGTTCTTACTTTTGAAGGAGATCAAGGATGTTTAGGTACTTGGCTTTTGAGAGCGAGACCAAAAAGCACTGTTAGTTTTGGCCAGCATATATTTATATGCTAGTTAAGGCTTGTTTGTGCTGGCTAGTGCTGGTTTGGTGCTCGTCTAGCTGGTGCAGTTCACCAACCAAACCCATAGGGTCAGTGTGATGAAACTGGTTGAACAAAGAAGTCTTGTTTGTTAAAGAAATTGTTAATAATAAGTTAAGTGCATACTGTAGGTGGATTTTGAGATAGCTTTATGTCCTAGATTGCATTTTGACCCATATTTAATATTTTGTAATGATATCCCTAGTGAAAAAAAAAATACTAAAATGTATTTGAAATACATTGATTTTGTGCTAAGTATGCTACAAATATATTTACATATTTATGTGTTCAATAAAAATACCCTTTAATTGTACTTTTAGTACACTAATCTGGAATATTTATAGTCTGCTAAACTGGAACAACTAATTTTGTGGTCAGTGCACTTTAATAGTGCAGAAATGGTGCTGAAGTCCAATGAAAGATATACTGCTGAAGTGGAACTATTGCAAGTATACTTCAGGTACAATTTAAATATCATGTATTTAAAGACTGATGTTATACAGAGATCATACAATCCTCATCAACAGTGACATTAAAACACATTTTAGGCATAAAATTATTGCAATGTGCAATAAAGAAGCACTCCAAATAAAGGTTAATTTGAATATTATTTTATTAAAAATATTGTTACTAGATTTTGGGTATACATAGTATGAATTTGTTTTTGTTTTTTAGGGTTGTAATATTTTTTGTTTGTTTGTTTTACATTCATTCATTCATTCACTCTCTCCAGTGTTAGTTTTATTTTTATCCATTTCATACACACATTTATTTATTTATTTATTTATTTATTTATTTATTTGTCAGTGTTAGTTTTGTTTGTCTTCCTTCCATAAGCTTATTTATTTATTTATTTATTTGTTTGTTTGTTTATCAGTGTTAGCTTTATTTGCATTCCTTCCATAAACATATTTATTTATTTATTTATCAGTGTTAGTTTATTTATATCCCTTCCATAAACACATAAGACTTACTTTAAGAAGTTGTTTATATATATATATATATATATAGTCAGTGAATCATTTGTTTAAATAAGCTTGTTTAAATGAATCACTTGAATGAACTGAATCACATTAATCAAAACTAACTGCTTCATAAGTGAGAGACTTGACAAGTTAAACTAATACATACAGCTTAACTGCCGCCAGGCTACTGAAAATATAGTTAAGTTAGTAGCGACACTACTCTCAGTTAGTTACTTCCCTGCTGGTCATGTCAGCCAGAAGTTCTCTAGCTGTTTGTCAAACTGTTATGTGCGTACAGTATGGGTTGAAGCCCTCATGGGCAATCCTGTCCAGCACAAGGGTTATACAACGGCCTTCCAGTGTTGGTGGCTGAGGGTGATGAAGTGAAACTGTTCCAAGTGACAGGAAAGTCTGAAGGCACGACTGTCTCTCGACACAAAACCAGCCTTCAGCGCCCTTGCGGAACAAGCCAGTTTGGATGAAGTCTGTGAAGGAGACAGCGAAGGGATTGGGAGAGTCGGGGAAAAAAATAGCTTGAGCGTTTGGGATGTTTCTGGAAGGACCTGAGGAAAAGGCAGTTCAAGGCTTCAAGAAGATTACTGGCGAATGAGCCAGCAGCCGACCAGCGAGATGAGTGTTAGTCTGCCAGCTCATAAAACACACCAGGGGCTGTATTTTTTTCGTTTTTCCCTCCTCAGTCCCGCTGTTTGTCTCCCGCTAGCTCGAGTATGTGCTGCAGACGGTCTTTAGAGCTGTCAACACTGAACTCCGTAAACCTGTCCTTATGTGACGGAGGTCAGGGACCAGTAGACAGCAGGCGGTTCACCTCACGCCACTGGGAACTTTCAGTCATTTTTGTACAGCTGGTAAAAATTTTAGCGCTTAGCTGAAAGACCTCACTCAGCGTGACAATACAGCTTTCCGGTAACATAATGAGTCTGTGGAGGTGGTATAAATTTTCATGGTTTCAGATGGGGTGTGGAAGGATCATCCAGCAGGCCCTGAAAGCTTTTAGAGGTCATGTGACAAAGTGGGGCCTTTGCAAACTTTATGGCTGAAGCCCGCTGAGAATGGAAGTACAATATGTTGGGTTCAGTCATAGACTCCTATTCATTTCTATTTTAGGAAGGTGATGTCATTTCATTCATCCCTATTCTTTATGTATAGGTTTTGTATGTTGTAAGGGTATTTGTATCCAAGGCTATGAATTAGAGACGGCCTGGTTATGCGGTCACAAAACAGCAAATCAAGCACGGGCATAACCTCTCCATCTCTCTCACTGTTCAAAGAGCCATTAGTCTTAAAGCTGTGGCTGAGTAAAACATATCTAATGGATTCTGCTTGAAAAATATAAATTGCATTTAGTTCAGTTAGAGGGAATCATTTAGCCAGCGTGATGTTAGGGGACAAGGGTCACATCTGTGAATTTTCCCTCTCATTTCCTGAACATGAATGTTGAAACGAAAGCCCTGGTTGCCAGGGTCTTAAATCTTTTAAATCTTAGAGCTTAAATCTTTTTAAAAGTTGGACAGAATTTAGTATGAAATAACTGTGCAATGATGCACTGATGAGAATCAGAACTATCCCTTTAAAGGGAGCGTTCACACAAAAATGAACATTATGTCATTAATTACTCCCCTTCATGTTTTTCCAAACCTGTAAGACCTTTGTTCCTCTTCAGAACACAAGATATTTTTTGATGAAATCCGAGCGCTTTCTGACCCTGCATAGACAGCAATGCAACTACCACGTTCAAGGCCAAAAAAGATAGTAAAGACATTGATAAATGCGTTGTGGTACTCTCATTAATGCACGTCGAAGACTGACATGGACGAGAAAAAATGGTTGAATAAAGTCATTATTTTTGGGCCTTGATTGTGGTAGTTTAATTGCTCTAGGGTCAAGAATATCTTCATTTGTTTTCTGAAGATGAACGAAGGTCTTAGGGGTTTAGAAAGACATGAGGGTAAAAAAAAATGGGTGAACTGTCCCTTTAAATGAAATGCACATGAAATAAACATTAAAACACGTTTTAGGCTTAATATTAAGAAATGTGCATTGTGTAGTACTCCAAGTAGTACTCCAAATAAAGTTTAATTACAATGACAAGTCTCAAGCGAGCTATACTTAGTATAAAATAAATGAATTTTAAATCTATTACTTTTATTACTAGGGTTCATGGGGTCTTAAATTAAAATGTAATTTATTTGTAAGACGTAAACAAGCAATTTATGTTTACAAAGTATTTACAGGTAACCAATTAAGCAGCAGGAAAGCAGGTTTCACGTCTTTGAAAAACAGCTTAAATTTCAGTCTGTTCCTCACACATAGCTCAAGCACAAGCGTGTGACATGCGCACCTGCATTAGCATGAGACAGATGTTGACCTGCTTTACTTTTCCATTGTATGCTGTCTCTTTGCTGGATGTCCAGATGGATGCTAAAGCCACACTTTTGTTTTTCCTCCACAAATTTCTTTTCTTTGCACTACCGTTGCAGGTGTTGACCATCTGGATTACGCTAATCTCCAGGGCAACAGCTGACCTGACCTGCGACGCTCTGCTCCTGCTCTCCACAAATTTTACAGGTAAGTCTCCATAACTGATCTGAAACCAATTTTTTCTTTGTGGTATATAAGAGTTTAGATTTGCTTTGGGAAGCGTGGTCATAGATCAGTTACGCGAGTCAACTTAATGGCCTCTGGCGTTAATGGTCTCCCGTTTGAGATATTGATAAAGTGTCATGGGGGCTGATGGGATTTGCGGTTAAGCTGCATATCACCAGAACATCTGAAAACAGATTCTGTTGACCTTAAGAACCTTTACTGAACACATTTACAGCAGACTTTGGTCTGTACATGTCATTCCAAATCTGTTTGAAACTGCAAAACACAAAAGGATGTATTTGTGATGTGAAATGAGAGTCAGTTTTGGACCCCATAGACTTTCACTGTATGGACAAAAGTTTCACATCATAAGGGTGAGTAAATAATGAAATCTTTAATATAAATCAATACTATAAATATTAGGAGTGAGGCCCTTGAGCTCTCTAAAGTTAAGTAGCCCTGGTTTAATGCTTTTATTTTATGAACTCTGAACTCTTTTTCCATATCGCCAAAGGGGACAGGGCACAGCAAGATTTATTGATGGTTATCCCATGGGATACGCAACATTTGTTTTTCAGTTTAGACAAAATGTCATGCGTAACAGATATAACTGCTTTTGCTCAGAAAAGGCAATATAAGGAGATGAAAATTGTAATGGCTGGATTGAGTTTGTTGTTTTTCGCGCTGCTTTGAAAAACCCAAGACTTACTGCGGTTTATTTTGGTTTGCAGTTGAAGCAGAGTGGTAAATCGAGCACTAATGCAAGAATGCTGGAATACACACGGATCTGTTTGCGTTCAGAGCTTTGCAAAGGCTTTGTGAGTGTGAATCGGTGTGAAACTCTAGAGGAAAAAGTAACAGATTTTCTATGTGCAGTTTTTCACCTGTTAATATTACATTTAAAGAGTAATTTGTGCATAAACTTGGTTTAAGGGTTGTGTATTGTACACTAAACTGAGAAAATTGCTCCACGTTGTAAGTAATTATGTTTCATTTGAGGATCAGCTGTATCTTTTTATGAAAAATAAAAGCAGCCAAAAAATGAGACAAAAGATGACATTTAGCCAGAGTTTGGAGCAATAAAAACTAATGCAGATAGCATGCCCCACATAATTTGGTCTTGGAAAAACATTTGACTGCAGCCCATATCAACAGTAATTGACCGTTACAAAAACCAGTATTATTTGATCATTTTTTTTTCTGTCCAAATCGCAATGTCTGAGTTTGTGTACAGCAATTGGTTTAAATGTAATTTTAAAAATCCTAAGTAGCTACTGGTATTTGGCACAGAGGATGCTTGTTTCAGAGAGGAGAGAACTGAAATTTGCTATAGCCACATACAAGCTACAAAAATGTTTGATTGACAGTCACGTGTTAATACGGCTGTGAATTGCTTAAATGAAGGCATCATTTCTGAATAATAAGCTGCAACATTTTGTAAATAAGAAACAGTCAAAAAGTCCTCAGTCGAAAAGAAATTTTTGAGGAAAACGTTCCAGGATTTTTCTCCATATAGTGGACTTCAATGGGGATCAATGGGTTGAAGGTCCAAATTGCAGTTTCAATGCAGCTTCAAAGGGCTCTACACGATCCCAGCCGAGGAATAAGTGTCTTATCTAACAAAACGATTGGTCATTTTCTTTAAAAAAATAAAAATCTATATACTTTTTAACCACAAATGCCTGTCTTGCACTAGCTCTGTGATGCATATCTATGACTTCACACATTACACATCACACTGGAAGGGTCACACAAGGTTAGTTCTTTGTATTTGTACTCTGGTTCAAAAAGGTATTGTAGGGCCAAAAACTCCATCTCATTTCCTCCTCCAACTTCAAAATTGTCCAACATTGTTGTTTTACCTTTTTTGTAACAGGTGTTTGACTTTCTTTGCACGCCCGCTTTGTTAAAACTGGGTCGGTACTTCCGCCTACGTCACACGTGACCTTCCCAACATGATTACGCGATGCGTGAAGTCATGGACACAGAGCTATTGCAAGATGAGCATTTGCGGTTAAACGGGTCATCGGATCCAAATTTCATTTTTACATGTTGTTTAGACATTAATGTGTGTTGGCAGTGTATTTACAAATCTACCCTATAATGCTAAAAATCCATGCAGTGGTTTTTAATTAATCTGTAATAAAATAATATCCCCTTTTTCAAATCGAGCTGTTCTCAGATGCCTGTCGGTGTGGCGTCACACCAACAGAGGCCGCTCCCACGATAGTTAATTGACATGAGCGTCTTACCTCAGATCAGCTGTAACAGTCCGACCTCCATTGTTTCGATGCCGGAGCAGGGATGTAAGTTAGACAAGAATATCTCAGATTAAGCAATTGAGGTGTTGTGTTGCTGGATGTAATAATGAATATAGTGGTCTTCATTTACTCCCGACATCTGAGCTGCTGAAGATGCAGTGGATTACATTTGTTTGTGAAGGGAATGTGCCTCCCGATTTACATAAATGCTTCTATGTTCGCGCAAATCATTCGTGATCCAGCTTCACCTACAGCAGAAGTGAGTATAAGGGGTTTTTTTATGAATCTCTGCAATCACCTTTCCTAATAACATGCTAGTTAGCAAGTTTGTGGCTAAAGTAAACAATATCTCCGAGCACAGCTCCACAGAGAGAAGAGAGGGGCGGGGCGAGCTCATTTGCATTTAAAGCAGCCTCGACCAGAATGGGATGATTTTTGCAGAGCTGAATTTGGCAAGGTAAAAAAGGGTGTTTTTTACACAACCACTGAGAATTTTTAACCAAAGTATATTATAAACTTTCCATCAAGACCCTAAAGAATCATATCAACTTGTGGAAAATGGGCATCCGATGACCCCTTTAAAAAGTATATATATATATAATTTTTTTTTTTTTTTTTAAGAGAATGACAGGTTTCACTAGATAAGACCCTTTTTCCTCAGCTGGGATCGTGTAGAGCCCATTGAAGTTGCAGTGAAACTGCAATTTGGACCTTCAACCCACTGATCCCCATTGAAATCCATTACATGAAGAAAAATCCTGGAACGTTTTCCTCAAAAAGTTTTATTCATTTTGGACTAAAGAAAGAAAGACATGAACATCTTGGATGACATGGGGGTGAGTAAATTATTAAGAATTCATCCTTGTTGCTGTTTTGGAGAATCAATAAAGAAATATCTTGTTTTAAAAAAGTTATATCTTATGATTTTTTTCTTCATGATTTCTTCACACACTTTACCCCGGTTATTATACATCTTGATTTTTTATAGTTTGCTGAGAAGTTGAACTTGCGTTCAGATGTTCATAACAGGCCAGTTGAGACCAATCTGGTGTGAAATCTGGCAAGTGCTCCATCCTTAAAACTTCGAAGAGTAAATCTCACACATACGGTGAAGTTAGCGTGGCTTTCCTCTTAAATGCAGACACGCACTAATCCATCCGGTAGGCAGATTAATGGATCAAGTTCACACCCCTGAACTATATACGTGTACAGGGTCGTACAGCCATTCGATGAGTCAATAGCACGCTGGTTAAACCTGCAGTTATTTGCAGTTGTTGTCAAATATCTGATTGGTCTTACAGTCGTATTTCTCCATGTAGCATTAACATGGCAATAAAATTGTGAGCGATTTCAGATAAGATTTTCCAGGATGAAACCAAATGTTGTATTTTTAAATGCTCACCATATAACGGATAATTAATCTGTCCTGAACGCCTGTAAAACCAGAACCTTACTGGCCGGCTCGACCAAGTGATGATATAATTACACAAGTCTTGAGGAATTCAACCACTAATCTCCAGCGCAGCTGCAGCAACAAAGCCTGCTGGTGCCAGCACAACAATTGCGAACTCACAAGGAGTTAGTGTTGTGTAATATCACTGAATATAAAAACTCTCATTGGCTATCTGAGCTGAATGATGAAAAGTTTTTAATAGAGGTTCTGTGTCTGCCAGTCGGATTCAATTTTGCATGCATGTGCTACATGGCGAAGAAGGAAAACAGGCCAGGGATGTGGCTGTCTAGGGATTGCAGTTCCCCGTGGGGACGATTATGAAATGCCGAGTAATACCTTCAACCCATCTGTCACGCTCAGTATCGACGCAGAGAGACAGATGATGTTGAATGTTACTTTCCCTCCTAGATGCACTCATGAGAAAATCTGGCATCCCGAACCGTCTTTTGAATATCTGCGTCTGGAATCATTATGGTAGGGTGCAAAAATGGGACCCGCTCGCTCAAAGAAAATTGATTTTTAAATTATGCCGTCATTCGGGACAGATGAGGGATGAATATGTCATCTGTTTTACCAGAAGCCATCTCTTTGGCTTTGATTCCTTATAGTGTCTCCTTGTCTTTGAGATTGTTTCGGACAGTTTGTAAACACAGTTTTGTACCATCTAGTTTCAAATTAGCAATAAACACTTCACAGGAACTAGCAGAAAACAACACATGTTGACTGGCAGAATCTGCGCTTTGAGAAAAAGTGTTTAACAGGGACTGTGTTTTGAGGTGAATTTGGCTAATCAAGTGCTTCTGGCTAACTGGATTTATCTGCTTTGTGTGTCTGTGGTAACCTTAGTGATGCTAATTGAGAGGCTTGACGAAGAGAAGTTTAAGAGTCATTTAACAAGCTGACCTTTGATTGCTGCCTGCTGTTTTACAAGGGGCTGTTTGTGTTTGTTTCAGGACGGGTCAAGAGCTTTGTCATTTATTACCAGTCTCCAGAGTTTTGTTGAATAGAGAAGCATCATTATTTCAAGTCAAGTAATAACTTAATAATAAATTAAATTAATACATTATTATTATTATTATTATTATTATTTAATGTGGTAATATAAAAAATGTTTTTAAAAATTGTCTATTTTGTTTGTCAGAGCATGAATAACTAAAATAGCCATAGTTGCCATCATCACGATTATTATTATTATTATTGATTGACAAGTCTCCTGGAATTGAAATTGGGAGTAAACATGATGTTACTGTGTTCTGGACTAAATGTGAACATGCATTAAAAACAGATTCAGTATTCTTCAAAATTAGTACAAACAGTGAAATGCAAACTCATAATATGACGCAACCCTGCAGTAATTAAATTGAAGAGTGATCTCCTGCATAAATGTACTTTTCTTTTCTTTTTTGGTGTAAAAGGGCTTTTACATTAGAATTGTTTTATATTAAAAACAAAGAAGCAAGCCCTGCCCAGATTTAAAAAGTAACGTAAAAAGTGACGTAACGCATTACTTTCCATAAAAAGTAACATAATAAGTTACTTTTTCAGGGAGTAACGCAAAATTATAATGCATTACTTTTAAAAGTAACTTTCCCTAACACTGCTGCTTAATATCTTTTGGAACCTGTTTCTGGAACCTGATACTTTTTGAAACTGTGATAAAAATGAATAAAAAGTAAAAAAAAAAAAACAGCATTTATTTAAAAAGTAAAATAGATAGTAATGATGCTGAAAATTCATTTTTGCTTCACATGAATAAATTAAATTTTACAATAGATTAAAATAGAAGAGTGTCATTTTAAATTGCAACAGTATTTCACAAAATTACTTTTTTCTTTTTTTTTTGCAAAAAGATTGAATTTGATCAACTTGAGTCTGAAATGAAAACTTAATGCAAATGCAAACAACTCTGATTACAGCGGCATAACCAGCCTGAATTATTGTTTGTGAAAATTATGCTGATGGTCAAGTCTCCTGGAAGCTCAGATGATCCAATTTCGTCTGAGGTCGTGTACTGTTATGATTGTTTGTGTAGGCATTATTGATGCAACTCTGAAATCAAAATTCACAGATCCAAGCATGTGTAAGATTCAGGGTGCTTATTACAAACCTGTGATTAACTGTAATACTGAGCCCACTCAATGTAATTAAAACTGAAGTACCAGGAGCATGTAATTTTTCTGTTCAAATGGCTTTGTTTTGCTGTATGATGGCTAAGTGGGGTTCCTCATAATATATATAATCAATAAGTAATAAAACTCTCCCCCTTTTTTTCCAAGATGAAGCACTAATTGTATTTTCCTTATTAAACCTTGCTTTATATTTAAATTTCATATATAATGTTTAATAATACTATACATTACATTTATTTAATTGCATATACATTTATTATCATCTTCATTTAAATGCATTTTATGCATCTATCCCATAACATTTATGTATTTTACTTAAACGTTATGGATGAGGAAAATATGCTTGTAAATTATGTAGGCTTGTTTTAAGTAAGCTCAAAAGCTGAAAGTGTGACCGCAAATATGTTTAGCCTTTTTTTGTGCACTCATACTTCTGTCTCTCTCATATGCACACAAACAGATGAGCACAAATACATCTGCACACAAATATTTCTGTTTGTTCACACTGTGAGCTATGGGTGTCCTCTGCATCATTCAGTCACTCCACTGCACTGCTAACACATGTAGTCTGACGCCAAACATAAACAACATAATAGAGGCTGAACATCTTGTTTTTGATTTTCAGTGCAAAACCCGTTCTGCTGGATATGCATTAAATAAGTGTTCTTCTCAAGTGGCTCAGCATTTCATTGTTATTTGTCTGTTTGGACGAGTTGATTATAACTTGATTCATTTGCATTTTGAGTAGACATTTATTGCCTAGCCATATATTGTAGTCACAGTTTTTTGGTGAGTGTCCATTATTATGTTTATTCAGCTGCTCAGATGAGCAGATGTTTTGAGAAATTTATGAAAGTAAACCCCAAAGTATCAGCGCAGTCGTCTCCAAGAATGGATTTTTTATTTATTTTATTTTATTTTGTTGCCCTGAGAGATAGGTAGCTTGTATAAAGCACGTCAAGATCATATGTGTTTATTTCCTGAGAGGCATATTGTTCCATTAAAAACTAAAAATCATGGATGTCAGGATGAATTACATTTGCAGCAGTGTCCCTCATTGTGCTGCCAAATAAACAAACTTCATTCCGTAGGGTGAAACCTCATTTTCAAATGAATATGTTTACGGCACAGTACTGAGAACACATTGTTTTGCGCATCCGTTTCTGCGATTTGAAAAGACATGGAGAGCAGAGCTGCTCATATCCATTATGAATTATTCAGCAGTGATATCCCCGTTCGTTCACCTGTTATTTCCGGGCCAGAGGATGAACAGGCACGGTGACATGCAAGCTTGGGTTTTTAGTTCCAGTGTGTGTGCGCGTTTGTTCTGCTTCAGTGCCATGGAGCTAGACAAACTGTCCGTTGCTTTTGTGAGTAGAAGATTAATAGATGTGTGCTTGTTTTATCTCTGTGAACAGCGGACAGGAGTGTGAATAGAGAAACACATTCAACCATGATTTCATAGGCAAAGGTGCAGAAATCCCTACAGTAAAGTTTTAAATTTAGTTTGCTTGACAAACAGAGAAAAAAGTTATATTGTACTGTTAAAAACTTACTCAGAATTGTTTAGATTCATTTTATATCTTGTTCGCTTTGTCTGTTTTAATCATCCAAAATTATCAAAGCCAAGCTTTCCAACACATCATGTTTTGTGCAGTGTTTAGATGTTATGAGACCTTGTAAACAGCAGATCGATTGCAGAAACACAAAAAATCTGGTGAAAACAACAAATTACATTGTTGCCTAGTGGCTTTATTCACATCTCTGCTAAATAGGCCTGGTGCTGACAGCACTGTTTTAAAGACACAGACGCACATCAAAGCATCAAATAAACAGTGTAATTCAACTTCTGTGATGGTTTTTTATAAAATTATATTCTGTAGCTTTTTGTTTAAATTATTTGAGAAATATCACCTTTGTTCATTTTAGTGGTCTTCCTGAATAATTCAGTGTTGTTTTTGAATGAAGGAGCTGAGTGAATGATTCAATGGCTTACTTATAAAGAGAGTCATTTGGTTATTCCTGAATGAGTTAGTGTTTTTGAATAAATTGGTTGTATATGATTTAATGACTCACTCAGAAAGATGATGTAACCTGCAGACAGAATCACTGAAAAAAAACATATATTGTATTATCTGATTGGCTGAGAGGAGTGTAATATTCTAGTGATAACAGCACTCCAACCGTTTTACAGTTTGTATCACTCCACTTGCGGTATTTCTCCCAGCGAGTGTCATTGTGGACGCCTAAATCCACTGTAATTTTATAAATAATGCGTCTTTTTGTGACACGGGATGTAGAGTTTTTTAGGCGAGAATGTACTTGTTTAGACTTCAGATATGCAGTTTGTTAGTAAACACAAAATCCATTTGAAAATTTGCTTCGACGTTTTCGGAGATGTGAGCTCCAGACCGTCAGCGGTGCTCAGCGCTCATGAACCTGCCGAGAGCAGCTTTACCTTGGCCAGTTCTTCGGGAATTTGCCACTGGTTCTCATGTCTCTATAGTGGTTAAACATGAGATATGAATTGTTTTGGGTAAATCTAACGGGCAGTCTTTGGTCTCATTAATCTATTACTTGTTCCAGAGTAAACAGTTTTAGCTGAGAGCAAAATCTCATCACATTATATTTTATGTAAATTTAATGCTGTATATCAGAGCACTGCCTTTGTACTTTTATGATGGCTGTTGTTGTTGTTTATGAAATATTATTATGCAATAAATAATATTTGATATAAATAATAGTAGTATTTAAAATGATTATTTAGTTTTGGAAAACGGTGTGTGCTTATTGATGGTGTTTCATTGTTCCGCCATTAGATGGCAACAAGAGACTGTTTTTATGAGTGAGTCAGCAGTAAAGACTTTTATATTAAAAGAGACTGAAATAGGGTTGTAAACAAGAAAATTATTTTTACTTTCAACAACATCTTATAAGACCCACCCAACAAATGCACTGAGCAGTGCTGTCATCAGAAATCACCCTTAACAGATGAAAGAAGAGTATGGCAAAGATATCGCTTTACTCAGCGGACATTCAAACTAATGTTTTATTGTCAATATGAGCTTGAGCTAAAGAATGAACTCTGTATTAGATGCAGGTAATCACTCTCACTCAGTCCATCTCTCCACATAATACGCACCTTTTAATACAGTAACACAATAAGCTTGCAATGAAACAACTCAACATTCCTTTGTTACTAGTTCTAAAGTGACGTTTTTGTAACAGAGGTTTGGGCTCAGCTGTTCAACTGTGCACTTAAGATTTGAATCCATGGTGGTAGGAAGTAGTTCTGCACAAAAGAGGGTTTTTAAAGACACTCTGTGAAAGTTTCTTACGTATTTACACGCTTGTGCCATCAAACTGTTGTTTAAACGCAGTATCACACTCGCAAGTTTAATAGGTTTAACTGCTGAAATATATAATATGAAAATGAAATATAAAATATTATATAAAATAAGAGCAAATCATACGAGTAGCTATGCAATGTGGCTGTATATCGGCATGCTGTGATTACCTAGCTGTGCTGATATACAGCTATATCGCACTGCTATTACATTATATTATATTATATTATATTATAAACAGCCCTGTCTGCAAAAGCAACATTTGTCTACCCTGTTTTATTTACATAGATATCATCTGCAGGCTTTAATGCTTTGTCAGCAAAAAAATATGTGCTGTAAATTAAATCCGAAGGCAGTTTGTGTTGAGATGCAAGAACAAGTGAATGTGTGAGCGTTTATAAGTGTCACACATTCAACCAGAATTGTCATCATCCACCAGTCATTAAGCAATAAAAGGTGTTTCAAGCCCTATTGTGAAGAAAGTCCTGTATTAAATTGTATGATGTGTATAAAGCACTGCAGTATACATGTGATGCTTAGTGTAAATAATTTATTTTACTTTTTCACAATATTCCCAATACTTTTTATTTATCTATTTTCATTTTATAAAAAAAATGAGTTTCTTATTCATTAATTTAAAGGAGTGACTAAAAATGTCATTTTATTTTAAACATTTAAAAAAGAAAAAAGAAAGAGACATGAGCCTGTACTTTATATGTATGATATTAATAAGTGTTTTTTCTTTCTTTCTTTCTTTTTCTTTCTTTCTTTCTTTCTTTCTTTCTTTCTTTTCTTTTCCCAGCTCGCACTTTGATCCTGTGGAATCAGACGTCCAGTCCCACCAACACTACAGGTCAGTTTACAACTCAGGTCTTTATCTGTAAATATGACAAACTGCAAACAAAAGCAGTGTTTCAGCTAGTGGTCATGGCTGTGATATTACCAAAAAAATATTTTGCTTTCAGCATGTGAAATTACTTAAAATGCTGCAATAAATTTTGGCCATGATGGCATGCACTGGGGATTCTGCTTTAATAATAAATAACAAAAAGTAAATTCAGAACTTGAAAGATGTGGTGTGTCATTTTTGTGCCAGATAAATAAAATAACCTGCTTTAAAACAGGATTCCCTAACACAACTTATGTCTGCCATTGCTTGTTCAAATAGATGGTCCCATGGTCAAATGTATTTCTTTCTGCGAAAAATATTCCCAGAATGCAGTGGATTAAGACATATATGAAAGTCTCCAGGGAAGATTAAGAACTCTTAAAACTTTTTAATCTCCGCTTGGCTCCACAGATCCTTTTTGATTGAAAGAACAATGTGTTCAAAAACTCTGAATTCTGGAAAAGAGGCCAATTCAGATGTTATGAGTGTGCCCTACGGCTCACATAAACACACAAAAGAAAGCCACAGAGATAAAGATGGATAAAGAGATATTCAATTGAAACCATCTTCATGAATCCCACGTGTCTCCCATGCAGCCATCACCATTAATAGCCTTAAGTGCTTATGCAAAGGCCTCTGAATGTTTACTCTCCAGTTCCTTAAGAAATAACATTTCTTTAGGAAACGTGAGACTCATCCTTGCCCAGACTCCACACAGAAAATAACCAGTGTTAAATGATCTCCTGCATTCAGTATGTAATAGGAAACACTTGGTGCTGATTGACTCAATTTAAAACGGCAGGTATTGATTCTGTGCACGTAGCGGACAGCTCAGCGCATTTCAGCAAGTATTGAAACAGCAGTCACGAAGATCTGCACATCATCTTCAGTGTTTGTTTAGTAAATATTTGGTTTAATCAGATTATGCTTCCAGCTGCCAATAAGTAACACTGCATTTCTGCAATACCTTTTCTTTTGGCACTTTTATTGACTACACTATTTTTGGTACATTAAATGATACAAAATTATAATGAGAAAAATAAAGTTAAACTTTTGCGTCTTGTTACACCAAAACAAGATGCAAAGTTCAAGGTCCTTTGAACAAAAATATATTACTGAAGATTTACATAGAGGTGACAACAAAAACTCAGTAATAAATTTTTGTTCAAAGGACCGTGAACTTTGCATCTTGTTTTGGTGTGCGGATCTTTTTTGATTTTTGTACTTTCGCTCCATTGATTGAATGTTGGAAACTGCAGTGATATGTACTTATTGGTACGTATTTCACATCTTGCAAAAAAGTTCAAACAGGTATGTTTCCGTCATGAGATCAGGTAGATAATTACCCTGGAAAGGAATAAACAGAGGATTATAACTAAAAGTAGTGATGCTACTAACTAGTGGTCAAAAGTTTTGAATAATTAAGATCCTAAAAAAATCCTAAAAAAAAGAAAAAAAGGAAAAATTGAACAAAAAAATTAAAATAAAAATGTTTTACTTGTTACTTGAAATAAAATAAGCATGAACTGAAATTAAACTTTTTATTTCTCGTTTATTGTACTATATGTACGAAAAATAACTAAAATTAAACAGAAATAAAACATAATACAAGCTGCATTACTGTATATATAAACAACTACTAAAAACTTAACTAACATTGAAATTAAAATGGAAAATACTAAAAATAATCTAAATATTAATAAAAATGATAGTATCTCAATGATACAAAAACAGTTATTTTTGTTTGTTTCATTTTCTTGTCCTTTCTTGATTCCTTCCTTCCTTCTTTCTTTCTTTTTTTCTTTCTTTCTTTTTCTTTCATCCTTTCTTCCTGCTTTCCTTTCTTTCATAACATACTTTCTTGCGTAATATTATTGAAATAAATAAAATCTATTAATTTAGCCCATGAAGCACAATTAACATTCTTTTAATATAAGTATAATATAATGAAGACAGCTTAACTACATCTACACTACTGAAAAATATAACTAGTTAGTAGCGCTGTTACTTTTAGTTATAACTTCACCAGTTTTCTTCATATTTAGGCCTGAAACTGTCACAGGCGTCGTGTGCGGGGAATGAGGAGTAGGGACGAGGAGATCAGGAACATGCACATTTATTAAATAATCCACAATTAGGAACAGGAACGAACAGGAACAGCAGGGAATCCGCACGCAACACAACTTACAAAGACGTAGAATGACATGAAGTGACTTACAACAACCGACAACCAAACGGGGAACTCAACCAAACTTAAATACACGGGCTAATCAGATGAGGACAGGTGTATCGATTAAACAGTGACGTAGTAATTAGAAACGGAACAGGAACAACCAAATAAGGGCATACACAAGGGGAAACCACAAAAACAGTCCACAGGGGTGTGACAGAAACAAAATCTAAGCAAATATGTGACCCTGGACCACAAAACCAGTCATAAGGATCAAATTTTTGACATTGAGATTTATATATCATCTGAAAGATGAATAAATAATCTTTCCTTTGATGTATGGTTTGTTAGGATAGGACAATATTTGGCTGAGATACAACTATTTGAAAATATGAAGGTACAAAAAAATCTAAATACTGAGAAAATCACCTTTAAAGTTGTCCAAATGAAGTTCTTAGCAATGCATATTACTAATTTTAAAAAAAATAATAAGTTTTGATATATTCACAGTAGCAAATTTACAAAATATATTCATGGAACACATTCTTTACTTAATATCCTAATGATTTTTGGCATAAAAGAAAAAAATTATCATTTTGACCCATACACTGTATTTTTGCTTATTGCTACAAATATTCCCATGCTACTTATGATTGTTTTTTTGGGCCCAAATGTGTGCTTTTCATAATCTATCTGAAGTCGTTCTTCTCCCTCTATCTTTCAGGTTTATTCTGTAACACTTCGATTGATGGCATTGGGACATGCTGGCCCAGGAGCAGCGCTGGAGAAGTGGTGTCCCGCCCCTGTCCGGAGACCTTCCTCGGAGTCCGATACAACACCACCAGTAAGTGTCGAGCATCTCACATCGAATCATTCGTTCACGCCCGTCCCGTCTGGACTGCTCCGTCTGTTCCTGTTTACGACAACACAAGCTGTTTTTTTGTATCTGTTTTATAGAAGACCTAGTCGCTCGACACATATATTCTTGCATCACTTGTCAAGCCAATGTTGTTGGACTTGAAACAATGGCAGGTCTTTGGGGATACTTTCAATGTCTGTGATGTGTTGACGTCATGTTTTGGATAAACATATACATTTGGCACTGCTTGGTAGAAACAGTGGCAGCCTGAGCGTCGTAACTGAGCTGACAGCTGAGAGCTATGCTACATAACAAGTTTTTAGATTTATGTTGTGTGTGTATGGGACAGAGGG
Source organism: Labeo catla (assembly GCA_012976165.1). NCBI lineage: Eukaryota > Metazoa > Chordata > Actinopteri > Cypriniformes > Cyprinidae > Labeo > Labeo catla. Next base: position 185,938 of record VONZ01000807.1, on the reverse strand, counting down.
AGGGGAGTGTGTGCGCCTCTTCCAAATTGTCCTGTGTGTGTTGGGCTGCATGTAGGTCAGTTTTTGAGCTGGTCCATGCTACCAAGATATGTTTCACCATTGCTAACAAGCTCACTAATTGTTCTGCCAGTGTTAGCGTGTGTGTGTGTGTGTAGCAGTAATGAGAAAGACTCACTGCTGTGACAAAAGTGTAGCTGTATTCCTTAGAGACAAGTTATAAATGCTCCCCGTGGACGGAGGTGTCGCTTTTATGTAATGAAACATTGTCACATTCTCTTCTTTCATTCTCCCTTCTTTCTGTTAGTCTTCTATTTATTCCTTTCTTTCTTTTTTATTTTTTGTCCTTCCTTACATTCTTCCTTCCTTCTTTCCTTTCAAGATTCCTTCCAATTTTATTCTTCCTTCCCTTTACTTTTTTCTTTATTCCTTTCTTTCTTTATTCTTCCTTTGTTCCTTCATTTTTGTGTATTTTCTTTAGTTTTTGTGTCTTGGTCCCTTTTATGTCTTTTCTTTTTGCCTTTTGTCCTCTTTATTCCCTTCTTTCTTTCTCATTATTTTGTCCTTTTTGTCTTCTTTTCCTTCCTTCCTTCTTTCTTTTTCTTTCTTTCTTTCTTTCTTTTTCTTTTTCTTTCTTTCTTTCTTTCTTTCTTTCTTTCTTTCTTTTTTTTCTTTCTTTCTTTCTTTCTTTCTTTCTTTCTTTCTGGCTACAGATTCACAAGTCTTAGCAGGTCTTTCAAGTGTTAGAAATAGTAGGTGAGATGAGTTAAAGCTTCTTAGACATTAAAATTGAATGTAATTTTAATCCTCAGTTTAATTAATATTTTGGAGATGAAAGTGTTGATTGTTCTCAAGGAGCCAAGGCTCTCAATGAGAGTATGTCTGTTGGTCATATTCCTCGAAACACATGTAAACTAGACATGAAAAGAGAATCCAAAGAGGAAGAAAATCTGAGAGAGCAGGAGATAGAGAGAATGAAGTCTAGTGCCAAACTCATTATTAAAGATGACATATACTGTATGAGAATACAGGTGGGCGGCCAACAGCTAGAGAATTCATGAGTAATGATTTGTTTGCACTGTTTTATCCTTAATAATAATTCATTTTTCTCCTGCACCTGGAACAAAGCTTAGAAAGACAGTGCAATATGTAATAAAGCAGGTGCTTGGAACAGTCTTGCTGCCACTGGATTGCACATGTTTTATTTATTTGACATACTTTCTCATACACATTAAGGAATGGCCCTACACCCATAGATGCTGGGTTAGTTGATTAGTGTATTAAGATTCACTGGAGCTGATAGCACGATTGATTTTTAGTCCCCTGGCTGCAGCATATTGTAGCACTTTAGGCACTGAGTATTGCAAATAAGGAACATACACAATATTCACAGTGCATTGCACACAGTCTGTGCTCTTATATCGGCCTTTCTCATGTTTTTCATTCCCCAGTGAAAGATCTGTGTTTAAATGAAAGAAAAAATAGATTGGAATAAAGATGTCTTTTTTGTATATTTTTGTTAGTATTTTTGAACTGATGAAAAGCTGTTTTATCTGGAAAAAAAACTTTGCATTTAAAGTAAGTCTTTTACGATATAGCTAAAAAAAAAGAGTTTTGTTTGCTTTTATTCTCAGTCATTTGAACAAATCATACCATCAGTTAATCCAAGTGGTCTTATTGGTTAATCAACAAGCATTTTGATGTACTTTAAGATTTTTGTTTTGTTGTCTGTTTGTAACGTATTAAACACATCAAAACATAATGAATCAAATGAATCAAAAATAACTATTTTTAATCACAGAATTGCCAGTCAACAAACTGCCAGTGCGTTACTTAGCATTTGCATTTTGTCAGCACAGAACAGCATAGACTCAAAGGGAGATGAAGCAATCAATGTCTTTGTGGAAATGAGGCTTGTCAGAGAGATTAAAGAGGTGGATATTAGTTAAATCAATAGCAAACAATCAAGATCCATATTTCAAAAAATGCTACAGTACTGCAATGTACAGTCATCACATTACAAAATGCACTTGCATTACCCAAACAAACTGACGATAAATCCATAATGTTTGTAATATCTAATGACACCAACATTATGCCAGTAGAATAGAGTATACTGTCAGTACTGTAAATTATATTTACAGACATGTACTTGCCTATCTTCATGATCTCTCTAATGGGTTTTTGCCCACAAAGTGATTCATTCACAAAGTCCATTCTAGCATACACACAAACACTTTGAATGTTAATGGTAAACATATGCTGTGGTTAATATATATATATTGTTGATGAACCATTAAGATTAGTTGGATAAAAAAAAATGCTTGTAAACAGTTAAATAAATGAGGACAGGTGCACATGAAAAGTTCAATGTTAACTAAATTTTAAATTTAAATTTTGAACTAAATTTTGAAAGTGTATTGGACCAAGTTACCTGAAAATATGCAGAAAAATGTAAGAAAAAAAAAACATGAAAAAGAATAAAGAACTAATTTGAAGAAAAATTAGTCTGTAAACTAAGAAAACTAAGTTTGTGTATTTTTTTGTGTATACAACTCTAATGAGTACAGTATTAGGTTTTGAATAAAAGACTGTGATAAAATTAAGAGTTTTGAAAAATGTACTAATGATTAATTGCAGCAATGCAGTTTTTTTTTATTGGATTTAATGACATTGAAGGCTTTAAATTAATTGAATATAATTGTGTATTTTGTGAGTCTTCTGTTCTAAAGATCATGACACAGCCTTATTTAACAGTAATGAAAAGAATGTGCATTCATTGCCATTGACTTTAACATTAAATTATCTTTTAAATTCTTTTAAAGAGCTTTAAACCCAGCAATTGGCCTTGACTACATTTAAGGTGAACCACATCTAGTAGTGGTTTGTTAGAGAACATTTGTGGGTGGAAATATAAGAATCCTCAGTAAAGTTAGAAAAGAAGAAAATAGTAGGAAAGAGGAAATAGGCTGTTAAAATGGCCTATTGGTATTGGTATTGTTTAAATCATCTTTTGTATAGTTAAAATGACTTCATGTCAGATGGCACAGAGTAAAATACTACCTTGAATTTAGAGGGAAAACGTGCATTTGAGCAATTATACAAAGGTACACCTTTATGTTTTTACTTATCTCTCTGTGTTCTGTGGAACAAACAACAGATGTTGTCTTTTATGTAGTACATACAGTTCAATTAATAGGTCAGAAACTGCACAGCCCACTCAGTCTTGATGCTTAATGCTACGCATCTGCTGATTAAAAAAAAAAAACATGAATCACAGCAATTTCAATTTAAAACATTCATTTGTAACAACTGTACTGCTATAGAGGCTAATTAATTGTAAGCCCAATGAGTTTTACTGAGTAGTTGTGCAAAATATACATGTGATAAAACATTTATGGTAACACTTTAGAATAGGAAACTCATATTCAAGAGTTTTCCCTGAACAAACTCCTAATTTGCTGCTTATTAATAGATGCTACCAGTCAAAAGTTTTTGAACAGTAAGATTTTTAATGTTTTTTTAAAGAAGTCTCTTCTGCTAAACAAGCCTATGTTTATTTGATCCGTAGTACAGCAAAACAGTTCAAATTTGAAATATTTTTACTGTTTAAAATAACTCTTTTCTATTTGAATATATTTTAAAATGTTATTTATTATGATTTTTATATCTTTCTATTTATCAAAGAATCCTGAAACAATGTACTCAACTCTTTTAAATATTGATAATAATAATAATAATAGTAATAATAATAATAATAATGTTTCTTGAAGAGAAAATCAGCATATCAGAATGATTTCTGAATTATCATGTGACACTGAAGACTGGAGTAATGATGCTGAAAATTTAGCTTTTATCACAGGAATAAATTACATTTTACAATATATTCAAACAGAAAACAGTTCTTTTAAATAGTAAAAATATTTCACAATGTTACTGCTTTGGCTGTATTTTGTTTCTGTTTTTGGATCAAATAAATGCAGGCTTGGTGAGCAGAAGAGAATTCTTTAAAAAACATTAAAAGCTTTTGACTGGTAGTGTAGTAGTTAAGCTTAGATATGGGGTGGATTAAGGGATCTAAAATATGGTCAACCAGAATAAGATGTTAAAATATGCTAATAAACAGCCCATATGCTAGTAATATGCATGCTAATAACCCGGATAGCACACGTACATCTGCAAGATGTCTGTTAAAGATCACTTGATCTGGAAAGCTGTGGAAAATCTGCTGTGTACAAACATCTAACAGATGTCTGTAAGATGTCAGTTTTACATACATTCTAAATCATAAACATCTTAAAGACATAGACATCTATTTGATTGCAGATGAGCAGACAATGTAAAAAATATGTCTTCCAGATGTAAATGCAGATGTCAGATAGATGTCTCAGTGATGTATTTGTGCTATCAGGGAAGCAGCAATTTATTTTTGAGAACTGCTCCTTAAGATAAAGTGTTACCACAGTTATTAGATATACTGGTCACACTTTATTTTAAAGTCCAATTCTTGCTATAACAAACCATTAACTACGACTTTTGCCTCAGTAAACTCCTAATTTGCTGCTTGTTAATAGTTAGTAAGGTAGTTGTTAAGTTTAGGTATTGGGTAGAACGTCTCAGGTTACGTATGTAACCCTGGTTCCCCGAGGGAACGAGACGCCGCGTCGGAAAACGCTATGGGAACGCCTCCAGCGTGACCGCGCTCTGAACACGTGTGAAATCAGACCAATGGAAGAGCGAGACGTCACAGGCGGGTGACGTCACAGACCAGGAAGCATAAAGCACGTGCGCCAGAACGAACGGCAGCTTCAAAGAGAAGCAGCGCTCGCAGGGACGCAGGAAGCTGGCCTCGAGACGCGGCGTCTCGTTCCCTCGGGGAACCAGGGTTACATACGTAACCTGAGACGTTCCCCTTCGGGAACTCGAGCCGCGTCGGAAAACGCTATGGGAACGAGATGCCCACGCCACCAGCTCCAAGTCCCTGCCTAGAAGAGCTAGGAAGGACCGAAGAACCAGGGGTCAAGAGGTCAAGACGGTAGAACCTGACAAACGTAAGGGGCGTGGACCAACCCGCAGCGTTACAGATATCCTGAAGGGGAATACCCGCAAGGAAAGATTTAGAGGCCGCCATGCTACGGGTGGAATGAGCCTTTACCCCCAAGGGAGGAGGAAGGCCCGAAGACTCATAAGCCAGGAGGATAGCCTCGACTATCCACCGACTTATGGTCTGCTTAGAGGCAGGGAGACCACGTCTCTGAGGACCAAAGCAAACGAACAACTGGTCCGACCTTCTCCAAGTAGCCACCCGGTGAACGTATGCATCCAGCGCTCGAACTGGACACATACAGTTCAGCTTCTGCTGGTCAGGCTCCCGAAAGGGAGGAGGACAGAAGGCCTGGAGTACGACAGGCCGTGGTGCAGAGGAAGGGACCTTAGGGACATACCCAGTGCGAGGGTGAAGAAAAACTTTAGAAAGGCCTGGAGCAAAGTCCAGGAAAGAGGGGGCCACAGAAAGGGCCTGCAGGTCACCAACTCTCTTTAGAGATGAAAGGGCTAAAAGAAAAGAAGTCTTAAAGGACAGATGACAGTCAGAGATCTCTTCTAAAGGCTCGAAGGGAGGAAGACAGAGAGCCTCAAGCACCACAGACAGGTCCCAGGAAGGGACACGAGGTCGTACCGGGGGCCTTAGCCTCAGCGCACCGCGGAGGAAACGTGTAACCAGGGGGTCCCTACCCACGGAAAGACCACCGAGAGGGGCGTGGTAGGCCGCAATGGCCGCCACGTAAACCTTCAAGGTGGAGTGGGATAACCCAGCAGACAGCCTGTCCTGCAGAAACTCCAGCACTGAGCCAACTGGGCAGTTAACTGGGTCCTGCTGGCGGCGTCCACACCAAGAAGTGAAAAGTTTCCACTTCAAGGCATACAGTTTCCTCGTGGAGGGAGCTCTAGATTGGAGTAGGGTCTCAACAACCTCGGTTGAGAGACCGGAAGCTAAGAGGTGCGCCCCCTCAGAGGCCACACCCAAAGCTTCCACAGCTCCGGCCGGGGGTGAAGAAGGAACCCCCTGCCTGTGAGAGGAGATCCCTCCTGACGGGAATCTCCCAGGGAGAGCCGTCGAGGAGGGAAATCAGGTCCGAGAACCATACTCGGCCCGGCCAGAACGGGGCTACTAGAAGAAGGGATACCCCATCCCGGCGCACTCTCTCTAGAACTCCCGGGAGCAGAGCGATCGGGGGGAAAGCGTACAGACGCAGCCTCGGCCACGTCTGTACCATGGCATCCAGCCCCAGCGGAGCTGGATGAACTAGAGAGTACCAGAGGGGACATTGCGCATTGTCCCTCGTGGCAAACAGGTCCACCTGGGCTGGACCAAACACTCTCCAGATCTGCTTCACCACCTCGGGGTGAAGCATCCATTCCCCGGGCCTCGGCCCCTGTCTCGACAGGACGTCTGCTCCCACATTGAGATACCCGGGTACAAAAACTGCTCTCAGTGAGAGGAGTTTGCCCTGGGACCACACAAGGATCTGGTGCGCCAGCTTGAACAAGGGGCGCGAACGCAGACCTCCTTGGTGGTTGATGTAAGAGACCACCGCCATGTTGTCGGTGCGGACCAACACGTGACGATCTCTCAGGTCCGGGAGAAAGTGTTTCAGCCCTTGAAACACGGCCAGCATCTCCAGGCAATTTATGTGCCAACTGAGATGGCGACCACTCCACAGACCGCGGGCAGGGTGGCCACTCATGACCGCTCCCCAACCAGTGAGGGACGCGTCCGTCGCTAGCGTTACACGGCGACAAGGAGCTCCCAGCACCGGGCCCTGAGACAAGAACCAGGGTTTCCTCCACATGTCTAAGGCACGTAGGCATCGCCGCGTGACCTTGATCATGCGAAGCGGGTTTCCCCTCGGGGAGAACCCCCTGGTCTTGAGCCACCACTGTAGGGGTCTCATGTACAGCAGGCCAAAAGGTATCACGTTGGACGCAGCTGCCATGAGACCCAGCAGTCGTTGAAACTGCTTGACAGTGAGTGACCGGCCTTCCTTCACTCTCATGACTGCGGCGAGGATCGACTCGATCCGAGCAGGAGACAACTGTGCCTGCATCGTGGTCGAATCCCACACCACGCCCAGATAAGTGGTTCTCTGTACTGGAGAAAGCACACTTTTCTTGGCGTTTAGTCTTAACCCCAGCTCTTTCATGTGTGCGAGAACGACATCTCGATGCCGAACCGCTACCATCTCCGACTGGGCCAGGATAAGCCAGTCGTCGATGTAATTGAGTATGCGGATGCCCTGGAGTCGCAGGGGAGCCAGAGCTGCATCCACACACTTCGTGAAAGTGCGGGGGGAGAGTGCTAGACCGAAAGGAAGAACCCGATATTGGTAAGCTTCGCCCCTGAAAGCAAACCTCAGGAACTTCCTGTGTTGAGGAAGGATGGAGACGTGGAAATACGCGTCCTTTAGATCTATCGTGACAAACCAGTCCTCGGACCTGATTTGTGACACGACCTGTCTTACAGTCAGCATCCTGAACTTCAGCCGCATGACTGAGCGGTTCAGGAGGCGGAGATCTAAAATGGGACGCAGGCCCCCATCCTTCTTGGGAACAATGAAGTACCGGCTGTAGAACCCGGACTCTCTGAACTGAGGAGGGACCACCTCGATGGCCTCCTTCCTCAGGAGAGTAGCTACTTCTTGCTCCATTACCAGACCCTGCTCGGGACCCACCAAAGTGGGAAAGACCCCGTTGAACGGCGGAGGTGAAGCGCCGAACTGAATGCGATAACCTCGCTCTACAGTGTGCAGGACCCAAGCAGACACATTGGGCAGTAGTTTCCACGCTGCCAAATGATCTACTAAGGGAACCAGCCTCTCGAGACTGGCCTCTGGTGTTACACGGGTCGCTAGACCGGTGTCCTGTAACGGTTGCCCGGCAGGAAGCACCTGATCTAGCGGACCCTGAGACCCCCGCAGGGGTGGCGAGCCCCCCAGCTCTGGAACGTCTCTGGCCGGAAGAGACTGAGGGGAAAGCTCGCCGGAGGCTGCTGCGCCCTGAATCACCGGCAGGGTGGGCAAGACAGCCTCCCGAGGGCACAGGGGGGAGCCGGACACCGAATAATGCGGTGCACCCCGGAACTCCCCCGATGGGGCTACCCTCAGCGGCCGAGGACCTCCTAGACTGAAGCACGACCCGCAGATCGGGCTTCGTCCTGGGGGCCCCCGACCTAGAGCGTCTGCGCACCCGCCCTCGATGGGGAGGAGTGCGGGTGGCGACGCTCTGTTTCTGCGTTTCCCGGTGTGAGGAGCTGGTACGCGGACGAGGCTGCTCCAGCTCAGCAGCCTCGTGAGTTGGACGGCGGCGAGGGAGGAACCGCTGGAACGCCGCCGCTTGCTTACGCGCCTCCTGGTACCTGTCGACGACCGCATTGACAGCGTCGCCGAACAGGCCAGAAGGCGAAAGCGGGGCGTCCAGGAGGAAGACCCTGTCCTTTTCTTTCATATCGGACAGGGTCAACCAGAGATGTCTCTCCGCAGCCACAAGGGAAGCCATAGACCGCCCGATGGCACGGGCGGTCTCCTTAGTGGCACGGAGAGACAAATCAGCGGTCCTCCGGAGCTCAGAGATGTCACAATCCCTGATCTCCGCGCCTTCGTCCAACTCTTTAAGCAGGTCAGCCTGGTACGCCTGTAACACCGACATGGTGTGCAGACACGCACCAGCCTGACCCGCAGCCGCGTACCCCTTGCCCACCAGTGCTGAGGTGACTCGCAGCGGCTTGGAGGGCAAGACCGGAGCCTTCAGAGACGATGCCGCGGCGGGGGACAGATAGCTGGCAAGCGTCTGTTCCACCCGGGGCATCGCTCTGTACCCCCGCTCATCCAACCCGCCCACATGACCGTAGTTATAGGAGGCGGGAATGAACAAGCGGGACGAGAAAGGGTTATTCCACGATCTCGACACCTCAGTGTGGAGATCGGGGAAAAAAGGAAGGCTCCGGCGTGCTGAAGGTGGGCGAGACCGCAGAAACCTCTCGTCTAGTTTACTAGTCTGCGGTTCAACCAATGACTCGGGGGGCCAATCGATATTGAGCTTGGCCACCGCACGAGTCACCACCTCCAGCAGCTCCTCATATTGGGGAAACGATGGTGCTTGAACATCACCGACACTCTCCACATCAACCTCCTCAGAGGAAGATATGGGGAGTGTCGAGCCCGTCCCCCGGGGGGAAGAATCCGCAGCGCGGGCTTCCGCACCCAGAGCCCGGGCTGGGGATCTAGCGGGTGAGGCAGGAGATAGGGGGTTACCCGTCTCCATACCCTCCGCTAGATCCAGCTGCGAACCCCACGAATGCAGCCGCCGCCCCGCCTCGGCGGAAGCGGGACCAGATCCGCGGGGAACGCTGCTGAAGGCTCCCAGCTGGAAGAGAGCCTGCCGGGAGCGGAGTGTGTGCAGACTCATCTGCACACAATGAGGGCAATCAGCCCCCTCGAGGGCTGCTGCCGCATGCTCCGCTCCCAGACAAACCACGCATAGAGCGTGTGTATCCTTACCCGTAATGAAACGAGGGCAAGGAGGAACACACGCTCTAAAACGCGGCTCATCTAAATGCTTAGATTTCCTACTAGCTTTAGACATTTTGTGCAAAAAGAAAGTGGTGCAAACTAGCAACCAAAGGCACAAAAACAGAGACACACATAGAGCGCTGCTGAAAGACAGAAGCTGCCGTTCGTTCTGGCGCACGTGCTTTTATGCTTCCTGGTCTGTGACGTCACCCGCCTGTGACGTCTCGCTCTTCCATTGGTCTGATTTCACACGTGTTCAGAGCGCGGTCACGCTGGAGGCGTTCCCATAGCGTTTTCCGACGCGGCTCGAGTTCCCGAAGGGGAACTAGGGATGTATAATATGGTCATGCAGAATATGTGCTTTATAAGTGCTAATAAAGAAACCAATATGCTAGCAATGTGCGTGCCAATAAGTAGCTTTATTCATTTCAAAACTACAGTATCCTCTTTTTTTGAATGTATGAACTAGGCACTGATTAGAATAGATTTTAGATAATGACATACTTGCTTGAGGCGTAATCTTCCACACTAAATTGCAACAGTAGTGTGCAAAATAGGGCATTTTCTCATAATTTTTGATCAGTAGTGCTCAATTATGCTTCTGGAGATCCATCTTCCTCTAAAATGAACTCTAATCGAACACACCTGAGCCAGTTAATCAACCTCTCAACCAGAATTTTCCCTTGCATGTAAATCTGATCATGGTATCATGTTCATTGAATGGGGATGGTTGGTTGGGCATAAAAAAGGCCAAAATATTGTATGCTTTAAAAATATTGTATGTGTTGATTGTTATTTTTATTTTCCTCTCATTTTAATCATTATTAACAGAAATATTAACCAACAGAAGCAATGTGTGTTTACGTAATGTTTATGTAATTATTTATTTATTTAAAATTATTTCTGAATTTAATTCGAAAACTCTCAGACACAAAGGATTTTCATACATTCATCTGTTTTTGTAATGGTACACAGATGTCACGGTTTGGTACGTACCTTGGTTCAGGGGTCACGGTTCAATACAATTTCGGTACAACAGGGGAAAAAGTGACAAATCTACTATGCTAGATTCTTTTCATTTATTTTGAACACACACTATTACAAATTAAAATGTTTTTCCACCTAGATGTGAAAATACGAAATATTTTATTTAATTATTATGTTATGTATAAAAAACCTGCAGTAAATGCGTACAAGGAATAAATACTTGAAATATACTTGATTTAGTTAACAGATAAATAAGGGAAAAACAGTGCGATACATAATGTAGCCTATATATGCTGAGGTTCCGTTAATTTTTGTGACGCTTAATTTGTTCACAGAAAGGAAAATCAAATAGCAGAAAGCCACACTGTGTTACAAAATCACAATGTTGTTTTTTTTCATTGTGCGTGTACACAAATAAAACGAGACCTTTTACAGTTTTGCATTATTAATAAGACAATAAATGGAGTGTTTTAATTTGATTCTGCTGGTATAAGGAAACAGCTGAAGTGATCGCGCAGGCACACACACACAAAACATATGAGTTCCAGGCTTTCAGCACTGCTAACATGACAGTGCAGTTGGTACTTTATCGAAATAAAATACAGTGAGCCAAACATAAGCGCGACCGCCTCTGTGTCACCGTTGGAACGTGACTGAAGTACAAAGCCTATAATTACCTAATAGTTTAGCATTCAGATGCATTGCAAATATGGAAATATTATGGAATATTTGGACTTGTGCTGAATGAGAGAGGTAGGATACAGGAGCACAAAGCTCCATTTTGCAAACAGTTGAGTGCACAAGCCTTAAAGTATACTCATTTGTCAATGAGAGGCGCGTTTAGAATCAGCACATGGTCACTGTCTAGTGGTCTTTGTTTTCAAGTGCGCAACTCCTGGCATTCGCTGTTCTTCTGCTGGCGGTTATCAAACAGAGTTGTATTACTGCAGGCACCCCCTTCTGGATTGAGGTTGAATTGCCTGTATTCGTTGTAAGGCCTCATGCACCGAACCAAGATGTCCATACCATGATGGTTCGGTATGAATACATGCATCGTTACACCCCTACTTAATAATGATTAATGAGTAAGTGAACAATTTTTGACACTGCAAAGATCTTCTGGGTTCATTTGAGTGCTTTCTGGCACACAGTATCCAAACTTGCTCATTTTCATTCATTACTTCCTAGTGCTATACAATATGTGTAATTAGCTATAAAAAGAATAATGAACATGTGAGTAATTTGTCAGAGCAAGGATCTTTTGGATTCAGTTGATCTCACTTTAGTGCGCAGTATTTAGATCAAATATTGAATTTCCATAGTCATTTTCATTTACTACTGCCCAATGTAGTGCCTTCATGTTCAGTCAAGTATTGTTTAAAAATAGAATATTGTATAAAAGGTTTGTTTTAGCATATAACGACCCTTGAGAGAAATGTGAAGCGAAAAGCCTCAGCTTCTGAGTTGCCACCTCAGGGCAAGTGTGTGAAAGTTAATTATACTCCCACAGTGGGAGGAGGGTTTTACATGACATGACATAACTCCTCATCCCTCCTCTCTCTCTCATGTCTATCTCTCTCGCTCTCCCTGCCTCTCTTTTCTTGCTCTCCTTTAGGCATTGTCAGTCTCTGTCTGACCTTGACAGACTCTTTTATTGCCTGGGCTTTTTTGCAAAGGCTGCAGTTCAGCAGCATTTCAGCAAGCTCTTATGACAGGTATAGAGAAAGCCGGTTCAGTGACAGCTGAGCAGGGTCTTTTTTCATTATGCTAAGTGACATTTGCTCTCCATGGGTCACCGGCGGAGCATGCGAGAGAAACGGAGCTGTGACAACATTCTGTACGTAGCGGTGCGCATTTTGTCAGCTTTCCTACATTGTTTCACAGCAGGATTTCAAAAACGTCACTTTAGAACTAGTAATGAAAGAACATTGAGTTGCTTCATTAAAAGCTTATTGTATTACTGTATTAAAAGCTTGCTGTATTATGTGGAGTATTATGAGAGAGAGATAGACTGAGCGAGTGTGATTGCCTGCATCTGATACAGCATTTATTCTTTATCTCAATCTCATATTCACAATAAAACATTAGTTTGAATGTTCACTGGGGGCAGCGTTATCTTTGTCATACTATACAAACAGTGAAAAGGTTGCAGTTCTGTTATCACTAGAATAATGGACACCTAGAAAAGTCTCTCAGCCATTCAGATTTGAGTACCAGGAAGAAATGTTAGTTTTTTATTTATGTGCACTTATGTGTTTATTTTATTTACTTTATTTACTTTAAGTGCTGCATGTCAGAAAAGATGACATGCCACTTCCAAAAGCAGGACAAAATCCTTTTGTCCTACTTGTTGAAGAGTAGAGAGGAGTAAAATTCATCTTGTCCTGCTTTAGGTCGCTTCATCGTACTCTTGCTCCTAATTGCACAGCAATTGTTTAACAAATATTTCAGCACTCTTTTGTAGTGGACAGCACATTCCAGGGCCCAGTTTATGGCAAGGGGGCCCCTCCCTGACCACATAGTGGACAGAGGTTTGCTACATTTTGATTGGATCTTGGTGAACTAACATAAGCAAACTGTCCAACGCCATCAGATAAAGATGCCAGGACAACAGCCAGACATCTCTTAGAGCGCAAGAAGTCCACCTTTGGTACAAAGCCCGGGAAGGACAGAACTTCCTATTGGTCAAAATGCAGTTTGTGCCCTTCACCCACCTTGAGATAGATTCCTAATGGTTTGGCCTGTGACCGACCATAAAAATTCCTTAGGACCTCCAGATGCAGCAGCAGTGGGTGAAACTAAGAGAGATCATGGAGATCCATCCAAATCCATTCATAACTGTTTTCAAACCTTAAAACTGATGCACACTACAACACACACATCTTATACTTATTTAGAGAAATAAGTATTCTTGGTGACAGCTATGTGTAGTACAACATTTTACACAAATTTAGCTGTTAATGGACAAATGAATGCATTCATGACAGTTCAATCTTTTCCCATCATGTTTGGACTTAATGTGTTCGTAACATTGCCAAATGGATTCTGGTTATGGTTTGAGAAGTGAGAAACGCACCGGTAACACTTTAGTGACACTTTTCTAGCTTTGTGTTTGGACTATGCAAATAAATTCCACAGAAGGACAGAAGGGTGGGCCACCACGTGTCCCCCCACTCTGATGGAATCAGCCAATCACAGCATGGAAATGGAGAAGCGTCAAATTGCAATCAAATCAAATAGCAGAAACACCTCTGTTCTGAGTCTCCGGCCTGCAAAGGTGAGACAATAACAGATACCAAGTCCAAGTCTCCAGCTTTTGAGGCAGCAACAGATACGACCACATTCTGAGCCTCCAGCCTGCAAGGAAAGAGATAATCTATGTTCAGAGTCTTCATCCAGCGAGACAACAACAGATGCAGCATCCTGAGTCTCCATCCTAGAGAGACAAAGCAGATTGACCAAGTTCTGAGTCTCTAGCCAAGAGAGGCAGAAGACACACAGACATTTGCAAAAAGGTTAAGCTCCGGCGAGCAAACCTTCACTTCAGGTACTTTTGCTTGCGTGTTCCAAGCTAAGGGCCTTCAGCACCTACTCCAGGGCCACGTCTGCGTGTTCCAGATCTTAGGACCCTTGGTGCTCCAGGAGATCAGCATCCTACAGCGCTTCATTTTCAAGGCTGTCGGATTCCTGCTCCTTTCCCCACTGTACTGCCACCAGCGCAACCAGTGGAAGAAGTCGCCGCCACCAGACTGCTCACTCAACTGCAGCAAGCGTAAATATCACTTCCAAACCTCTTCCAGAGACCTTGGCATTGTTGTATATTATCAGTATATTATTTTCTAATTTACATTAGATATTATATAGCTGATTGCAGTTGATAACAAATCTTACACGTATTTGTTTGATGCATAATAAGGTTCTTCACCTTATTTGTTTCAGAGTAGCAACAGTTTATCTGTCCAGATAACGTAGCTCTGACATAGCAACTCCCAATATAACCACTTGCTTCGTATGCATCTTATACACTTTATTCCTTCTTCATTCATGGTATTCATTTAGTAGTTGTTGATTTACTCTTGTCTATCTTTTGTTCATAAAATTTATTTTATTACAACTTGTGTCTTCCTTGTGTTGATAATACAGAAGAGGTTCTACAAGTTAGAGATCCCACCAATCTTTCTTATGTGATGTACTCATAACCACACATTAATTGACGCAATCCAAGAATCATAACGTCAGCTGTGATATGAGTACCCATCACTACCCTATTTCACCTCCCTAGATTGGCGAAAGTTAAATTCACTACATTAATTGGCATCCTTAGGTTGGCGAAAGCGAAATTTATTACACTTTAAAGACTGTCACAATGCTGCATTGTTTTCCAGCATTGTTCAGTACTTGTCCTCACAGAAATGGCTATGCTGGCTGAGAAAGAACTGACAACCTTCTATTTGTCTCGTCAGACCATCAGATCTGCTTCAGGCAATTGTGTGGTTGATCAAACCGGCTGGATGTGGAGGTTTACAGGAGGCAGATGACTCACCGTGTAGCGGTTCCTCTGTGCCCTCTTTGCTTGTGTGATCTATGGAGCTGCCATTCACCTTCAGATGCTCAATCAATATTGCCATGAGCAAAAGGCAAAGACGAAAGGAAGTTAGTAAGAGAGAGTAATGGAAAGAGTGTTTCCTTCCCTGCAGTAAGTGTTTGGGTTGAGTTCACAATTTTTTTTAAAATGCAAGTTGGAGTCGCATTGTTTCAAGACTCTCTCTGGGCTGTTTGGTTATTTTTACCAGTCAGGTTGAAGTTTTGAGTTCTGTCAGAAGCTTCCTAATTCCTGTTCATTCTTGATTTGTTTGTTTACTACTTGTCTGTGTTAGTATTAAAGTCTTTCCCAGGAAACAAAACAGAGAATGAACTCAACAAAGCAAAATATTAGTGTCTGGTGGTGATTCCAACTTTTCCATTGCTCTTTACTTGGTGTGACAGTAACAAAAACATTTCTAAATGCAGTATATAAACTGCTACATCAGGGATGAGTGAATTTGTTGGTAATTTGACTAGGGACTTAATCAAGCTGAAACAGCTCCATATATGTGAGTGATAAAGCACTTTTTTTTTTTTTATCCATGTCGGACACTTGAGATGGAGACTATAATTTTATCATAGACACTGTGGAGATTCTGCACATGTTGTCAGTTTCACTGCTTCTCAGAGGCATCTGAATAGCTACAGGATGTTGCTTGACAGATGCCGACTAAGTAGTTTGTGGCTGAGCAGAGAAATAGTGAGCAACAGTCTTGTAAGAGGATTTGAGATCACAAGAAAACAAAACATAAAAAAAGAAATAATGCATGACCTCATAGTGCAAAATATGACATAACAATTATTAAATAAATTACTAATTACTATTAACTTACTAATCTAAATATGTGGACAGACACACAGATCGATAGAAAGTGGATGGACGGACGGACGGACAGACAGACAGACAGGCGGACAGACAGATAGATAGATAGATAGATAGATAGATAGATAGATAGATAGATAGATCAAGCATGATGAATGATGGACGGATGATGGATGAACAGATAGACAGATAGATAGATAGATAGATAGATAGATAGATAGATAGATAGATAGATAGATAGATAGAGCATGATGAATGATGGACGGATGACAGATGAACGGACAGACAGACAGACAGGCGGACAGACAGATAGATAGATAGATAGATAGATAGATAGATAGATAGATAGATAGACAGATAGATAGATAGATAGATAGATAGATGATGAATGATGGACGGATGATGATGATGAACAGATAGACAGATAGATAGATAGATAGATAGATAGATAGATAGATATAGATAGATAGATAGATAGATCAAGCATGATGAATGATGGACGGATGACAGATGAAACAGACAGACAGACAGGCGGACAGACAGATAGATAGATAGATAGATAGATAGATAGATAGATAGATAGATAGATAGATAGATAGATAGATAGATAGATAGATAGATAGATAGATAAAGCATGATGAATGATGGACGGATGAACAGACAGACAAACAGACAGACAGAACAGATAGATAGATAGATAGATGGAGATAGATAGATCAAGCATATGAATGATGGATGGATGACGGATGAAAAGACAGACAGACAGATGGATAGATAGATAGATAGATAGATAGATAGATAGATAGATAGATAGATAGATAGATAGATCAAGCATGATGAATGATAGATGGATGACGGATGAACAGACAGACAGACAGACAGATAGATAGATAGATAGATAGACAGATCGATAGATAGAAAGTTCAAGCATGATGAATCAAATTATTGGATGGATGGATGTATGGATGGATAGATGGATGAATGAATGGACGGTTGGACAGATAAAGAAAGAAAATAAATCTTTGTAAAGATAACAGCTTATTGGAGTGCATGAAATACTATTTCTGTCATTCCATTTCAGAATGGCATGTTTAATTCAATGTGTTTCAGTGTGAGAAGCAAAAGTGGAGAGGGACTGTGACAGAGCTTCCCTCTCATCTTCCTCCTGACTACATCTCAACAAGCTTCTGACATTGCGTGATGACAAAAAAAGACATTTTGGTTCAACTATTGCTGTATGTTGTATAGTGTGCCTCCAGCCTGCATGGTTTAAGAAAAACAACATGTCGTTTAAATGCCACTGTCCTCTACTGTCACAGCTGTATGATGGACGGTAAGCTCTAGCTGATATCACTCCTGTAATTGCATCTTGTTATGTTGGTTGCTGATGTTGGGCCTATAGGGCAATCAGGGCTCTAATGATCTTGTATCATTACCTCGACTTGAATCTTTGCTCTACATACCCACACAAATTGCCAAAGTTGTAACAGTTGCACCAGTTCCCATGGAAACTAAAACATAGTACAGAAGATTCTGTGACAAAGTTTTCGAAATGGTGAATGACTCTCATATTAGCTGAAACTAACAAGCAACCTTTGTGCGCTGTCAGACAGTTCAAAGCAAAGGAATATTTAGATGCATTGTTACAGTATTCCAAGCAAAGCTACTATAAAAAAAAATATTTTCTAAATCAGTATTTTTGTTTTGTTACTCAGCAAAAAAATGTACATCCTTTAAGGGAAACTTTGTTGTGTAAAGTTTAAAATATGCTCACCAAGTTGCATTTATTTGATTACAATTAAAAATTTGTTTTTCCAATTCAGATATGTCAAATATGCTGATTCTTATGCCGGCTTTTTTATTATCAATGTTTTTCCAATGTTTTTAAACTTTTGAATTGTAGTTTATTTGTTTAAACAAGAAATGTGCAGATTCATTAAAAAAAATTATTTATTTCAAGATATATTCTCTGACAAACATGTCATAATATCTAATGCAGCTAACCTCTTCAAATAAATGTATGTTTTGCTAATGATTTCTGAATATTTTACTGAAAAACAAGATGCTTATTAAAAAAATATACCCAAAATGAACTGCTCTAATGGCTTAAGTGGTAACAGACTGTTATTAACTGTTAGTCTGGTTGAAGTATCTGTTATTGTTGAACTGGAGAGCTCATAGAAGCATAATACAACACTAACCCCATTTCCAACCTTAATACTATAGAGGAAGACACTTGAATTGCTCCTGCAGAGAGAGTAATATAAGTGCCTTTGGATAAAATGCTCATGGCTCTACTGTATTTCAAAATTTCTGTCAGCAGAGTTCTGAGCTCTCAGAGAAAATAACTTTGCCCCAGATTCTCATGTTGCTGGGTTTGAAACTATTTTATGGAATTTTGAAGACGAAAACTTTCAACCAGATCTAACAATGGCTGTTCAAAGCACAATATATGCCTTGTAGAGGAAACGCACCACAATGAAATTGGAAACCACTGAAATGGAAATGAGAAATGAAACCTGAAATCACTTTTTCATTCATACACATCGGCACCCAGGACGGATTTCACCACAGACGTTTCATGTTTCAGGACATGTTTGCAAAAGATGTTTGATGTTTTCTGTTCTTCAGTTTTAGTTTACACTCGTCTCTTCGCTGCACAGTATGGGGGGTTTGGAGTCATAAATCAGTTTTATGTGAGACTAGATTTTAACATATAGTCAGGGTTAATTAGATATCCATGCTCAGGTCAAACCTACATGCACTGTGAGGTCAGATATTGATTGTTGCCCTATTAATATTCCTAGTGTTTTGGGTCATATTGCATAACTTTTGAATTATGTAATGGATTACATATCATGCGTGAAGACATGACAGATATGTCTGCTGTTGTTCAGAATAAATGTTATATAAACTATTTATCTGCCTTAGAAATTAAATAAGGGGATCAGTCAATAACCAGTGTGTGTGTGTTTTTTGTTTTTTTTTCCAGATAACGTGTACAGAGAATGTCTTGCCAATGGCACCTGGGCAAAGAAGGGAAACTACTCCCAATGTCAGGAAATCCTCAACGAGGAGGTATGTGGTTGCACTTCATTAAAATAATAAAAATACATTCATACTCTCTAAAAAATGTTGGGTTAAATACAACAAATACAGTTTTATGTAACTCAACTATTGGTTAAGACACATAATTACTAGAGGCATCAGCAATAATCAAAAGGTGAACATTTATTAATAAGCAATTTAAAATGTTTATTATTTAAAGAAGAACTCCACCTCCAGAACAGCAATTTACAAATAATTTACTCCCCCCCACCTTGTTATTCAAGATGTCTTTCTGTCTTCAGTCGTAAAAAAATTATGATTTTTGAGAAAAACATTTCAGGATTTTTCTTCATATCATGGACTTCAATTGTGCCCCCGATTTTAAACTTCCAAAATGTAGTTTAAATGCAGCCTCAAAGGACTCTAAATGATCCCGGCCGAGGAAGAAGGGTCTTATCTAGCGAAAAGATCTGTCATTTTTTTCGAAAAATAAAAATGTGTATACTTTTTAAGCACAAAAGCTTGTGTAGCACAGGCTCTGAGATGTGCACTCATGACACTACGTACTATTGAATCACGTCGAAAGGTCACGCAGAACTAGAGACCCAGTGTTTACAAAGCGAACGCGCAAAGACTAACGAAGTGCAAGAAAGTCAAATGCTGTTTACAAACAAAAAGGTACAATGATGTCAGATGATTTTGAAGTTGTAGGAGAAAATACGATTTTTTTTTGGCTATACTCTACCTTTTTGAGCCGGAGTACACAGACGATGAACACAGACGTGATTCGTGATAGTGATAAGAAGTTCGGATCATTTTACCGACTCGGACCTTTGAGTCTCGTTCAGCAAAATGAACAAATCTTTTTTCCAAGTCATTTCGTTCATTTTAGCAAAATATAATTAAAATGTTACTTCTCCTTCTCCTTTAATTATTATTTATTCAACTTATTAAATAAATGTTCATTTATTGAACATATATTAATAAATGTTGATTTCCAACCTATTTGGGGTTCATTTTAAGCAAGAAATATAGTAATTTTTAAGCAATAGTTGAGTTAAATAATACTACCCAAAAGGTTGGGTTAAACATTTAACCCAGTCGCTGGGTTTGTCCATATTTCACCCAGTACTGGGTTGTTTTTAACCCAGCATTTTTAAGAGTGTACTCTGGGTGAAGTTCTTGTTGAAATATGGACAAACCGTGTGATTAAGTAGTTTTGTGTTGTCAAATGTTTAAACCATCATTCTGGGTAGTTTTATTTAACTCTTTAACTATTGCTTGAAATTTACTATATAGCTGGCTTAAAATCCCAAAATAGGTTGTAAATTAAAAATCAAACACATAATTACTAGAGGCATCAGCAATAATCAAAAGGTGAACATTTATTAATAAGCAATTAAAAATGTTTATTATTTAATTATTATTTATTCAACTTATTAAATAAATGTTCATTTATTGAACATATTAATAAATGTTAATTTCTAACCTATTTTGGTTCATTTTAAACAAGAAATATAGTCCTTGTTAGGTAACACTTTATTTTGATAGTCCACTTTAGACATTCAACTAACAGTAAGTAACTTTGCAACTTCATGTCAACTAGTCATTAGAGTATTAGTAGACTGTCTTCTTAATATCTTCTAACACTCTTCTAAACTTTGCAAGTATATGTCAACTTATTCTACTAACCCTAAACCTAACCTAACAGAGTTAGTAGACATGTAGTTGCAAATTAATGAGAATTAGTTGACATGTAGTTGCAAAATTACTTATAGATAGTAGAATGTGGACTATCAAAATAAAGTGTAACCAAACAACCCAATAGCTGGTTTTGACCATGTTTTGCCCACCACTGGGCTGTTTTTAATCCAGCATCATAGGTTTTCCAATAATTATTGTTCAATAAAATGTTTGGTCACACTTTATTTTAAGGTCCAGTTCTCAATCTTAACAAACCATTAACTACATTTTTTGCCGCAATAAACTAATTTGCTGCATATTAATAGTTAGTAAGGTCGTTTTTAAGTTCAGAGAGGGATGTAGAATATGGTCATGCAAAAAAGGTGCTTTACTAATGTACTAGTAGCCAATATGTTAATAATAGGTGTGCTATTAACTAGTTAATAGTGAGAATTGTTTCCTATACTACAGGGTGGGCCATTTATATGGATACATCACACATCAAACTTATTGGGAATTTCACAAGAAAAACAATGGTGTGCTTGGTTTTAACGTAACTTTATTCTTTCATGAGTTATTTACAAGTTTCTGACCACTTATAATGTGCCACAAACAGGACGTTTATATCACCAACCATTCCCATTTTATTAAGGTGTATCCATATAAATGGCCCACCCTGTAATGTGTTACCAAATGTTTCATAAATTGGGATCCAAAAGGTTTAAAGTTTATTATAATAAGGTTTTTAGCTTAAGCATTTGTGGAAAAGTAAAATCAAATTTGCAAAATGCAAATTTTACACTGACCACATGAACCTCTTTGTACAAAAGGACAGTTGTTTTTGCTTGCACCGAACCAGAAGCAGCACATAAAGCTCGTAATATAGTTTTTAATTGAAAATCATTGTATTAAATAAGAGCAGAATGCAAAATATAAGCTTCTGCACTACTTGAAAGTTCCTTTCCTTAGCGGTCTGGATCAGTTTGTTCCCATTTCACTGCATTTAGACTTGTGAATCTAATCTAATGTGAAGGTTACAGAAGTGTTATTGAATAAGGGACACTAGTCATGTTTTCAGGAGTCACTGAGTCATTTCGAGTCCTTTATTCAATGTAAAATCTTCAAAGACGGCACAATAGAGTCCATGCGTTCTTGTTGAGAGTTGTCACTTGAAATCTTTAGCAAGCCTGTCATCCGACCTTCACAGACACGGTTTGCTTTTTATTTGCGGCTTATCTTTATGCTCTTTTATGTGTTCCAGCTGGATGCTGCTTGGCAATGTTAGTTAGATTCTGGGATATAAATAGTAAATGCACTCACAACTTGCTATTTTATTACAGCGTCTTTTAAATGCAGTATGTATATATAGTATTAAACTGATGTTTTTATACTGTTTCTTAAATTTTTTAAAGTATGGCTTTAATGTATAATTCATTAAACTTCTAAAAAATATTAAGAATGCCAAATATTTTCAACAGAATTTCTGAGTGAATTTGCAGGTGAATCTCTCTGTGAAACAGGCATGGCTGATATACATTGATGCTACACGTCTACAGGATTCATTAGCTGTCCTTTGGTGTAACAGAAGTAACATGGGGGGATTAATAATGTATGGACTTTTATCTGCCCTCAAAGGAAGCAATTTAAGCAGGCGTGCTAAGCCTTTGTTCACACAGGGATGGCGAAAAAGAGAAATCGCTCATCCAATCAGTGGGATGGAGGAGTGGGCTAGCAAGGATAATGCTCAGATTTATATTTAGACAGCAGGGAGTGCGTCCGCCACAGCCAGTGGCTTACTGGAGCATGTGATTACCACTAGATGCTGCTTTTTAGCTAGCGATAAGGGTTTTCCCTCATTACAGAGCGCACTGTTGGAATTCATGTGTATTGTATTTGAAAGCAGAAATGAGCCTCTTAATCAGGTCATGCTGTTAACATGTGATCGGCTTGAGGATTGGTGTTGTACTGTAGTTAGTAGCTACTCTTGATTCAGGCAAACTGGATATTGTGGTGGTCATGCAAGAGATGAACAGTAGGTTCAAATCTGGCTTGGCCTTAACAATCATTTTACATAGTTTATAATACAATTATCGGAGTGTCTATTTACACTAAGTGCAAATAGCCTGCCTTGTTGGCAGAGGCTATTTACGCTAACTCCACCCGCCAACGTGTGCAAGTCAACACTACAAAAGAGGATTGTTAGACATCATCCTGAGTCTGATTCACCAATTAATTGTGCAGTGCAGTCTGTGAACCAAATCAATAGGTTTATTGAAAAGAATCAGCTTGTTCAAGAACTGACCCTTCACAAAGACC
This sequence comes from Labeo catla, assembly GCA_012976165.1. Classification (NCBI taxonomy): domain Eukaryota; kingdom Metazoa; phylum Chordata; class Actinopteri; order Cypriniformes; family Cyprinidae; genus Labeo; species Labeo catla. The sequence continues at coordinate 162,934 of VONZ01000807.1, read as the reverse complement.
CGCCCCCCTTCTCACGCCACACATCATGATCTCACGCAGTGGAAGATACATCACAGAGCAAAGAGGAAACCAACATTATTTTTTTTTTTTTGGTCATTTTTTAAGAAATTCAAACAATAAATACCATTGTGTGGCTCTTTAATGTGTCGAGACAAAACGCTGTAGCGTTCAAGCAGCATGTGAACCAATCTTTTCATATTTACTTAAAGCATGAAATAAACATGAATGAACATCAGAAGGAATTTTATTTAAATCATGAAAAGACATCAGTACACACCATTTTTCAAGTTTAAGGCCCCCTTAAATTAATCTACTCTTCTGTCTGATTTGTTTGTCTAAGAAATGGCAGGTTCAGCATTATGATGGGTCAGCTCACCTGTCAGTCAAGCTCCTGGTGAAGCTCCACTACATTTTATGAATTTTTGAAAACACTGGAAATTTATGAAATGTAGTGGAGTAAAAGTATGACATTAGACTTTGGAATATAGTGAAGCAAAAGTAAAATTTTCCCAAAATAAAAACATACAAAATACTTGCGATACTTGAAAAAGTAATGAAGTGAAAGTACTTCTGTCCACCTTTTTTGTCCAAGTCAGGGTTATTATCATTAACTAAAATTATTAAAAACATTGGTTGTTCTTTGAAATAAACTTAAATATAAATATTATATAACAATATGATTAGATGCTATTTAAATGAAAATTTGAACTGAAATGCTGACTGAAAAATAAATTGAATATTTGTTGTTAGGCATATGGTCTATTAGTCTTGTTTGCATTTATTTACAAACCCAAGCAGATTCACTGTAAAAAAAATTAAATAAATAAAATAAAATAATAATAATAATAATAATAAACAGTTGTTTCAGCTTAAAAAGTAAGTTTTTGTGCTGCTTTAAAATTTTAAGTTTAGCCAACATGAAATGTTAAGTTGTACATAAATTAACATAAGGCAGCACGAACACTTATTTTTTTAAGGTGAAACAAGGTGTTTTAAGTTGTTTTCTTTTTTACAGTGTTCCACTGTATTCCTGAATACATAACTTACGTAGTTGTAATTCATAGGCGGGAGTATGCTAATTGAGAATGAGCGTGTACGCTCGCCCAATATACCAATGATTGGAATTCATTAACATACACTTTTAACTATCAAATCTAATGTTTACGAAGCGTTTGTGAATCAGGTTTTCGAGAAGGTCTGTTTTGCATGCAAATTACTCTAAATTTACTGAAATGTTTATGCAAGTGTCATGAATGAGGCCCAATGGGTGTAAAACAGGGTACAAAAAATGCGGGGTCATGGAGTCTTTGGTATCTTAGATTAAAAGCATAACAGTGGTACTCAGAGGTACGGCGGAGTCTTTAAACCTTTAAGCCTTTTTGTACTAAGAAAGAGTCCCCAGTGGATTGTCTGGCATTTGGATTTGCCACTGTGGAGCAAATGAAGTCTCGCACTGCAGAATATTTTAAATGTGCCCATCAGAAGAACTCAATAAATGCTTGTTCTTACATTTTCACTCAGATTACTGTCAATGGAAATGTGTTTTTTCCCCAGTGCAATGGTTTTTCAGCGCTGCTCTTCTGTCATTGTGTCTATCTATTGTGGTCTGTAAAGAGTACTTCAAAGCACAAGCAGTTGCCTGGTCACCCTCTGCATACTGTCCTTGTAGTCTTTGGCATCACTCGGCCACCAATTGAGAACCATATTTTGGCAGGATGAAAAAAATGATTCAGTACAGAATCAACACCGATGATGATGCCTTTCACTTTCAGATTAAATTACAATCAGAAACAGAAGCCAAGTATATTACTATGCATTCTGCGAGCAGATGCATGACATTAGATTACTTTGGGAAATTCAGTGAAAATGTTAATATCAGGGTCAATTTATCTCATTAATTCAGTACAAATAACTATTAAGTTTCTTTCTGAAATGTCTATTCAGTGAGTTACCATTCTACCCCAATATTGCATAATTTGCAGGCTCTTTTCAGCAAATATTGATGTATGTGATTATCTGCAATTAATTTGATTATTTAATCAGCATATTATTAAATAGTTCACCCAAAATTTTTAATTCTGTCATCATTTACACACCCTTGTTCAAAAACTTAAGGGTCGCTAAGAGTTACATTTTGAGAAAGCAGTCTGAATGAATCTGGCTTGACAGAGTTTTAATAGACAAAGCTTGTTTGTGTTGAAGTTTGTTTTTAGCAGCACCCTTCTTTATAGTTAAATGCTGAGCCCTGGGCTTTGCGTTGTAGAAGTGAACCACAGCATGATGTTTTCATTCAAGTCTCTTAGTCCAAATTGAGAGTGCATTCAAATAAACACAGTAGTGTTTATTGATAACAAACGCCAGTTAAACACAAGGTGATGATGGCTTTTGAGCACTTTAGCTCTTGTCATTGTAAACACAGTGTAGCAGAAAGAACAAACAAAAAGCACGCTTTTGTTTGGATCATAAAACAAGTAAGAAACAACTGCAATTATCCTCTGTAGTGATTATATGCGATACACACAATTCAGCATCTGAGCCAACTGGCACAAGGTACTGCTGGGACATGTGACAGATCCTAGGTAGTCTAAAACCACCCACTTACCTACAGTATCACACACACACACAAAATGCCAGGCAGACGTGCGTTAGCTGCCCGCTATCTGTGCCATCTGTTTCCTACGGGATTGTTGATTTAATAATTAATAAGTTCGTTCACATAGGAGAACATGTGGTGACTCCGTGGTGCTCACAGCTTAGGCAAATGTGGAAATGGAGCCAGCAGGGGAGGCCGCACTTGCGTGGGTTTCGCCCTGGGGGACATACGCGGCCAGGCAGGTTGAGAAAATCTACAATCGCTGCACTCCAGGCTGAAAAGAAACGACTGAGAGATGGTGCCGTGTGGCAGCTGTCACAGGATTCAAGCAGAATGAACTGACTTGAACATTATCATAATGCTGTCCATAATGACATGATATGTTTATATCTGACAGTAGATAGATTTTTCTGTGGCTACAGGCAGTTTTCATTTTTATTAAAACTAACAGTTCTCCAAAATAAGAAGGCCACATTAAGTTCTTATTTATCTCTTCATATGTCGTTATATCGATTTTAGCATTTCACCTCTAGATCCATATCTGTCTCAAAGTATAATACAGTATTAGTACAGTATATAATACAGACAATACTTCAGTATTCATTGTATGAAAATTCATTAAATTCTTATATAAGAAAAGCTGATTAATTTCCCCCAAAAAATTAGTGTACTTGGTTACCAATGAGTGAAAACAGGCTTAAAATTAAACTTTGGACGTTATTGGACCAGTATCTATTATTCTTTTGAATGGTCTGGCCCACTGGTATAAGAAAACAGTCTTTTATTAAATGCCAACAGAATAGCCCAGGAACAGGGGTGTCACACCCCTGGACTGATTAGTTGGTTTCTCCCATCATTTCCCCCTGCAGCTCTGTGTGTTTTGGTATCTCCCTTATTGTCTGCACCTGTGTTTGTAATCAGTCTGTGTATATATAGCGTGTGTTTTCCCCCTTTCCTTGTCGGACGTTAACGTTACCTCCCAGTGTTTCCAGTGTTCCTTTTGGATTATTAAAGATATTTCGTTTCATTACGTCGTTGTTAGTCTGTTCCTGCCTGAAGCGTGACAGAACGTCCGACCAACACAATTTTTTATTGCGTATTCCCCCCTGTTTTGTTTATCGTTCGTTTTCTAGTCTTTTGTTTCCGTTGTGTGTTTATTATGCATCACCTCCGACCGGAATTCATCCTCCTCCGGCTGAAGCAGGGGGATTTACCGCTCGAGGGATATACCATCATGTTCCAGCTTGTAGCTCACACCACCAGCTACCCGGACGACGCGCTCTGTGCGTTTTATAACGCCACCCTCAACGCGTCATGCAGAGCGCCGTCGTCCGAGGACGGCCCTCGAGCGGATTTCGCCGCGTTTGTGGAGTGGACACTGGCGAGAAACCGATCCTCGTTCCCCGCCTGTTCCATGGACAATCTCGCCAGTGCCACTCCAGACCCAGAACCCAGCCAGCCACCCCGACCCGCGGAATCACAGCCAGAGCCCACCGATGACGGAGAGCTACAGCCCGCCGCGACCAGCGTGTCATCGCTGAGAGGAGCGACAGAGCAGCTGATCACCACGGAGCCTGAGTTGCACGAGCCGTCAGATCAGGTGCGTGAGCCGGCCACAATGACCGCGACGGTGGAGGGAGCAGTGGGAAAGGAAAGTGCTGAGGACAGTATTACCCACTGTACCACCGCTGAGGGTGAGCTTAATTGGATTTTGGGACATACCATAAAAGACAATGAACCTGATCTATGTTTCCCTGAGGATTTAAATATTGAATCCCCTGTAAATTCTGAACTGTCAGCCTATTTGGATTTCCCACCCACCCTCCCTCAGTCACCTCTGCTTCCTGTCAGCACCTCTGCTCACCCTTAGCTCACCATCTGTGCGGTGGGTTCGCCGCGGGTCTGCCAGTCTCCATCGGTGTCATGGCTGGAGGATCCCTCATCTTCGCCTCCAGCCTCAGAGTCCTGGACTCCGCCTCGGCCCTCCAACCCTGCGGCTCCACCCCGGCTCTCAGCTCCCTCGTCTCCACTGTCGCCCGTCGGTCCACCAGCTCCACCGGGCTCCATCATCCCTCTGGCTCCGCCCTGGTCAGTCGTCGCCCCACCTTCGTCTCTGGACTCCACTCCTCCGGCTGCGCCTCGTCGCTCCGTCCCTCCGGCTCTGTGGACCTCCTCCCTCCCACAGGCACAGCCTCGGTCCTCTGTCGCTCCGGCTCCGCCGCGGAACTCTGGATCTCCGCCTCCGCCTTGGTCGCCAGAGCCTTGGGCTCCGCCTGGGCCCTCCGGATCCTCGGTGTCGCCCAGGATCATCGGCTCTCCGTCTCCGCCTCGGGCTCTACCACCACCTGCTCCACCTCCGTCGGTCGGCCCCATGGTGTCGTCAGCCCTTCCTCCACCATGGCTCCTCCCTCCATCGGCTCCACCGTGGGGTTCCATCATGGCTGCGGTCTGGGTCTCACCTGGCTCCTCCTGCTCCAGCCCCCTCCTGTCTCCTCCTTGGCTCCTCCCTCCATCATCACCTCCATGGACTATTCCGTCACCACCCTGGACTCCATCTTTTGCCCTCCTCCCGGGAGTCCGTCCTCCGCCGAAGCCCCCTCCTAAGACTGTACATTTTGTTTTCCCTGTTTGTCGGCGCGAGGACGCGCCTTCCGGGAGTGGGAGGTAATGTCACACCCCTGGACTGATTAGTTGGTTTCTCCCATCATTTCCCCCTGCAGCTCTGTGTGTTTTGGTATCTCCCTTATTGTCTGCACCTGTGTTTGTAATCAGTCTATGTATATATAGCGTGTGTTTTCCCCCTTTCCTTGTCGGACGTTAACGTTACCTCCCAGTGTTTCCAGTGTTTCCAGTGTTCCTTTTGGATTATTAAAGATATTTCGTTTCATTACGTCGTTGTTAGTCTGTTCCTGCCTGAAGCGTGACAAGGGGTAGGCACAACCGTAACATAAATGAGACTGGACAAACTGAACTGAAACAAACTAGAACAAAGCAAAAAAGGCAAATGAATAGACATTTGCCTTTTTTGGACATGCGAAGTGCAAAGAAAAATCAGTGTATTATTATGTGCAGAGTACAGTTCACCTCTCCCAAATGAAGCGGACAAGGAGGTGGGCTAAACTATGTCAGTGACACCTGACTTTATTACAAATAACGCACATTTCATTCAAAAAATATTACTTTGAAAAGGGGGCCAGGAGGGAGTCTCGCCTGGGGAGCAATTCAGTGTAGAACCGCCACTGCCTGTAGTTGTTGTGTCATTCTGTTCAGGTGTTCATCAATTAACTTTGTTTGCGCTTTGTATTGAAGTTCCCCTTGTTTCAGTTCAGTTTGTCTAGTCTCATTTATGTTATGGTTGCGCCTACCCCTGTTCCTGGACTATTCTGTTGCCATTTATTAAAAGACTGTTTACCTATACCTTTGTCTTTGTGGGCCAGACCATTCAAAAGAATAATAGATACTGGTCCATTAACGTTGCCACATGGAAGGGCAACAGACTGTTGAGAAGAGCGACGCTGTTAATTTTTCAGAACGGGAGAGCCCTTGAGAAGTGCATGGAGGAGTTTGTCAACACCTACCACTGTGCTAGCTGCACAGACGTCTGCTTGATGGAGGGATTACAATGTGGACTGAACGATGACATTCGCTTTCTCATGCCCCAAGGCGATCCTTGCTGGACTCTGAAGGATTAACATTTTTGCACTGTGGGCAAACGGATCCATACTCACAGTGGACAAAGCCAATAAGGTCTACAACAGGGGTGTCAAACTTTGTTCCTGAAGGGCCGCAGCCCTGCAGAGTTTAGTTCCAACCCTGCTCTAACACACAAACCATGCAGTTGTCAAACAAGCCTGAATGACTTGATTAGCTGGATCAGGTGTTTTTAATTAGGGTTGAACCTAAACTGTGCAGGGCTGCGGCCCTCCAGGAACTGAATTTGACACCCCTGGTCTACAACATCGACATCCAGCTTCGCCTTGCAGCCTGACACAGAACCCAGCCCACCACCACCCCGATCAACAGATACTATGCCAGAGCCCCTGCATACTGGGTGCTTCCGCCTACCACAATGTGTGAACTAATGCTCAAGGAGCTGGTGTGAGCCAGCATCACCGTCTATCACTGTGGAAGTCCTTGTGGAGTTTAAAGTTATGGAAGTAAGTACTGCCCACCCTTATGCCACTGAGAGTAAGTAACGGCTGGACTTAATGGACAGTTTTTCTGGAGAGATTAATTACTTGTTTCCCTTGATCCCGCCTAAATATATATCGTCTTCTTGAGTCCTGCTGACCCCACTCAGCCTCCTCTGTGGCCCCTTTTCCACCAGCAGGAACCGGGTAGTAGTTCAGAGCTATTGCTCTTCCACGTGCTAGAGAGGCACCACGAAGCCAGGTCTTGTGTCACTGAATACATCTCATCTTTCTTATCCCTGCTGAACGTAATTGATTTCAAAGCAAACCAGTGTGGTTTAGGCTGCCCCTTGAAATATAAATGCCTCCTGAAGTAGGTGCCCTGGCGCTGGCTCTGTAGAGACCCCCACAGACTAGGTGTTTCTGCCTTCTGCAAGACAAAATGGCCAATGGTCCACACAACATGTGAGCTAATGCCAGAGGAAGGGCACACACCATTGCCCCAGAGCCTCCGAAGTCTGAACAGGTGTGTGAGGCTGCATCACTGTCCATTGATTCCAGCGTGGACCATTGGCCATTTTGTCTCGTGGGCCTCCCTCAGACTGTCAACTTCACTTGGGTCAGACTGCAGACTGTCTGCTGCTATCTGGCCCTCCACCCTTACGGCTTCGGCTAACTCTGCCCTCCCTCAAGCTCCGCCTACACCCTCAGATGCTCCAGCTCGACCTCTGCCCTCTGCTTCCCCACTTGCCCGTGCCCTGGCGCAGAATCGGTGTTTCTGCCTGCTGTGAAGGGAGGAAGGGAGAACAGAACCCATCATTGCTCCAGAGTCTTCGGAGTCAGAACAGGGGTGTGAGCCAGCAGCACTCCTTCAGTGCTGCGTCCCACCTCTCCCTGCCACCCTGAGTCCTACACCTGCGCTTCTTCCTCTTTTGATTCCAGTGTGGACCATTGGCCATTTTGTCTCGTTGATTCCAGCATGGACCATCAGCCATTTGGCCTTACCAGGCTCCCTCAGACCATCAACTTAACCTGGGTCGGACATCGCACCACTTTCCCTCACGGACCTGCGGGCCGTCCACTGCTCTCTGGCACTCCACCTCTACGGCTCTGGTTAGCTCTGCCATCCCTCAAGCTCTGCCTACACCCTCAATTGCCCCAGCTCGACCACTGCCCTCTGCTTCCCCACTTCTAACTTGGGGAGTCATCACTGCGGCTCCATTGTGGCCGCCCAGGTCATCAATGTCCAATCGCTCCCTTGGCTCTCTGTCTGAGCCTTGGGCTTTCTTAACAACGGCTCCATCTTTGTCGGTCTGGCCACTAATCTCAGTAGTTGCCGCTACTCTTCCATGGTCTCGTCTGCCTGTGTTCACCATCCTTTCACCATCTCCTTGTCCTCCTTCAAAGTCGCCTCCTTCTCCACACCATAGCGTAAAGCTGTGCCTTTTCAGGAGGGTGTAATGTCACATATTTTCAGTCATGTGTCTCATTTAATTTCACTTTCACATACTTTTTTTTTTGTTTCCTTTGTTCAGTTTCCTTTGTTCTAGTTCCTGGCGATCTTTAGTTGTCATGCTCACTGAGTTATCATTCTGTTCATCATTAATTAACTTTGTTTGCTTTGTGTTTAAGTTCCCCTGGTTTCAGTTTGTCTTGCCACGCATATGTTACGGTTGTGTTTACCCTGTGCATGTTTCTGTACAATTATTTTGCATTTATTAAAAGACTGTTCGCTTATACCTTTGTCTTTGTGTGATTACCGCAATCAAGTTGAGAGAGTTGTGTGTCATTTGCAGTCATGCTGTAATTCTGACAAAGTATTCACGAAGCATGGAAATAATTTTGTGTATTTAAGATAACATGCTAAGTACAAGGTTAGACTTTTTAAAATGCAGGACCTGTCCATTTTATCCCAAAATGGTTTAAAATATAATTTCCACCACAAAACAAATGGAAATGGCATTTGTTCATGATGGTTTTGAGGTCAAATTGACAGAATATATCTAAATATGCTGTTGGGGATTGTTAGTAGACAAATTATGTAAACTGAGTTTTAAATGTGTATTATAATTGTGGGGAACAAATGGTATTTTCATGAAGTTTATGTTAGTACACGGGATGAAAAGTGACCACAGATGAAAAAACATCCAGTAACTGCAAGTTTGTGGTGGCATATGGTACATTTTGTTTTTAATATTTAGGAAACCAATCTTTCTGTCACTTTTGATGGTCACCAGACCTTGATTTTAAATTTTGAGAAATTTATTACCAGAAGAGTTTATTGTTCATCTGTTTTTCAAGTTACAAAACACTGAAGATAGCCAAGATTTTTTTTTTTCTCTTGGCAAATTCATGACTTTAAACCTTCCTGTGTAGCCTTTGCAAAAAGAAATGCAAAAGTTTGTGTCTTCCCCTCTAGAAGATTCAAAACATATTTTTGAAAACTAAGCTAAGTTTGTGAGAGCCAAGGGTAGTCTGGGGATTGATTTAAGCAGTAAAAACCAGCTTTGTCATTTACCTGTGAAATTTCCGAGCCAAAAATATACAAACTAAGTCGCAAAAGGAGCACACAGCAATCCAGTGTCACACAGAAATAATAAGATTTCAATTTGAACCACTAAAGGAATCTCCACAGGCAGAGTGCAACAAGTTAATGAAGGCCAGTGACCGGTTCAGGCCCTCTGGCCTGGCATGTCTAAGACGCTTTTAATCCAATTGCACGATTAAATCATTACCTTCAGATGTTCAATGAGCCACAAGATTTTCAGGTCTTTTATCTCATAACTTTTTTTGGCTAAGGTTTAGTGTTTTAAAAAAAATAAAATGAAAAAAAATAATCACATATTGCCATTAAAGATGAGGAAATTGTCATATTTTCCACATTAAAATCTAATTTCTATTCCCTCACTTCCCCCACCCTCTTTATTGATGAAAAATAGAACAAATGCCTTGTGTTCTCACTGAATTGTTTTTTGTAGCAGGGATGGAGATCATAGGGGACTCATTAGATTTGATAGTGCTTAACCTCAATAAGCAGCTGCCCTCAAACCACCTGGTTATGAGATAGAAACATGCACAAGATCAGCGAAGCGGCACATGATCTGATTTGTTTCCTGCAGACTCAAGTTACGTGCTGGTTTGAGAAGTTACACTCTTGAAAATAAAGGTTCTTCATGGAATCACAAATGCCAATAACAAACCTTTATTTTTAAGAGTGTATAATCACTTGCTTTGATTTCGTAATGGCATTCAGGAATGTTTAAGTGTACAAACATGTTTAAATACATTTTAGTCTCATGTATGCTGTTTCCAAGAGGAAATGTTGACATATCCAGCTAATAGTAGAATTTCCTAAGGATTTTGTAGTGGAAATGTTTTCGCAGGCATAATTGCGTAATGAAATTTTACACTGTTGTAAAACGTTTGTGATGAAGTTTCCGTCTGCTTTGCAGTCCTTTATAGACAGAAGCTCAAGAGCCAAGACATATCTAAAAGACTAGGTTTCCTCTTTTCAACTGCCTGAAGTATTTTGCAAGCCACATAGGTGCTAAGATTGCTAAACCCTCATGCTCTCTCAACACAAGAAAGCACTCTACAGAGGAAAGTGCAACAAGAGGGCATCGACAATGCGTCTGCCATTGCCTACAAGCTCCCTGCGGGGTATGTAACAGATAGGGTGCTAATGCAAGAATGTAGTCAGCCTCCTTCCAGCCAGCATCCGCAGAGAACAGCCAACTTTTTATGTAGCATTTCATGCATCTAGTGAAGTAGAAATTTCCGAAAAAGCTTACAAGAGATTTTGTATTGTAAAAATACAAACTGACAGCAAAATTCCAAATGCTTATGCAGACTCTCCCACAGGCTCTTCGGGTACGAATCCGTCTGCCTATAAACGACTCGTAGTCTAGCCAGGAGACAGCAGCATCCCGAGGGGGAACATTTTGCTCTGTGTTGGTGAGCATACAGTGAATGTGTTGGTGCACCAAGCCTCCTCTTAAAATAGGGCAAGCGTGATACAATGCAGGGATCAGGAGAGGCTGCTTTGAAGAGCCCTTCTCTCAGGATTTAGTTAAAAGAAGTGGCATCAGAGGGGGAGCGTGTGAACCCCTACTAATGCCCAAATCATAGAAAATGTGGAGGGTTCTTAGAGTCCTTTAGTCTGACAGTTGAAAGAGAGAGTTTAAAGGTAAAGTGTGTAATTTCAGAGCAGCACCGAACAGAACTGTGATATTTTAGTTAGAAAATTGGGGCCTGCTTTCTGGATCTTTAACATCTTTGATATGCATCCAGTGGGGGCTAATTTGTGTCAAAATATCAACCAGTAGACATTTAAAATTCAGAATTTACACTGTTATTCTTGATCAACAAATTGGCATACAAGTTTACATACACTATGCAGAATCTGCAAAACATTAATTATTTTACCAAAATAAGAGGGATCATACAAACTACATGTTATTTTTTATTTAGTACTTACCTGAATAAGATATTTCACATAAAATACATTTACATATAGTCCACAAGAGAAAATAATAGTTGAATTTATAAAAATGACCCTGTTCAAAAGTTTACATACACTTGATTCTTAAAGGGGTTATCGTATGCAAAGCTCACTTTTACAGGTTGTTAGAACATAGATGTCTGTTGGCAGTGTGTGTACTCAAACACCTATAATGATAAAAATACACCCAGTGGTTTTTATTTAATCTGTAAAAATAATTTCCCCTTTTTCAAATCAAGCCATTCTCAGCATCTTGTCTGATTGATTGACATGGCCGTCTTACCTTAGACCCGCCTTTAATGAGCTGTTACAGTTTGATCGCCATTGTTTCGATGCTGGAACAGGGACGTAGACAAGAATGGCTCCTAAGCTCCTAAGTGTTGTGTTGTTGGATGTAATAATGAACATAATAGTCATCATTTACTCCCGACATCTGAGCCGCTGAAGACGCAGTGGATGGCTTTTGTTTGTGAAGGGAATGCGCCTCCCGATCTACATAAATGCATCTATGTTAGTGCAAATCATTCATTCACTTACAGCAAAAGTGAGTATAAGGGTTGTTTTTATGAATCTTTGCAATCGCCTTTCCTAATAACGTGCTGGTTAGCAAGTTTCGTGGATAAACGCGAAGAATAGGTTGATTTTTTCAGAGTTGATTTTGACAAGGTAAAAAGCATGCTTTTTTACACTATCATTGAGAAATTTTAACCAAACCATGTTACAGACTTTTCGTTAAGACCCTAAAGAATCATATCAACTTGTGGAAAATGGGCATCCGATGACCCCTTTAATACTGTTGTTACCTGAATAATCCACAGCTGTGTTTTATTTATCTTTTTTTTTTTGTTTGTTTGTTTTTTTTTTGTGATAGTAGTTCATAAGTCCCTTGTTTGTCCTGAATCAATAAACTGTCTGCTGTTCTTCAGAAAAATTCTTCAGGTCCCACAAGTTCTTTGCTTTTTCAGCATTTTTGTGTATTTGAACCCTTTCTAACAATGACTGTATGATTTTGAGATCCATCTTTTCACACTGAGGACAACTGAGGGACTCATATGCACACGCTTCTGAAAATCTTCACCCTGCCAGGAGTTTTCAAAAAGGTTCGGTTTCAGTGATCTGATACTGCATTTACGTGTGGACGAACAGCCAAACCGCATAGAAAAAGCTACGATTTTGTGTTTATGTGGAGAGGGACGTATTTTAGTGTAAACTATCCGTTTAAGTTGTTATTAGATGCTTTTACACACGCAAAGCATTTAAAATTGATCATAGTGCTTTTCAGATGATGCACACTTTGGCAGACATCTTGGCGACATCTTTATGCATGTATCTGGGAAAGCAGAGAACAATCTTTAAAAGTCAAGCTCTTTTTGTAATATCTCTTATGGGGACTGCTATGTTATGTTGAGCAAAAAATGTATTCATTGTTCTCCAAATTCTCTCCTAAAGGATTACCTCATCTCTAAAGCAATAAGCACATCAGTCCATGCAGTTTCTGATTGATTTGCCGTCTGAGCGGTTGCTGCTGGGGTAAATTCATGAGCCTTGTGGATTTGTAGGCACTGGATTCCAGAACTGCCTTTCCTCCCCCCTGCTTGGACAGTCTGGTTCTCTGGTCTTAGTGGTCCGCAGGATCTGCAGTGACCAGCGGGGGTTTGCTTCACAGGCCCGTCCTGTGACGACCACAGGAATTCAGCGACAGATTTTTGCACCAGGAGGACGCCGTGAGGGGCAAGAGAATGGAAAGGTGCTGGGCCCGCGATGAAAGAGCACATGATGCCTATATGCTCACACACGCTAACCTGAGTATTACGTGATCAACATATGCTTCATGGAATCATTTGGCCCGGCTATTAATATGTTTTTTTCCACAAGCATGACAAACATGGGCAGCTTTGTGTGAGATGTTGTGCTATAAGCAAGCAACCGTTTGACTGAGCCAAAGCTAATCGCTTAATTGAAGGAATTATGTCAGGTTGGCAATCATCATGATAGTGGAGACCATGAACATCTGCCTCACTCATCACAGAACGAAATATTCATAACAGTTGGAAACAGTTGCTGGTTGGATGCTGTTAGCATTAGTGTCAGGCAGAGTGGTGTAATGCGATCTTCATGTGCAAGGCTAATGATTACGGATGAGAGTGTGTGATTAGGTTAAGGGTCAGTCTGTGTGTTGGCTGCTGTGTGATGTTAAGTTATTTATTTAATGCTTATTTCATCATTAATGTCCAGCGAGGCGCACAAATCTAATCTGGCAGCACCAAATAAGTGTAATAATCTGGAAAATTGAAAGATTAAAGGATGCTAAAGGTAGCCAATCCAATCAGTCGTATGATGAGGGACTGCAGTTTCCTCACATAACAAATTCGGATGCAATTAAAAAAAGAGTGAGAGAGAGAGAGCAAGAGAGACTACATTTTAAGGCAGCGTTATGTGAATAGTTTAAAGAAGAAAATATATCCTGCTTTAATGATTGTTGACTAAGGATTATTTTCAGTACCTGCCAGTTGAGTATCTGCCATTTGATTTTTTTTTTTTCAACAGTCTTGACCCTGCTAGTGTTTTCTCTGAAAGCAATTAATCATTTTTATTTTCCATAACGTGCAACTGCTTCACATGTAGTTCATTCAATGAAAATTATTAAGTATTATACATATACTTGGGGGGGAAAAAAAACATAAGCAGCATGACTTTATGTTTTAAAGATGGTTTATAAAGATGTGATATAGATTAGCACATTAAAGTGACAGGATAATTAACAGGTAGCAAAATATAATATATAATATCATAGTTATAGAGGGCAGTCAGAGTTATTTTTGTTCTTCATAGATTTTTTTTTTTTTTTTATTTTTTTTTTTCCCTGTCCCTGTAATGCCCCAAAAAGCTTTTAGGAGTTATTCCATGTTGGGATTTAGATGTCAGATATCTGCAGGACATCAGTCTCTCATCTTCCTAATGTGTTTCTATGTGTGTCTGTCCCTTTGTGATCTTTCAGAAGAAGAGCAAGCTGCATTACCACATTGCAGTCATCATAAACTACTTGGGACACTGTATCTCTCTGGGAGCCCTGCTGGTCGCCTTCATCCTCTTCATGAGACTCAGGTGGGTGAGTGCTTCTGCTGTGAGGGCTTTTCGACAGAATTAAACATATGCATTAGTCACACCGGTGGACTCGCATGAGAGAGATTCATGTATGAGCCACTGCTACTGTGTTGTGAAGTGAGCGGGTGAATAAGTAACCAAGGATTTTCAGGACTGTAAAAGATTTAGGGGGAAATTTATCGCTCAGGGGTGGCTCTTTTATCGGTCGAGAGACCTAATAGAGTAAAGTGTGTCATTTTTGTGTCACCAACTGAATGGAATTCCAAAAATAATGACTTGATGTTTCGAACAGGCTTTCCAAACACTCCCCCTTCTGCCATTGGTTGGATAAGCATATAGTCCTGCTCCAAACGCACACTATTGGCTCTCAAATGAATTTGCATCAGAAAAAAAATGATTTGGGTTTTAACATGGTTGCAGATTTTTCTCCTTATTCATTAGGAAAAAAGTAGAAATGGGGAAGAAATAGAGCTATAAAATGATTGTGGCTAGCAAAGCTCAGATCATTTGGAATTTGTTTGGATTTGCAGATCTTGGTGTCTTTGATTATTTGCAAATTTGAGATTAGTTAGTCATGGCTTAATCCTATTTGAAGGAGTAGAAGGACAGTTTTTTAAAGCATATTTCATTAATTAATTGTATTCTGAAGCACAGTATAAAAACCTTAAATGAGATATTTGATAAAGAACTCTGATCAAATTAGAGAACACTTACAGATACCTAAGTTATTGGTGTTAATCTGGCACCTGGTGCTAATTTTCTTTAATTACATGACAAACCCTATTTAACTGGCAGCATTCCTTCAATTTTGACTGAGATTGCAAGATGGTGGGCCACTCTATAGTGACTGAAATCCTGTGTCAGGATGTCCAGATGAAGGCCAAAGGGATGATCCTTTCAGCTATTGCGTGAGAAGTTGGTCATTCCAAATCATTGATTTCTCAAATATTGCAGGTTTACAATGACACTAATTCAATCCTCGTTGTCCGTAGGGTTGGGAATCAAAAATCAATTCCAGTGCCAGAATCGGATACTTAAGTTCAGAAATCAGATACTTGTTATAAAATTAAAATTTCGATTCAGCCTATCGATTCCTTTGTGCTCTTCTTTTTCTTTTTTTTCCATCTTGCTTGCTAATCTAAGCGCTCCAAAGTTTGGCTACACTTGCGATCAGAGGCTGAAAAAGCCAAGTATAATATTTGTGATAAGTTATACATTTTGCAAGGGGTGTCGCCACTACCAACATGACAAAAAGCACTTTATTTTAACAAATTGTTAAAGATTGCGAACACTATTCAAACACCAACATGATTCTATTCCTAAATTACGATTCATCAGTTTCATTCATAAACCTTTGATGTGTGCGATCACGTCAGTGTGATTTGAACATTCAAACCTGCGTTTGCGCTGTCGCTGACCTGAAGAGAGCAGCTGTCATGTAAATGAATGAAACAGCTTCACACTTTTCAACCACATAGTATCATTATTTCTGTTACAAACATTCAAATAATCACAGAAGTACTGGGATAAAAGTTTATAGTTTGGATATAAACATGATTTGTATGTTAGCGATCAACGTAGAGTAGCTAAATCACCTTTTGAAAGTAATTTGGACATTTCAAACAAAGATTTATCGATTACGTTCTTGGCGAAAAGGGGCTGTTAAAATGTCTTGAATCATTCAAGTGATTCGTTCACAAATGCTGATTCATCCAGTAATGAGGAAGTCATTAAATCATTCCTTCATAAATTACACATGATGTTGTTTAGTTGTCTAATTTTTTTCTTCAGAATCCTGAGAGAACCAGAGTCTTTACTAAAAAAAACAAAGAAACTCAGTTTATCCAGAATCATGCAGCTCTTAAATGAGTCCAGTTTTTATGTGGCCTGCCAATTTTTGTTCATGGTTTTCAGCTGTAACTAAATGTTTTGCAATAATGAGAATAAATATGTTTGATATCATTTTTTACTCACATTGGAATTGAAACTGGGAATCGATAAGCAGAATCGGAATCTGGAATTGATAAAATTCAAACGATACCCAAACCTAGTCGTCCACGTAAGACAAGTGCACAAGAAGACAGGACAATGCAGAGACTCGCAATCAAATTTTGATCGCTGTGTTTTACACAAAATAAAGGTTTTTGTTGAAATTCTGTGGATATTTTGTCAAACGTGTTGTCAGGCGTCGTGTGCGGGAAGGAGGAGTAGGGACAAGGAAGTCATAAACGTGCTTTATTAATAGAATCCAAACAAGGGAACAGGAACAGCAGGGAAACCACACGCTAACACAACGAAAAGTAACATTAAATGACATTAAGTGACTTCAAGAACCGACAACCAAACGAGGAACTGAACCAAACTTAAATAACCAGGTTAATCAGACAAGGACAGGTGTGAGTGATTAAACAATGACGTCATAATCAGAAACGGAACAGGAAAGACCAAATAAAGACACATAAGGGCAAAACCAACGAAACAGTCCACAGGGGTGTGACACGTGTCATCACATTAAGTATTTATAGAATGTTCTCTAATCTCTCCTATATGGCAGCTTCAGTTTTGTATCGCTTTTGCATGCGCAAAAAATAATCCCAAATATCCAGATATCCCCACAAATGATCTCTTTCCTGGACAGCTCCCCTAACATGTCCAGTAGCCTTTGCTTGAATCAACTTTAAATCAGTTTAACTGAAAGGGACACGGGCTCGGCCCCCAACACAAATATAGGCTGTCTTCTTGTCACATCCAATCAGTACATCAATTGGTTTTCCAGCTGCTGACAGAAACTATACATCAGGTGGCCAGCTGAATGGCAGAGAATGGAGAATTGTATATGCTCGCTGATCACAAGTGACGAGCCCTTCTCAGGCTCAGGCTTCTGGGGTCCAAGGACAACCTGTCTAGGTTTATCTCTCCGTCTTGTCAAGGCACCTGAGAAATCGATACGTCATGGGTCAGCGGAGTGCTCCCGGCAATGAGATTTTAGACTGATGGTGCAGAAATGAAGACATTTTACCAGCACATCAAGGGCACGCACACTCCTCTTCATGATTATTCTGGTCCCGAAGTGCCATGGTTTGGGGACGAGAACTGAAGGTCTTCAGTGAGCTGGCTCTCATTATATTATGTTCAATCAAACTAAGCGACTTGCTTTCTGTGGGATCATGTCCAAGCCTTAATTAGCATGGATCAATGTGCCAAACTGGATGTGAAGAGGAGAATAGTCCCATATTTCAGCATTCCCACACACTCTTTGGTGTTATGGCCACAGACCGAGGCGAGCGAGCGAGCAGATGAAATATCCATGCTGTTTAGGATTATTTAGACTAGATTATCCCCAACTTAATCTGCCTTGATTAATCCGGGGAAGATATTCTGGCATCTTTCCCTGGATTTCCAATCAAAATCACGCTAGGGGTCAGCTGACAGATTTATTGGATGCTGCTTTTCACAACAATGTGCCCTGCTGATAACCCTCTGTCTGTCTAGCTAATGTTCCCAAGTCAGTGCGTCATGGATATATTGAGGCTGGGTGCGAGCACTGGGGTTGTAAAGTTGTAGTTGGGCTCAAGTGGGTCCTCTAGCAGGGAAAAAGTGTAATGAAATACACAGTGAACAGATGTTCGGGGTAAACACAGAGTGTTCTTGCACTCAGACCCTCCAGCCATTTTGTGTCTGCCCACAAGGACAGAAGGACAGGAGTATTAAATTGGCTTATTAATGTTTCAGCAGAATGCATTTGCACAGCAAGGGATCCAGGATTTGGAAGTGCTTTTTGGACAACATGAATATATAATATATATATTTGGACAACATATATATATATAATTAATATAAAATATAACTAATATATAGTATATAATTTTAACTAAAATTATTTTAATTAAATAATAAATAATAACAAAGGCAAATTACATAAATTGCAGAGAAAACAAATAACTTTATTAAATACATTTAAAGCACTGTAATAATATATTACCTATATTATTTATTATCCAATAAATGAAGAATTTTTATTAAAGTAATATATAATATTATATCATCAACATGTTATTGTAAAATTATACAAAAGAAATGAAATAATAACAATGAGAAACAACAAATACAGAAACTGCAGAGAACACAAATAAATAAATATTTATTTAATACATTAAATAAATAAATAAATAAATATTTTTATATCTATTTTTATAGATGATTTATTATAGATTTTTTATTATATTTTATTTTTATAGATTATTTATTATATATTTATTTTATAGATTAAATATGTATTTAATAAATAAATCAAATGAATAAATAATAAATAACACTGTAATAATGTATTGCTTATTATTCTATAAATTATGAAATAATTTTATTACATGAATATATATTTATTGTAAAATTCTACAAAATAAGAAATTAAATAATAATAATAATAATGATAATAGAAAAATAAATAAATAAATAAATAAAATAAATTGCAGAGAACACAAATTAATATTTATATAATAAATTAAATATAACAAAATTACACTGTAATCATTTATTATAGTGTTTATTTAATAAATGAAGAAATACGCATTTTATTAACTGAGTGTACAATATTAAATAATTAACATACATATAATATTATATTTTATACAATTATATTTTATAAGAAATTGAATAATAATTAAAAAAAAAATAAAATAAAAAGACAGTGTTTGTTTAATAAAGGAAGACATAATCATAATATATAATACAATATAATTAACACACACACATACATTGATATCTAAATAGCAGCAATATTTACTGATCAAATCGTAGTGTTTACACAAGATCCAGTCCAGCAATCAGAATGAAGTACTCACTATCTTTTCCAGCTGACTTTAAAAATCCAGTTGTGATGTCTGGTACCTTACTGCATTCTGTGACAGCAGAAAATAAGACTCGCGAGCTGGATATTAGATACAATCATCCTATATAAATGCTAATAGGCCAATACCTACAGTATCAAGAGTGAATTGACTATAGTGTCACTAAGATTACAAAACACAGTAACCTCCACGTAATTTCAGGAATGGTCTTGTATTCCATATCGGTGCTCACCTGTCAGCCGAGTTTAACCCGGCTCCTCCGTCATTCACAGAATGAGCACTGCTGGGGAAAAAGCAGGAGGCATCAAAGAATGAAAGGAGAGCAAAGCAGCTGTGGGCGGCACCATTGAAGGGCTCAGCCGCAGCAGCTCAGGCAAGCCGCTGTTGGCAGCTAGCTTTTTTTTTTCATCCTGTTTTTTGACAAAAGGCTAGACTGGGAATACCTTCCTGTCCTGTGTGACACAAAAACCTTCTTACATGTGCCCTCAGGGCAGAGACAGGAGGGAATACAGAGTGGCAGAATGACAGTAAACACCAAAACATTTCTCTGCATATAATGCCTCAAAATAAACCATTATGAATGCAAGCTGAAAAGTTGAAAAAGTGTTTCTATCTATAAAAAGTGCTTTTCTTGGGAAATAGTGTGTATATTTATCTTTGAAGACCCCATAGTGGCTTTGATTATGTGTGTCTAACTAAATTGAATAATGCAATCAGAGCTTTTACTTCAAACACAAACAAACAAATCCATGAAAGCAGCAATTGTGCTTTTAGCATGACTCTAACCAGAATAGCATGTGTCCTGTTAAATTCACCAAACAATTGTCCATTAGATGTCCCCTGGCAAAAACAGACGGGTTAATAAAAATCACAAAACAGCACTTTGTTAAAACTACCACATTAGTGGTATAAGCTTTTGAATGGTTTTCTGCTGTTAATGTTTATACAGATGAAGCCTTTTTGGACAGATCTGGTTTTCCCCGAGGAGGTCATGTAACTTTGTGTTTCACAGATGCGTTTTGTGATTTAAATCCTGTCAGAATCAAACGAGATGGTGTTTTCCGTCAAAGATCTTCAGTTAAAATAATGGAGCAATTACAGTCGCCTAAGAGCTATAATCCTGTCTGGATGTGAATGACTGCTATTGTGATTTATTATTGTTTCACAAAGCTTCTCCTCATTTGCTTTGACCTTTGTCAAATACTGAGAGCTACATTTGTCTCTTTTTTTTTTTTTTTTGCCCAGTGCACCTTCTTTATTGACTTATTTGTCAGCTTTGTGAATAAAATACTAATTAGTTGTTTACTTCCCATCTGAACATTTTTATATTCTTCACTGTATATATTCACTTTGATTATAAATTGTTTAAAAGTAACAGTCAAGACACTTTTTTTTTTCACATTATGTTTTTTCAGACTTTTTATTCATCAAAGAAGAAAAAAGTAACCCCCCTCCCCCAAAATAATCACTTCCACACAAAATACTAAGCTGCACAACCATTAGCAACACTGATCATAATAAATATTTTTGGAGCACCAAATCAGCATTTTTTAAGTTATCATGTGACACTGAAGTGATAGCTGCTTGAAAATTTAGCTTTGCCATCACCTGAATAAATGACATTTTAAAATGTATTAAAATAGAAAACAGTTATTGTAAATCATAATGATATTTTACAGTATAATCAATTTTATAGTATTTTTGAGTGAATAAATGCAGTCTTGGTGAGCATGGAAGACTTCTTTCATTCAATAAATAAATGTCTTATCATCTAGTGTTATTTATTATTATTTATATACTATGATAGTTTTTATTATTATATAACATTTAAGTTTTAGTAATTTTGTTGGTTTATGTAATTTACATGATTTTTATGATTTTTTTTATTATTTCAGTTAATGTTTTTTTTAAACGTGCTGTAAAAAATGATCTAACCCATCAAAATTGAGCAATTTAAACTTATATTATATTATATTTTTATTAAAAAAGAATAGAAAAAAAATAGAAAACAGGTATTGTAAATTGTAATAATATTTTACAGTATAATCATTTTTGTTGTATTTTTGAGTGAATAAATGCAGTCATGAAAGACTTCTTTCAAAAAATAAATACAATAAATACAATAAAAACAGTTATTATTATGTAACATTTAAGTTTTAGTAATTGTGTTGTAGTAGTAGTTCATGTAGTTTACATGATTTTTATGATTTTTCAGTTTATTTAATAATGCACTGTAAAAAAAATGATCTAACCTATCAAAATTGAGCAATTTAAACTTTTATAGTTTTATTCAAAAAGAGCTTTAACTTGATTTTTTTTAACCTTTTTATTGTTTATTTTTTTAAAAGTCAGTTTAACATAATTTCTGTTGAAATGACTTGTAAAAGTTAAGGCAGCAACTGAACTTCAGTTTTGTTTTGTTTTGTTTTTTGTTTCTTTTTTAGTTAATGATAGTAACCCTGTGGCCAACTCCAAGCTTTTGTAGTGTACAGTAGAATACTGTAGGTATATGTATATAAAACTACTATAAAAACTAATTGTCCATTAGATGTTCTCTGGCAATATATATATATATATATATATATATATATATATATATAAATCACAAAACAGTGGTTTGTTAAAACTACCACATTAGTTGTATAAGCTTTTAAACAGTTTTCTGCTGTTGATGTTCATGTAGCTGAAACCTTTTTGGACAGATCCGGTTTTCCCTATGGAGGTCATGTAACATGCATTTTTTGATTTTAATCTTTTCAGAATCAAACGAGATGATGTTTTCTGTTAAACATCCTCGGTTAAAATCATGGAGCAGTTATGGTCGCCTAAAAGCTTGTCTCGATGGGAATGTTTAGCAATTTTACCTTTAACTACTATGAAAAACTACTTCCATCCGAATAGTGCTTTAGAGATGTAATAACCATCTATTAACCTCTGCAACGTGACTTCTGTGTGTGTAGTCTCTCTTGAAACAGTCAGAAGTAAAGTTATTCTTCCTTTAAGCAGCACTAGATGAGGAGGACCTCTGCTCTTCTATTTCTGTCCATGCTTACGCAATGAGGGTCAGCAGGGTGATAGAGTCAGCAGACCTCGGAGCACATGGCCGCTGTATGAGGCAATGGCACTGCGCCAGCACCCCCACTATACCGTGCGAGTGGACAGACAGGTCGCTCTTACTGGGCCCCAGCACGGGATGTTACCAGTACATCTGCACACCATTTGTGCTCAAGGACGCTCTAGGAGGCTTGTTCCTCTGGTGCCGCAGGCCCTGCGCAAAGCAGCCATGGCTTGTTAGCGCCGACCTCCTGCAGAGAGAGCGGCCTGCTTTAGCTCATGATTTTGGTTACTGTGTTTATGGCCTAAAATTGCATCACTCAGTGCTTTTGCCTGTGACCCCCTCGACATTAGCTGCAGAGAATTGTGATTGTGGAACCCGACTCCTAGTAAACGCTCTGAGCGGGCAATTATTCTTGAAAGGACACATCTTAAGCGGAAAAGGCTTGGTGCAGCGGATCAATGGGAAGTGAGTGATGAGGGGGGGGACCTGAATAGACAGCTGTGATAACGCACTCCTATTAGCACAGGCAGTGGGAATGATAATAACCAAAACACATGCAGTCGTGAGCAGGCACCGGAAGACTGCGAGACCCATGCAGAGACTCAGAAGTAAGAGGCCTGTGAAAGGAAGAGTTGCTTAAAAAGCATACAGATTGTATGAGCGGAGATTCAAGTGTTTTAAGTGTTCACGATTGATTTTTGCACTTAGATTTAAGGAGGAGGAGAATGTGATTTTCAGCTTTACAATTAGGGTGGCATTTACTAAAACACCAGAAAGAAGGACACTGCAGGATTCAGTGTAGCCTGGATAAAAAGTGCAAAATAATACCAAACTTATAAGCTATGATAGAAATTAAATCGATTAACGGGATAGTTCGCCCAACAAATAAATTCTGTCATCATTCTATAACCCTCATGTTTTTTTTTTAATCTGGGTTTCTTTCTTTTAATGAAAAAAAAAGATATTTTAAATAGTGTGGGTAACCAAACAGTTGCTGGTAGCCATTGATTTGTATAGTATGGAGAAAAAATACTATGGAAGTCAATGGCTACCAGCAACTGTTTGGTTACCCACATTCTTCAAATGTCTTCTTTTGTGTTCAACAGAAGAAATAAATTCTGGTAACACTTTACAATAAAGTTCATTAGTTAACTACATGAGTTAACATGAACTAAGAATTAACAATACAGCGTTTATTTATCTTATTTAATGTTAATTTCAGCATTTACTAATGCATTATTAGCTGTGTTTGTTAACATTAGTGAACTAACTGAACTAACATGACCAAACAATGTTCGACTGTATTTTTAATAATTAAAATTTACAAAGAGTAATAAATAGTGTAATAAATGTATTGTTCATTATACATTAACTAATGTTAACAAATGACGCCTTATTGTAAAGTGTTACCAAAATTCTTCTCTGAGAGTAAGTAATTATAGTAAGTATAAAAAAATATTAAAATAAAGTAAAATTATTATCCCTTTAAGGGACAATATTTGGTCCCTTAAAATGATTTCTAAATTAAATTAAATTGTTTTTTTTGTTTTTTTTTAATCTTTATAAGAGCAACTTTTCTAACCTTGCATGCATTTACACTGCAGTTACATAAATGGTTATGAGATTGTTGTTTTAAAAATACAATATTGAATATAGAAACATAGAATGTTGGGGGGAAATTAAGTTTAAAGGGATAGTTAACCCAAAAATGAAAATGTGATGTTTATCTTCTTACCCCCAGGGCATCCAAGATGTAGGTGACTTTGTTTCTTCAGTAGAACACAAATGAAGATTTTTAACTCTAACCGTTGCAGTCTGTCAGTCATATAATGGCAAGTCAATGGCTACCAAATCTTTGAGAGTAAAAAAAACATACACAA
Organism: Labeo catla; assembly: GCA_012976165.1. Classification (NCBI taxonomy): domain Eukaryota; kingdom Metazoa; phylum Chordata; class Actinopteri; order Cypriniformes; family Cyprinidae; genus Labeo; species Labeo catla. Next base: position 138,820 of record VONZ01000807.1, on the reverse strand, counting down.
AACCAAATTAAACCCTGCGACTCGTGACGATACACTGATGTCCTAAGACACAAAACAATCGGTTTGTGTGAGAAACCTACTGTCCTGAGCGCTTGCACAGCATCTGGCGCGTGACATGTGTACACGCTCTGGCGTAGTATATATGTCAAGCGTCAGATGCTGTGCATGCACTCGGGACAGTAGGACATAGAGTTAAAAAATGATATAAATACTGTTCAGTTTCTCACACAAACTGATCGTTTTGTGTCTTAGGACATCAGTGTATCGTCACAAGTCACAGGGTTTAATTTGGTTTTGTTTGTGCATGTTTTTTTTTTGCTCTCAAAGATTTGGTAGCCATTGACTGCCATTATATGACTGACAGAGTGCAACGGTTAGAGTTAAAAATCTTTGTTTGTGTTCTACTGAAGAAACAAAGTCACCTACATCTTGGATGCCCTGGGGGTAAGCAGATAAACATAAAATTTTCATTTTTGGGTGAACTATCCCTTTAAAATAGACAGTAGATAGTGGCAAGTCATTGTCTAATGAGTGAATCATTTTGTGAATGTCTTTGTGAATGGCTCATTGAATCATTGACTTACCTGATTTGTTCGTTCAGACACTGAACACAATGATAGAGATGCAATGGTACTGCCGTCACTTTGTTTTAAACAATTTCCGTTGAACAGAATCAGTCAAAAATGTACTTTACTTGATATTAACTTAACCATACCTTATTTTTCAAATGTATTTATTATTATTTACTACTGGATAAAGCAACAAATATGGATGATCTTAAAAGGAGGACAAATGAGCATTTGACTCAAGCCCGCGCCAATAGACAGACCTGGTGTTTCAAAATCGAACTGTCCGACCTAAAACTGGACAGATGGCCACCTTATTTACAATACTGCAATAAAAAATCTTTGGAAATTTAATTTATTAAAAAAGGACCTTTCATAATGAAGCTCAGTTATAGTGCATTATTCAAAATTGAATAGAGAAGAAAAAAGTGTTCAAGATGCAGAAACAAGTTAGTTACAATTATTATATAATTAAATTACGTTACTCCGGTGCATGTTACTATTTACCACTACTGTGTCTGTGATATAAATGCATTGAATATTAACACTGTATTTATTCAACTGCAGGTTGGGTTATATTGCAGTTCAAATGAGCTATTGCTGTAGAGATTTAATTTCAATCATTAATATGCGGCATGAATAGGATTACTGTTCTGTATTGATAGTTTGTTTCATAAGTGCTGCAGCCGGCACACTCCCAGGTTTCCACTGGGGAGAACTTATGGCCACTTGTCACCAGCACTGCCAGCCTGTCAGCACCGAGAACGCCTCCCTGACCCCCACCCTCAGCTGCCATGGTGATGGTTGGCAACACGAGTACTCGTGCCCTGTGTGTGAGCTGAGTGTGGATTGAGCAGTTAGAGATTTGCAGACCTCCCGCTTTGAGGTATTATAATGGACGCAATTTTATTCCTTAAGGGTTGTGCTGCTCTCAAAGTAGCTAATGCTTAATTAATCGAATTATTATATTTTTCCTCAAATCTGATTAGGTTAGTCTGTATAATTTTATAAATGAGTTAAAAAAATGGTTTTGTTCGTACAAGATGTGAATGTTTTGTGTGTGTGGCATAATGGACATGTCAGTTCAAGAAGTAAAATACTGCCAATTAAAACAACAAGACTTTAAGGCATCTTTAGCTGCTTAAAAGAATTCTACAGCCCTCCATTCATGTCTGATATACAAATCAATGACAATTTCCACATGCTCTTTTCCTCAGTCAGTTAAACTTAATTTTTGACAACTAATAATAGCAATAGCACTAACAGTGAGAAGGTCTTATTAAGACACTTTAGGAAAAGAGGGTAATTAGTCTGCATTTTGTCAAGGTGAAATCTGTGAGCTGTCACTGCAAAAATAGTGCTCTGATTAACGGCTTGGGTCGTAATTGGAGAAGGCTTGTGTTCCTGGCCCCTGGTCCATAACCTCATGTACAGTATGTAACCCTTGGAGTTAAACACAGGCAGCAGTGGCCCAGTTTTACACCATTGGCTGATTATTTTAATAAAGCAGTGATACACCTTTTGTAGTGAATCATGTTGTTTCTGAACATCAGCAACATTATTTTGTTCAATTTTATACACAAATCTTTAAAACAATAGGAAATACAACTGTAAACTCATGTGGATTTACAGTCATGGTCAATAATATCAGCACCCTTGCAATTCTATCAGAAAATTGTTGCAGTTGCAAATGTTTTCATACTCACATGTTTATTTATTTAATTTATTTATTTATTTATTTATTTTTTTTTTTTGCATTGGAACAAGAAGAAGAGTCAAATCTGATACAATTCCACACAGAGCCCAAAAAATGCACTGGACAAAATTATTGGCACCCTTAACTTAATATTTGGTAGCACCCCCTTTGGAAAAAATGACTGAAATCAATCGCTTCCTGTAACCATGAATGAGTCTCTTACACCTCTCTACTGGAATTTTGGACCACTCTTCTTTTGCAAACTGCTTCAGGTCATTCAGATTTGAAGGAGGCTGTTTTGAGATCTCTCCACAGGTGTTCTATGGGATTCAGATCTGGACTCATTGCTGGCCATTTCAGGACTCTCCAGAGCTTGGTTTGTAACCAATTCTGAGTGCTTTTTGAAGTGTGTTTCAGGTCATTGTCCTGCTGGAAGACCCATGACCTCTGATGGAGACGCAGCTTTCTGACACTGGCCACAACGTTGCGCCCCAAAATTCTTTGGTAATCATCAGATTTCATGATACTGTTCACACAGTCAAGGCATCCATTGCCAGAAGCAGCAAAGCAACCCTAAAACATCTTTGAACCTCCACCATGTTTGACTGCAGGGACTGTGTTCTTTTCTTTAAAAGGCCTCATTTCTTTTTCTGTAAACAGTGCCATGACGTCCTTTACCTAAAAGCTCTACTTTTGTCTCATCTGTCCACAGTATGTTCTCCCAGAAGGATTGTGGTTTTGTCACATAAGTTTTGGCAAACTCCAGTCTTGCTTTTTTATGCCTTTGGTGTCCTCCTGGGTCTCCTACCATAGCGTCCCTTTTCATTCAGATGGTGACGGACAGTGCGGGCTGACACTGTTGTACCCTGTGTCTGCAGATCAGCTTGACTTTGTTTGGAAGTTAATCGGGGTTCTTTATCCACCATTCAAACAATCCTTTGTTGTAATTTTTCCTTAATTTTGCTCTTCCGTCCACATCCAGGGAGGTTAGCTACAGTGCCATGAGCTGTAAACCTCTTGATGATATTGCACACAGTGGACACAGGAACATTAAGATCTCTGGAGATGGACTTGTAGCCTTCAGATTGTCCATGTTTTTCCACATTTTTTTCTTTCAAATCCACAGACAACTCTTTAACTATTTCTTTCTTTTCTCCATGAGAGTTGAGTCAACTTTTCTCCATTTTAACTGGCTGCAAGTGTGATTACTATATTACTATGTTACTTGCCACAGGTGTGTCTAAATGCAAATTACATGAGCATCACATGCTTGAAAAGCAATTATTTCTTACAATTTTGACAAGGTGCCAATAATTTTGTCCAGTTCATTTTGAAGTTCTGTTTGAAATTTTATCAAGTTTGACTTTTCTTCTCAGTTTTTTTGTGTTGTTTCAGTGCAAACAAAAACAATAAGCACATGAATACCAAAACATTTGCAACTGGAACAATTTTCTGAGAGAAGTGTTGCATTTTCTGACAGAATTGCAAGGGTGATATTTTTGGCCATGACTGTATATAGTATACACATGAAAAAAAAAAAAAGTCCAGAGAGAGAGAGAGTTCAGAGCCGAAATGTCAATTTTATCAAAATTAAAAACAAAATATAATTAATTAAAAAATATAAAATAATTTAAACAGTTAAAATTGTCAGTGGGACGTTGACTGTTTTTCCACAAAAAAAAAATAATAAAAATAAAATAAAATAAAATAAAATGTTGTAAATAATGCTGTACATAAAAGATAAAAGTGAAAGCTGTTTTAGCACCACTCACTATGCATTTCACTTTGAAAGTGTCGCAAAGCGAGCAAGAAACAACATAATAATATTTTACAAAGATGACATCACTGGCACACCTGGGTTGCCATATGGACTCACTTTAAATGTTTTTATGCCATTTTATCCAGCATAAAACTTATTTTTTCTTTTTGGTGCTGCACAGACGTGAAATAAATTTCCTTGGGTTTTTTTATACAAATTAGCAGAATACATTTTAATGACATATGCATAGTTTTCATTTATCAAGTATTTTTACACACATATATGCTGTAAAAAAAATAACATTAATCAGTTCTCTCTTTGAAGTGACAAAACATCTAAAACTAAAAGGGGTAAAATTAAAGGAGAAGTTCACTTCCAGAACAAAAATTTACAGATAATGTACTCACCCTCTTGTCATCCAAGATGTTCGTGTCTTTCTTTTTTCATTTGTATTTTTCATTTATCAATGGTATTTTTATACACACATATATGCTGTAATCACAAAACAATTAATGAGTTAATCATTAATCAGTTCTCAGTTTAAAGTAATAAATAAAATAAAATAAAATAAAATAAATAAAAATGTTGTAAATAATGCTTTAAATAAAAGATTATTGGAATACTTTTATTAAAAAAAAAAAATAATTTCATGTTTCAGATTGTTACTTGCTGGTTCTTTGTAATTGTTTGTGAAATGTATAAAGCAATTTCAGAGTGCACCCCTTTTTTTTCAATGTAAATGTAAGTTTGGCCATTTAATTTGCATGCACTTTATTAATTTATTTAGGAAATTGTTAATGAATGTGGAGCAGTAGCCATCATATATTAGCAGAGTTAATTTTTCCTAATCTAATGTCTCAAACCTCATCATCTTTGTTTGCTTGTGCTCATTGATCTAGAAGGACCTGCGTCCTTTATCTATTATAACACTGTTTTTCTCTTCATAGATCAGTTATGGATTTTCCGGTGCGTGTTTTTTTTTTAAATGATTAATAATTTAGGTCTTTCACACAGCTGCTCACGCTAAATGTGTCGCACACAAACATACTATCACATAAGAGTCCGTGTCCAGATGATATGGGCTGGATCGGTATTGCGTATGTGGCCTTTTCCTGTGTGGCTCACAGGGATTTGGAGACTCGTTTGGGGCACTGTGGGACGGGAAACAGGGTCAATCACAGCGCACTCCAGTAGAGCCACAGTGGACATCCATGTGTACGTCTACTGGAGGAGGTCATTGGGAGGGAAGCGTCACTTGCTGAAAATGTCACTGAGCTTCAGGGAGTTGTATTGAATAGTTTACACAAAAAGGAAAATTCTGTCTTCATTTACTCACCACCATGTTGTTTCAGACATTTATGCTGTTATTTTCTCCTTGGGGTACAAAAGAAGAGTCTTTTTGCAGCTCTTTGATATACAACAGTGCAATTCATAAGTCTTTAGACCATAAAGACCCTAAGACCCTAGGACCATAAAATAGTACATGTGATTTGTGTGCTATTTTTAAAGACTGAAGTCTGTGTAAGGAACAGGCTAAAATGTCATTTTTCAGATTTCTTTCTCTATTTCACATATTCAGTTTGGCACATCACATTTGGTTATTATACACTACCAGTAAAAAGTTGTGGTTTTTTTAAGATTTTTAATGTTTTTAAAGAATTCTCTTCTGCTCACCAAGCCTGCATTTATTAGATCCAAAACATAGCAAAATCAGTAATGTTGTGAAATAGTTTTACTATGTAAAATAACTGCTAATCTATTTCAATAATCTGTTTGAATATATTTTAAAATGTAATTTATTCCTACAATAAAAGCTAAATTTTCAGCATAATTACTCCAGTCTTCAGTGTCACATGATCCTTTAGAAATCCTTCAATATGCTGATTTGCTGTTCGAAAAAATATATTATTATTATTATTATTATTATTATTATTTAAAACAGTTGAGTACTTTTTTTCAGGATTCTTTGATGAATAGAAAGATCCCAAGATCAGCATTTATCTGAAATAAAAAGCTTTTGTAACATTATTCACTATACCATTTTAAAAGCTTTGAGTCTATATATACATATAGTCTTTATCATCACTTTTGATCAATTTTATAAAAGTATATATATATATATATATATATATATATATACTTTTATAAAAGTAAAATATTAAATTATTATAATATATATAATAGTAAACTTTCTCAATAGATCACCTGGTACAACATTGCACTTGCACTCATGTGAAACACATTATAATAAAACAGTTTAATGTATACATATATATATGTATGTATATATATATATATATATATATATATGTGTGTGTGTGTGTGTGTGTGTGTGTGTGTGTATACTTTTATAAAATTGATCAAAAGTGATGATAAAGACTATATTATAATGTTATAATGTTATATAATTGTGATGTTACAAAAGATTTCTATTTCAGATAAATGCTGTTCTTCTGAACTTTCTATTTGTCAAAGAAACCTCAAAAAATATACTCTGTTTTCAACAACAATAATAAAAATGTTTTTGGAGCAGCAAAGCAGAATATTAGAATGATTTCTGAAGAATCGTGTAGGTGGTACGTTTATTTTTTTTATTTATTTATTTTTTTCCCAACCTTTTAGCAACACTTACTCCTGATCTAATGTCTCAAACCTCATCATCTTTGTTTGCTTGTGCTCATTGATCTTTTAGCAACACTTACTGAATGTTCAGTTTCTGAACTGCTGCAATACTTACAACAGCTAATGTAATACAATGTTGCCAGATTCACATTTATCTGTTTTGGATAAAACTGAAAGCTGTTTTAGTACCTTTCATTAGATGTTTCACTTTGAAAGTGTCACAAAGTGTGCAAGAAGCAACATAATAAATTTGCAAAGATGACGTCACTGGCACGCCTGGGTTGCCATATGGACTCGCTTTAAATGTTTTTATGCAAGTTTATCCAGCATAAAGCTTATTTTTACTTTCTGGTGCTACACAGACGTGATCAGTTTTGGAAAAAAAAAAAAAATCATTTTCCTTGTGTTTAATAAATTTCCTTGTGTTTTTCACAGAAAAACAGCGGCATATGCGTTTGGAACAACGTGAGGGTTTGAAATTGCAGGTTTTTAACAAATACAAATTAACATAACACATTTTAATAACATATGCATATTTCTCATTTATATATTTTATTCACACATATATGCTGTAAAAAAAACATTAATCAGTTCTCTGTTTGAAGTGACAAAACATCTGAAACTAAAAGGGGTAAAATTAAAGGAGAAGTTCACTTCCAGAACAAAAATTTACAGATAATGTACTCACCCTCTTGTCATCCAAGATGTTCGTGTCTTTCATTCTTCAGTCGTTTTTTGAGGAAAACATTTCAGGATTCAGGATTTTTTCGACATACCCTAACTGTCATGAACCGGAAAAAACAGTTCAGGCAGACAAGGCAAGGCGAGCATTTGAGGTTAGAAAGTGTATAAAATGTAATGTTTAGAGCTCTTTGAAGCTGCATTTAAACTGCATTTTGGACTTTCAAAATCAGGGGCACCATTGAAGTTCACTATATAGAGAAAAATCCTTAAGTGTTTTCCTCAAAAAACATAATTTCTTCACGACTGAAGAAAGAAAGACATGAACATCTTGGATGACAAGGGGGTGAGTAAATTATCTGTAAATTTGTTCTAGAAGTGAACTTCTCCTTTAATGAGAGTTATGCAGTAAAAGTCAAATTTGTTAGTTGGCACTGTGTGGGAAACACATCCTACGAAAAACATCTCTAACAACAAACCACGTTAACAGGACTTAATTATCATAAAGTGTAGCCACATCTGCATGCAGCTACATTTACCCACAAACACTTGCCAGCATTGTGTATTTACACTGTCAGCTTAGTTGTGTGTGTACAGTTCATGTGTGTAGATTTGTGGGTGTACCATCCGTAACTAATGAGAAAGTAATGTCAGAGGCAGCTGCTCAGAGTGTTGTGTGAACGAGGTCAGGGAACCGCATAAGCGGCAGATACTCTGCTGCTAAATGCCCAGAGCTTGTATTTTCACAAGGACGACACTGGCCTCACAGCCGTCCTTCTTCAAGATAAAAGTCATCCTCACCCGCTCTCATTATTTGTCCACATTCATCCATCACACTAGCAATTGTAGCTCAGCCAAGCTTTCGTCACTTAACTGAGAAGGGAAATTAGATCAAATACAGACTTGTGGCAAAAACCTCCGAAATACAGTGTTTACAGTAAATTTTATTTGTAGTTTACATATGAGTAAATTTGAGTTAATTTAAAAATTATATTGAATTAATCAGATGAGATGCTGATTTATTATTTAAATTAATCACAAGTCAATCTGTGTGTATCAATATTTGCAAAAAACGCTTCCAAGTTAAAAAAAATAAAATGTTTTATACTAAATAAATAAATATTGTGGCAGATGAGTAAAGCACTGAATAGACATTAAAATATTTTTTTTCAGATTTTGACTTTAAAAGTCAATATATGATTCATTTTATTTCCATAAGATTGAACATAATCCGTTTTTTTTTTTTTTTTTTGGTGGAGTGGTATAATGGATTTTTCTTTGTAGCCTCTTTCAATTTTTGTAAAAATAATTTTACTAAAGGAGTGTATTAAATTGACAGCTCTAATTGTAATATTACTAATCAAATTGGATGAAAAATATATGCAACGAGAAAGCTTGACAGCAGATTTGACGCTTAGTCAGATAACCTCTAATATGCAATTATAAACCAGAGGCGCCATTTATAAACATCAACGATGGCTTGAGTTTAATCGTCAAGTCTCATCTCATCTCTTCTTCATAAATCTCAGAAGCTGGCGATTACCATTCAGAAGACGGCGCGCCTTCCCATCTGTCACCAGGAAAATTGCATCATCATTTTCGCAATCCATCCATCCATGCTGCAGATGTCAGATGGCTTTCGCCCCAACGTGTTTATCGCAGATAGTTTTGATAGACGGGAGTTTATTTATATCCATTCTCAAACAAAATGTCATTTCAGTTACCTTGATCTTGCTGTACAATCTGACAAACAGTCAAAATAATTAGCTGAGCTGCAGCTTCCAGCTGAGAAATGCGTTTTCGTCTGAGGTAGAGGATCTGGTTTGGGTGACTCCATGTCTGTGTGAGAGAGGCTTTTACAAAGAGCCTTCATGGATACTTTTTATCTTTATTCTAGAGCTCTAATGGTGCCACTCTCTGATGTCACTTTCAAGATCTTATCTCTTTGATATGTTACCATTACAGCTGAATGGATGTTTATATCTCAAGGAGGTGTGTATTACCTGGAGAAAGATGTCCATTAGCATTCCCATTTCTGGAGGGAAAAAAAAATTCTAGTGGTACACTACCAATTTTTTTTTTTTTTTTATGTTTTTGAAAGAAGTCTTTATTCCTACCAAGACGCTGAAAAATGTCTATCTATCATTCCCTCTGTACTAATTTTTTAAAGCTTTAAGTATAAAATTGTAGTTATCACAGCTCTGTTTACTATATTTAAAGGGGTAGTTCACCCAAAAATGAAAATGCTGATCATGTGACTGGAGTAATGATGCTAAAAATTCAGCTTTGAAATCACAGGAATAACATTTTAAAATATATATTCTAAATAGAAAGCAGTTATTTTAAACAGTATTTCATTTGTACTGTTTTTGCTGTACTTTGGATCAAATAAATGCAGGCTTGGTGAGCAGAAGAAACTTCTTTAAAAAAAAACATTAAAAATCTTACTGTTCAGAAACTTTTGAATGGTAGTGTATGTGCATGAAACCATCAATCATGGTGCGATGCACTGATGCAACATCTCTACAAATAAGATTTCATTGAATAATAAATTGCGCAAAACAATTCATTCTGATGTTTGCATTACAAAACCAGCTCCATGTGTATGGCTTTCCTGAAATAGTAATCTTGCTCAGTAGCTCACCTGGTACAGCATTGCTTTTGCACTGAAGTCTTTTACAAATAAGTCTTTTATGCTCACCAAGACATTGAAAATGTCTATCTATTATTCTGTCTGTTCTAATTTCTTGATGCTTTAAGCTAACTATAAAATTGTAGTTATCGCAGCTCTGTTTACTATATTTAAAGAGACAGTTCACCCAAAAATAAAAATTCTGTCATTAATTACTCACCCACATGTTGTTCCAAAGACCTTTGTTTATCTTCAGAACACAAATGAAGATATTTGTGATTAAATCCAAGAACTTTCTGACCCTGCATAGACAGCATCGCAACTGACACGTTCAAGGCCTAGAAAAGTAGTAAGAACGTTGATAAAATAGTCCATGTGACATTTGTGATTCAACCCTAATTTTATGAAGCTATGAGAATACTTTTTATGTGCAAAGACTACTTTATTCAACAAATTCTTCTGTTCTGTATCTATCTTCACCGCACTACCTTTCTGGGCCTTGGACATGTCAGTTGTGTTGCTGTTTATGCAGGGTCAGAAAGCTCTCAGATTTAATCAAAAATATCTTAATTTGTGTTCTGAAGATGAACAAAGGTCTTACGGGTTTGGAACGACATGAGAGTGAGTAATTAATGACAGGGTTTTCATTTTCACTTTTCCTCAGCACTGGAAAAGGTGAAAAACTTTTCCAATGAAAAAAATTGCATATTCTGTCTTGGCTGCCTATAACTAAAGCATATAATTGCAGACTAATGTTCTTCTTTTGCCTTTTTGTAAGGAAATGTATAAGAAAAGCTTTGCTTTTCATGCCGATGTTGTTATCTTTTCAAGTTTGATCTGCTAATGAGATGCACAGGCAGAGAGATAAAGGCTTTGGTGCTGAGCAATGTCATCATTTGTTTCCTTGCATCCTTTGCAATAAATGAATTTCCCCAGACTAGTAGCTTCCTGCTGAGACAACGCATAACTGCACAACTGAAGCAACTGCTAACTGTGTGTTTATGAGATTTGTGTGTTTGCCTGTGTGAGTGCTAATGTGTTTATGGATGTGTAGTGAACATAAAATGCATTAGTTTAATATCTACCAAAAAAACAAAATGCATTTGAGAATGTTTGATTGGAATTTTTTTTTGGAAATCTAAATCTATCACAGCATGTACTCATAGAACATTTTATTTATCAATTGACAGGAAATGTGATTGTTTGTCAAAAAAAAAAAAAAACATGTGAAACTGGCTCGTTTTATTGCTTTAGGTCAATTCAACAAAACCTCCATCTCTCTGTTTTACATTTGTTTCCTTTGAGCTGTCAGAGTTAATTGGAAAAGAGGTCAGAGGCTCATAGAGAGAGTGAAGGATGGATATTAATCAGCTCTTACAGGCATAAACAGTCATGACAACATTATGTTCCTGTCTAGCAGCCAATGGAACTCAAACTAATCAATGAAATATGAGAAACTGGGTTAAACAAGTGATGTAGAATCAGTGTCATGTGTCTGTTCAACTTCACTTAATAACACTTAACAGGTTAACGTTTCCAGGGAAGTAGATGAGAAATAAAACCTTATGTTTTAGGGTACATGTCATCTAGCATAACTCAACTTTAAGCATGCATGGAGAACGTCAGCCCATTTTCCACATGATCTATAAATGTGTCTCATGGGATGATTATGGAGATGACTGTGCTGACCTGTCTGTCCTCTGTAGCGAGACTGAAGTATCTACATTATTCAAAATTGAGTTCTTTAATGGTGCTTTCTTCTCATTTTTGGCCTCTTCTTGATTCTTAGAAGAGTAAATCAGTGTTTGATGTTTTCTGTTGGTTTTTGACCCCGTTTGGTGTTTGCTCGTGGCACTGAGAAGAGTTTACTTATAAATTTTCATGCTTCTGTAAGTTATTTTTTTATTCTTCTGATCTGTGAAGTTCTGCTGCTTATCTAATAATGATGACTGCTTTGATTTGGAGGTCACTGTTGGTCTTTGGTCAGTCGTAAATACCGGCCACAGCCTGAAGCTGATATCACAGGGAAGTTGACCTTTGAGTCACACTACTGTTATTTATTCCGTAGCTTAAGAGAACGAGAGAGAAACAGAAAAAGAGGGTCATTTACAACACGCTGTGAAAGAATGAAAATCTGTGAGGATCACTGACTGTCAAGTTCCGATGTGATTTTGATGAATTAATTTCTGAAAATGTTTTGAATCCTAGTCTTCTTAAATGCTAATCAAAAATTAGCATCTTTTCCTTGAGTATTAAAAAGTGGTTGTTTTTTTCCTTGTTTTATTGTTTTATCTTGCCAGTGGTGCAAAGCTGAGCCTGTATGGACTGGTATTGAAGTCTTCTTATTAAAAAATAAATAAATAAATAAAAAAATAGCAGCATGACGCTGCTGATAGATGTCACATATAAACAATCCTGAGGCCAAATAAAGGTCATTCAATAACAAGTGCTCACTCATTCGCAAGGCGGCAGTAGAACAAAACAGCCAGTTATAAAATTTTAAGCAGATGTGTTGGTAAAAATAGAAGCTTGCATGAAAATATATAACATAAACATGAGGAATGTTGTGCAGTAAATATTCTATAGCTTTTCTGACTGTGTTTGTGTACAGCTGTTCCATTAGGGCAAAACCTTTCATCGCTTGATGACACAAATCTGAGTAGTCAGTCTGAAAGCCAAGTTCCTTCAAAGTGCATTGAGTTTACCCTCAACTTCTTGACCTGCTTCAGACTGACACTATTCTGACTGCCCGTTTAGTGTGTTGCATATTAGAGCAGCTTCTTATGTGTCCTAAAACCTTTCGGAACCAGGAAACCTGTTGTAAAATCCTGAAATGTTGGAATGTAGCTTTTCAAAGCACCAGCTCAATCCAAATGTTTCTCTTGAGGCACTGGTGACATTTTCTACAGTATAAAACACACAAAGAAAGACTGTTAGGCACCATGTTTATTATCGTTTTAAGTACCACCAAACCATTTTTCTTTGCTTCTCACCCTGACACCACAATTGTAACGGATATTAATCAAACACAAGAATGATGATGGGAAAACAGCACATTTTCACTGTCAAAGAGGTTGCTGTTGAATGGATAGTACCCTTTTTTTTTCCAGTTTTCTAGTTTTCCTCTTTTACTATTCTTTTCTCTGTGGAACATTAAAAAGATGTTTGTTTTTTTTTGTTTTGTTTTGTTTTGTTTGTTTTGTTTTGATTTGATTTTTGATTGGTTTTTTTTTGTTTGTTTGTTTTGTTTTTTTGCTTTGTTTTCTTTTGGGTTTTGTTTCGTTTTGTTTCATTTTGTTTCCTTTCCTTTCGTTTCATTTTGTTTAATTTCATTTTGTTTCCTTTTGCTTCGTTTCGCTTAGTTTTGTTTCATAGAATAAAGTTTACCAAACCTGAATGGCTTTGCCAGTATTCTTTTCTCTGTGGAACATCAAAAAGATGTTTGTTTATTTGTTTCGTTTAGTTTACTTGTGTTTTGTTTTGATTTTTGATTTGTTTTGTTTTGCTTTGTTTTCAGTTGTTTTCTTTTGGGTTTCGTTTCGTTTAGTTTCATTTCATTTCAGTTCGTTTTGTTTCATTTAATTTTCAAAATTTCATTTTGTTTAGTTTTCTTTCATTTAGTTTAGTTTTGTTTTGTTTTGTTTTGTTTTGTTTCATTCCATTTCGTTTCGTTTCGTTTCGTTTCGTTCCGTTCCGTTTGTCCATTTGAGCTGCACAGAAGTAAGAAGATCATACACGTTTGTAATGACATGAGAATGAGAAAAAATTCATAGAATTATTTTTGAGTTAACTGGCCCTTTAAGTACATTTTTTATTATTAATGGGCATATAATCAAATTTATTGACTAATTTTAATCACTTCGCACCCTATGTGTATATCATATGAGTTCTGAATATAAAATGTGCGTTATTTGAAGATGCAACTGCTTGACGCTGTGGGTTTGCCATTTAAAGATAAACATAATGTGCTCTGATGGGACCGCATGCTGAGAAAACTCAACGGCGCAATGGATCTACCAATAAAACGACATGAAGTCATGCTGCGAACGCATTCACATCCTGTGAAAAAGACAACAAAAAGCCTTGATAGAAAGAGTGTTTTTCATCTAACATCTTAACTCTTTCTTTCCTTCCATCTTTCGCCTCCTCCATCTTTCCTTCCCTCTCCATTCTCAGGAGTATCCGGTGTCTGAGAAATATCATCCACTGGAACCTGATTACGGCATTTATCCTGCGAAATGCCACCTGGTTCGTAGTGCAGCTCACTATGAACCCAGAGGTGCATGAGAGCAATGTGGTGAGTAAACACACACTCAGACAAATATTCTCTCCTTCTCCTATTACTTTTCTTTTCAAAATACACAACAAATGTACACATAATCCATTGTTATTTCTCACAATACATGCACACCCACTCTTTTGTTCCATCCATTGTTCATTCTCGCTATTTCTCACTCTTCACCCCACTGTTATTTTCTCATTCTGTTGGCACACATGTGGAGAAACACAAGCCTAGTGAGGGAATAGTTCCCTCAAAAGTGAAAAATTACAGAAAATGTACTCATCCAAGATGTAGATGAATTTCTTCTTCATCGGAACAGATTTGGGGAAATTTAGCACCACATTACTTCCTCAGCAATGGATCCTCTACAGTGGATAGGTGCCGTCAGAATTAGAGTCCAAACAACTGCTAAAAAACATCACAATACTCCACAAGACTAACAGATATTAATGTCTTTCTTTCTTCAGATGCAAAGAAAAAGCTTTTTGAGGAAAATATTCCTCAATTTCTCCAAATAGTGGACTTCTGTGGTGCTCAACAGATTGGAGGTTAAAAATGCAATTTCAGTGAAGCTTCAAAGGGCTCCTAACAATCCCAGCTGAGGAATAAGGGTCTTATCTAGCAAAACGATCAGTCATTTTCTTATAAAAATTACAATTTATATACTTTTTAACCACAAATGCTCTTCTTGTCTAGCTCTGTGATGCACATGCATACTGTGCACTCAGATTAAATACAGTTAGTGTATGTCAAAAAGCTCCCATCTCATTTTCTCCTCCTACTTCAAAAGTGCCCTACATCGCTGTTCTTTTTCACCCCTTTTTTTGTGTAAATGGTGTTTGACCCTCCTTGCACATTCACTTAAACACTGGGTCGGTACTTCTGCAGCGATGTAGGGCAATTTTTAAGTTGGAGGAGAAAATGAGATGGGAGTTTTTCAACATATCTTAACTGTACCTTAATGGATTTGCCCTCACAGTGCAAAGCACAGCGTCTTCTCGACATGATGGTATCCAAAAGAAATCCGCTACAATGTTTGAGGCTGGGGGGTTCAAGTTTTCCCTGGTCTGTGTGCGCAACATGTGGGCAGGCAATATACTAATGTTTCATGAGGATTCGTTTTAAAAACCACTTTTTTGTCGACTCTTTCTTTTGAGAGACAATAACGGTCAATAACAATGTTTTTGTTCACTTAGAGCTGTTACACACTGCATGAAAGGTACTATTCAAAAATCCACAATATGGTTGTACTTTACCATCTTCTGAAAAGCTGCATGTTAGTAAGAAACAAATCCGTCACTGAGACCTTTTTTTTTTTACTTTTTTACTTTAAACCATTGCTTCTAAAATATTAGTCCATAATTCATAATATATTCATAATATTGCTTTCTCCAGTGAAAAAGCCATCTTGTCTGAATCAGGAGAGAAATATGCACAGATCTAGCACCATTTATAAGTGAAAACAGTGCAAAACACATGGATATTGTTGTGAGAGGACAACAGGGGATGGACTTTTTAACTGGAGGAAGCATTATTATAGATTTTGGACTCGTATTTTGGCCACAAGCAGCGATTTAAAGTTTAAAGAACTTTAACACATCTTAATGATGGATTTTTTTTTTACTTACCAACATGCACCTTTTCACTTCACATTAAAACATTAAAGAATTAGCTCACTTCCAGAATAAAAATGGTGTTTCTGTTCATTTACTCACCCCATGTTATCCAAGATGTCCGTGTGTTTCTTTCTTCAGTCGAAATGTAATTAAGGTTTTTGAGGAAAACATTCCAGGATTTTTTTCCATATAGTTTCAAGCTTATAGCTTATAGCTTCAAAGGGCTCTACACGATCCCAGCTGAGAAAATAGGGGCTTACCTGGTGAAAAAAAAAATACAAATTTATGTACTTTTTAACCACAAATGCTTGTCTTGCACTAGCTTGACTTCATGCAGTACATAGTCATGTTCAAAATGCTCAAGGCAGAAGTACCTACCCAGTGTTTACAAAGCAAATGTGCAAAGAAAGTCAAATGCCCATTACAAAAAGTTGGAGGAGAAAAATGAGATGCAGTTTTTCACCCTACCCTACCTTTTTGAACCGGAGTACACAGACGAAGAACTAACCACGCGTGACTTTTCCAACATGGTTATGTAATGAGTAGAGTCATAGACACGCTTCGCAGAGCTAGTGCAAGATGAGCTTTGTGGTTAAAAAGTATGTACTTTTTTTTGTTTTTTTTTTTTTAATAAACGATCGTTTCACTAGATAAGACCCCTATTCCTCAGCTGAGATCATGTAGTGCCCTTTAACACTGCATTGAAACTGCAATTTGGACCTTCAACCCATCGATTCCTATTGAAGTCCACTATATGGAGAAAAATCCTGGAAGATTGAAACTTCTGAAGAAAGAAAGACAAGAACTTGGATGACATGGCAGTGAGTCGTGTGTGTTACTTGTGGTTTATTGTAATGTTTTTATAAGCTCATTTAGACAGCACCCATTCACTTCAGTGGATCAATAACACAATGCTCAAATTCTTTAAATCTCCAAAACTCATCTGCAAATTTTCATTTTTGGGTGATCTATTCCTTTAATTGCTTTCAAAATCTGTCCCTTGACACTTGGGTCTCCGTTTGCACTCTAACAGACATGGAAATCTGACTAGTTTCAGAGTATATGGCGTTGTTGGCACTGGATATGTGTTGGTGGGTGTTTTAGGTGGAATTGCAAACAGCTCGGCCCCTGAGTCATCATCTGCTATGCTTCCCCGAAAATTAATTACCCTCCACATTTCTGGGCTTCCTTAATCAACTCATCTTGAGCCGAGCAATTAATTCATCTACCGTCATGTCAGTATCAGTCTCAAGGGGCTTTTCCATCGACATCCAAATACAGCCTCGTACTTTATGATGCATGTGGCTTTTCAGAAAGTACCAGAGATTGATTGCGCCATGTTTGTCCTTGATACTTATCTTATGTATTTGCCAAAGCATAATTTGTACCTGTTTATCTGTATTTTATGCAAGGGCCGACTTAATTGGCTCTTCATGCTAAGATTTTGCACGGCAGCACATTAGTTCTACCTCTGAACTCCCCTAGAGATAAACTTAAAAAAGGAAGCATAAAAGTTGCAAGGGGTTTTTCAGGCGGAAGTGGTTATTAAGCATTCCTCCAGGTCCTTGTGTAGACAGCAGTGGCCTAATTCTCCTACTTTCTATTCAGAGAAAGCTCCTTTGAAATGTTTAAAAGTGATAAGAAATGATTCGTGGACATTTTATTAACCTGTCTAGATTAAATAAAATGAGCATTCTTAGACAGAATGGAAAGCCACAGGCTGTTCAAATGTGAAGGAAATTGTGTAAATACGCAATGTCACTGTTTTGAATTGTTTCAATTACAGTTTAAGCAAGTGAATCCGGTTGCCTCTCGGTTTATACAAAGACCATCTTGACTCAATCCTCTTTGCTTAACAAGGTTGAGCTTTGCGTTGTGTCTTTTTTTCTGTACGTATGAGATGCATCTATTTAGAAACGGCTCACAAGTCAGAGCGTACAGCTCTTTGCTGAGTTTTATCGCATTAAAATGGCACATTTATTGTGAAACGTGTCACTTTCTGGAGGATTTACGCAATGCCTGTTAATGAAAGACATTGTTCAGTAAGTAACTGTAAAATTAGCAATAAAGATCCTACAGAAGCTTATAATCTGTACATGGTCCTAAATTCCTGTCACACCAGGGGGCCTATTATGGAAGACGGCTGTAAAATTCTGCAGAAGTACTTCTGAGAGCCAGAGGACTTTATGACTGATGAAGCTTCTCATTTCCCCCTGCTATTTCACGTTGAAACAAAATCGTTACCACAGAATACATGTAATGGTCTGTGGACTATTAGCTCACTGATTAATGCTGGAAAAAAAAATGAAACTTCAGTAGTTTTTTAAGCCTGTAAGTGTTAGCTTGAGATTTTGCTTTCTCCTGTAGATTTAAAGAGAACTCAGGGGTCTGAAAGTTTATGATCTTTCTGTGACACTTGAATCCCCTCTTCAGTCATAACTCACAGCTGTAATCTTCAATCTTGAGCTGAGAGTGACAGATTTTTTATCTTCTGGTGAGACAACAACTTGACAGGGCCCAGTGATGAAATATGGCCAAAACAAAGGAGCGGCGGCTGGGATTAAACAGGATTAAACAGAGGGCTGACACACACACAAGCCCCTCTGATGTGTATGTCTCTTGCAAATGTCAAAAGCATCTCTACTCTCCCATCCAGCTGCAGTTCTGTCATACTGTCTTTTTAACATCTCTTTTTTTACTTTGTTAGATGATTTCTTAGTCATCTTTGTTTATATTTATATTACTGTTGTTGAAATGTGTAAGTTAACACATTCATTCTTTGAGTTTAACGGCGTTAATGGAATTAACGCAGAGGCGGGGCACAACTGTTGCTTCGGTCTCTTTTTTCTTAACAAGAATTGGGTTTATTTAGTCTCAGAACATCGTTACGACCACATCAAGCAAGAGACTTTTCAGACGCGCACTACAACTTCACTTCACTAGTCAGAGGAGCTTCAGTAGAACATCAGTGATCTGCGTCAGATGAGATGCTGTCAGACCATATGTCAGTAAAAATGAATTTACCTGTTCTGTTAGCTGTTATACTGTGCTTGTAACACACACGCTTCAGTTGCATGCACAAATGCCTGTATCATTTCATATTAAAATGCAAACGAAACTATAAGCGTGCATGTCAGATCCGCGTCACGTTCAGCAGCGGTAGCTCTTAAAGTAATAGCAGCCAAATAAGCTAATAACCCAGCTGCTGTGATGTCTGTTAATCAAAGTACAAAAGAAAAAAGAGGAAATCAATCACTTTTGTAGCTTTAAAGATTCATCTATATTTAGTATTTAGTGTTTGATGACTTTATTCAATTTCTGTATATTTTCTACTTGCTGAAGAGCACAGGTAAATCATGGATTTTAATATATTTCTGTTGTTTCTACATCAATTTTAGCATGGAATGTGAAATTGTTGCAATTTAAAAGTATATTTAAAAACGTTAATGTTAGGGGAGATTATTTGCGTTTAATGACGATTAATTTCAGGAAAAAATGTTTTTGTTTTTTTTACTTAAATGACAGCACTATTTTATGTGTGTATATAAAAAGCATAAAAAATACCGTTCACAAGTATAAGGCTGTGAATTTTTATTTATTTTATTTTATTTTATTTATTTTTTTAAAGAAATCTCTTTATGCATATATATATATATATAAATATATATATCAGCACTTAGTATTTGCTTAATATTTTGTGCAGAAGTTTGGTGGATAAATAGTTTCAGGATTATTGGATTATTGATTGATTAATTGATTGAGAAATTTTAAAAGAACAGCATTTATTTAAAGTAGAAATTAGTATTTAGCATTAGTATTTCGTATTAGTATTTATTAGCATTATTTATTATTGGTATGTGTTACTTCTGTTTTGTAAATTGATAAGCTATTTATTCATGTGAGCTGTTTAATTTATACACCTAAAATATTTACTACCAATAAAATGAAAACAGAATCTATAAAATGTTAATGTGAAATTCCGTTTGAATATGATTCTTACAAATTAAATTATTTCTGCAGGCCTCCTTCAAGAAACACAAACAGGCTGAGTAAATTTATGTGCAAATTGCTTGCAAAATCAAATGTTGCAAAATTAAAATGTTGGGTTACATTTTCTTTAAAGTCTAATTCTCACTATTAACTAGTTCCCTGTTAGCATGCATTTTACTAGCATATAGGCTGTTTATTAGTATCTATAAATCATATTTTAATGCCTCATTCTGTATGACTATATTTTAGATCCCTTAATCCACCCAATATATCTAAACTTAACAACTACCTTACTAACTATAAATAAACAACAAATTAGGAGTTTATTGAGAGAAAATCTTAATAGTTAATAGTGAATATGTGTTCCTTAATCTAAAGTGTTACCAACTGTTGTATCCAGTTCTTTTTTAACCTAAAATAAATAAATAAATAGAAATCCCAAAATATAAAGTTGTCTTTGAAATTGACTTTGAAATCCTTTTGATCTGCCAAGCCTTAAAGATTTCATATTGAGAAATAGGGCTTTCCTTTTGACAATGTATTACTTTCTAAAAGGCATTGTGCTTCTGATAGTCCTGTCATGAGAAACCATAACCCACTGGCTTTCATCATACTTTAATCTAAATCTGTTCCATCCCGAGGCCTCGTTTCGGACCACCGTCCCAATCTGCCCATTTGTAATGTTCCTTCCCTTGGAGTAAAAAGGTTTTATCCCCTGCTTGGTGTTTGAACTCGGCTTCAGTCATAAAGAGTAGCCCGTCCACACACACAAACACACACACGCACAAGCTTTCATTTCCTTAAGCTATTAAAATAAAAGCGCTTTAAAACAGAGAATGCTAACAAGAAGTGGCATGGCGATCTCCTCGGGCACAATTTAGGACAGTTTCTAAACATCTAACTGGATTTCTCTTTCTCTCATTGCTCTCAGATCTGGTGCAGGCTGGTCACAGCAGCATATAATTACTTCCATGTGACCAACTTCTTCTGGATGTTTGGAGAGGGCTGCTATCTGCACACAGCCATAGTACTGACATACTCCACAGACAAACTGAGGAAATGGATGTTCATCTGTATAGGCTGGTGTAAGTATCCCATGATGCACTACGATGCAGATTGTCTAGTTTTTGGATCATGCATATTGAAATAACTGAGTTATGGCTTGTGCGTTCACATGTATTTAGAGATGAACATGTCACTTGCATTGCTGATGTAGGATTATTCTACATCAAGTGCTCATACCTGTGTAAAAATCTATGAATAGCTTATGATAACTTAAAATATATCTTCACCTTTTTCTAAACATAGAAAAAAAAAATTCTAATCGTATTTTATTTTTTGGATTTTTTTAACCCAGACATATTAAAAACTAAATTTATTAACACTATTGATTGATTGATTCAAAAAAGGCTTACTCTACACTGAGTGCTCATATTGAATTTATTTTATTTAATTTTGTTATTTTATTTTAACCCTGAAATATTGAAATTAAAATTTAGTAACCCTATTATTTATTAACAAAGAAAGAAAGAAAGAAAAAAAGAAAGAAAGAAAGAAAAAGAATATGAAATCAACTGAGACAGGATAAAGTATTGCTGTGTCATACAGGATGTGTAGGGTTGGATTTATGACGTCAGTGAAAGAGGAAAGTAATTTTAAGGTCATTTCTGATTTCATGCTGCCTTTAAAGTACATCAGTGATTAAATTACTGTCAATTAATAACTTGAAAAAGAGACGCGGTTACAGTAGTAGATAATTACACTAATGAGTACTGCAATTTGAGCAGGTTCTCATCTCAACCGTGGGTGAATTATTATTATGTGAATAAACAAGCCTTGGATTTTCCTCATTAAAAATGCATTGCAAATGAGTCATTGCTGAGGATTTATCCCACAGTTCCTTAATAGTATCAATTATACTGTTTGTACAATGTCTTTGATTTTTCAAACTAATCAGAGTGGGTGGAAATTTGCTTTGCTTTTTTCCACAGGTATTCCATTTCCCATTATTGTCGCTTGGGCCATTGGCAAGCTGTACTATGACAATGAAAAGTGAGTTTCTCCCATTTTGTCTCTTTTTTATGTCTGTATAATTCCTGCATTTTACTCTAAACACACACAAACTGCCTCACCTCATTTACAATAAAAGCAATTAAAGGTTAGATTAACTCCAATTATCTCTGTCATCTAGCCACACTCTGGTCATTAAACAATCGATTCACGATAAAGCCAGAAAAGCGTTCTGCGCTCTGAGTGAGGCTAATTAACGCCTGCTAAACACAAAATTGATGAGTGACACTGATGTAAACATCCTAGAGTTCAATAGTCAAGACATGATATATACAGTACAAGATCTCCTGTATTAAACGACTCTCTGTGATAAAAATGAAACAAATAAATGCATGCACACATTTATTAGACACTTTAAAAGGATGGATTAGGGCAGATATTCTCCTAAAGCCCTCATTAGCTTTTTCAGTCTCAAGATGGGAAACTTTATAAACAAAAAAAAATGAATGAAAATGTTAATTTATTCATATTAAATGGGGTAGATGGTTATATAATTCATTCATTGTCCAGGCTTGA
The DNA here is from genome assembly GCA_012976165.1 of Labeo catla. Lineage (NCBI taxonomy): Eukaryota > Metazoa > Chordata > Actinopteri > Cypriniformes > Cyprinidae > Labeo > Labeo catla. Next base: position 116,390 of record VONZ01000807.1, on the reverse strand, counting down.
CATTTGGGCTTAAGCGCATGAAATATGATATTATTGTTGAGTTAAAACATAAAGCAAGAACAGCACATTTACTGTCTTCTACGTGTGAAATTTTCGGATAATACCAAGTATAGCATTAATAACATAATATTTTTTACATTTTACATTTATGGTGAGATTATGTGATGAAATATTAGTGTAATAATTACTTACAGATAAATAGATAAACAGAAAGATAGACAGAACAACAGAACCATAGATAGAACAATAGATAAATGGAAAGATAGATAGATAGAACAATAGAACAATTGAACCAAAGATAGAACAGTAGATAAATGAAACAATAGAATGATAGATAGAGCAATAGATGATAGATAGATGATAGACAGAACCATAGATAGAACGATAGATAAATGGAAAGATAGCTAGAATGGTACACAGAATGATAGATAGAACAATAGATAGACAATGGATGGATGGATGGATGGATAAACAGAATGATAGATAGAACAACAGAACCTGATAGAACGATAGATAGAACAAAAGAACAATTGAACCATAGATAGAACGGTAGATAAATGAAACGATAGATAGAATGGAAGATAGAACAATAGATAGATAGACAGATAGACAGATGATAGATAGATAGATAGATAGATAGATAGATAGATAGATAGATAGATAGATAGATAGATAGACATAACAGATAGATAGAATAAGTAACATTGTCTAATTTGAACTTTATTCTTGTGTGTGAATTGTTGTTAATTGGAGGCTTTGAAGTGCAAATAACTAAACAGTTTCATTTCCTGCACAAGAGTAATTAAAGAGTCTCTGTTAACAGTCCTTAACACCTCTTTAATTCTCTTTCTCACTTACATCTGCTGTACACTCTAGAGCAGTGCTGCTCGACTGGTGCATTTGACCCAAAAATGGTTCACAGTTCTGCACAGCAAAGAAACAATCCTAAATGCTAATAAGAAATGCAGCTAACCATATAATTGTACATGGGTTATGTTGTTAATGTCAGAGGCTGTTCATCAAGGTGGGTGCTAGTGTGTTTTGTTTTGAAAATGTATTTGCCACTTAAAAGGACAGTTCAATTTTGTCATCATTTATTCACTCACAAACCTGTGCGAGTTTCTTTTTTCTGCTATACACAAAAGATCTGTTGAAGAATGTAGGTAACCGAACAATTTCTGGTTCTCATTGATTTTCATAGTATTTTTTCCAAACTGTGGAGGTCAATGGGGAACAACAAGTGTTTGTTACCAACATATCTTCTTTTGTGCTCAACAGAAGAAAGAAACTCATACAGGTTTGTGAGTGAGTAAATGATAACAGAATTTTCATTTTTGAGTGAACTATCCCTTTAATAGATCCTAGCCAAATTACCAGTTGACAGGATGGACAGGTTGCAAGAAACATTAAAAAAATATATACATGAGGCCAAAGAAAATATCACACAGACCACATTAAATATGTGATAAGCTACGGTGCCAGAAAAGCATTTTTAAAACATGCTCGTTTAAAAACATGAGGCATGTTTTACCTGGATGAACCAGTACATGTCTTTGGTTGAGCTTCACAAACGACAGCATTTTCCCATTCAGACGTATCCCCATACGCCACATGTTTCTCTCTTTCTGTAAGACTTGACACACTCAGCCGAGACAGTCTTGATTATGCCGAGTACCCAACTGAAACTGTAAGATTAACAAATCTGGTGCATATCTGCCCAAGGGACACACTTGCCTTCTCTTTCTTGCTTTGTTTCTTTTTATATATATGTGTAATGAAAAGCTTCTTTTTAGATATTTTTCCAGTGGATCTTCTTTAATCACTTTACTAGACTTGCTTGTTTAATCATTGTGCTGGAATAATAAGTAATTATCTCAAAATCCCTTTATACTGGATAAACAGTCACGCTGTATTTGAAGAAATGGGGTCAAAATACTATATACATACTGTTTAATAATTTTCCGGGATTCGTGATATGCATGTCTAATAATTTTCAGTGCCTCATAATCTGATTCTGTGTGTGCAGGTGCTGGTTTGGGAAGCGGGCCGGCATTTATACTGATTATATTTATCAGGGTCCCATGATCCTAGTCCTACTGGTGAGTCAGCACAGTTTTGATTCTCTACCCAATTACACAAATGTTTCATGAGATTTGGTGTGTGCAGGTAATTTAGCATTTTTTATTTGTTTGGTGCTTCCCCTTTCACAAGCCTTATTACATTTTCCATGATTTATGTTTGCAATTTCATATTGATAATTCATATCTGGCATTTAAATGTGCAAAAACAAGTGCTTCCTCTCTTCCTCTCTCCATCTTTAGATTAACTTCATTTTTCTCTTCAACATTGTGAGGATCCTGATGACTAAACTGAGGGCCTCCACCACGTCAGAGACCATTCAGTACAGGTGAGGCAGATTATTTGTTAAGTTTTCTTGCTCAGAATTTGCTCATTTTTAGCCCAATAGACTGAAACTACAACACCCTTTTTACCTTGTCAAAAACAGCTCTGTTCATAGTGAACCGTTTTGGTGCGTGGCTCTTTAAATGATAATTAGCTCTGCTCACCCCACCCCCTCTCTTCTTTTATGTATTTGGTGGCACGTTACCATCCAAAACAAAACTGATCCACTGCATCCTCAGTGGCTCTGATGTTGGGAGAAAATGAAGACTCTTATGTTTACTTTTACATCCAAATACAAAAACCTGCATTGCTTACGACATATTGTTGTCGCTACAGCTGCTCGAGCGTGGAGAAAATGACAGACAGCGTACAACTAGCTGAGGGCAAAGATCTGCTAATACAGGACAGTCTGTTAGCGGTTATGGGCGGGACCTGAGCAGCATGACATCGTACAGCTCAGAAAATCAAAACGGCTTGATAATTGAGACTGTTTAGGTTTTTTTGCAAATGAATGTACTTTTATCATTGTAGGGTGGTTGTGTCCACACACTGCTAAGACACATTTATATGCAAACACCATGTAAAAATAAATTTTGCATCTGATTTCCCCATTAAAGCCAGAATTTTGTAAACTTTCCCTCAAAATGAATATAGAAAATGCTGAGAAATGGACTATCTGGGCCCAGCTGGAGCATAATTTTCCTTAGGCACTTATCCTAAAGTTTTTTATGAGAAATAATAACAGGTATGAAAGGATAGATGCAAGGCGACAGTTGCATACAGTAAAAGTTTAGAGCTGTAAAATAAATCTGGAAAGCATAACTCTATTGTGGAAGCTAATGTTCCTCTAATGGGATGTTTAGACGAACAGAGCAGCTTTAATAAAAGCACAATGTTTACAGTATATGGGCAAATCATCCTACTTTATGGGCTTGCTTACTTGTAGCCGTCTCTGCATTTTAAACTGTGATACGAGAATGTATTTTAACATTCAAAACATTACACACTTCACCTTTAAAGAGATCTCATTTGTGATTTGTCTTTCCTGTGGGGAACTATAAAAATGGAGATTGAGATGTTGAATTTAGAGGTGCTTGCTGTTTGTTTTGAGTTCTGGAACTTTATAATAAGCTGTTAGTGTGTTGTGTTAAAACTCTGGTGTGAATAAGGGTGGTAGGGATTGATGGATGATTATTTGGATGATTGATGTATTGAGGATGAGAGTTGGAGGAGAGTGTATTTGTTTGTGTGTATCTGTGTGTGTGTGTGTGTGTGTGTGTGTGTGTGTGTGATGCTCATATTCCCTCCAGCTATGACTAATGTCTTTGACAGTCACAGTCAGCGGCCCATAGCAAATGCAATACATACTTCTTAAACTGAATTCATCTCAATGTCATCCCGTTGAACTCTGTGTTTTAGCTACTGTGTAACATTATTCAGGCACTACTGGGCAAAAAATATGAAATAATATATATATATATATATATATATATATATATTTAATGTTTTTTTAAAGAAGTCTCTTCGAGCCTGCATTTATTTGATCCAAAATTGTGAAATATTTTTACTTTAATTTAAAATAACTGCTTTCTCTTTGAATATATTTTCAAATGTAATTTATTCCTGTGATCAAAGCTAAATTATTATCATCATTATTCCAGTCTTCAGAAATCCTTCAGAAATCATTCTAATATGCAGTTTTGCTGTTCAAGAAACATTTTTTGTATTATTATTATCAATATTTAAAACAGTTGAGTACTTTTTTTTTTTTTTCAGAATTCTTTGATAAATAGAAAAATCCAAATATCTGCATTTGTCTGAAATAAAAGCTTTTGTTACATTATACACTATACCATTCAAAAGCTTGGACTCAGGTGTATTTTTTTATTTATGTTTTATAAATGATAGTAATTAATATTTTTATTTGGCAAAGATGCTTTCAATTGATCAAAATGATGATAAAGACATTTAGAATGTTGCAAAAGATTTCAGACAAAATTACATTTTAAAATATATTTAAATAGAAAACAGTTATTTTTTAAATAGTAAAAATACTTCAAAATTTTACTGTTTTTACTGTACTTTGTGTCGAATAAAGGCAAAATTATGTACAATGGAAAGTCTAAAATCTTCAAAAAAAAGTTTTTGGAGAGGATTTAAAGACACTACTTTTAAATTAAATTAAATTAAATATTAAAATTAAATTAAAATATGCTTTCCTAAGGTTAGGAATTTATATACTTATTTAGAGTATGATTTAATAAATAAATAAATAAATAAAAAGATGTACTTAAATGTAAATGCTGACTGCAGTATAAAATGAAGTAGAACACTTTCAACTTATTTCCTTTAAAATCTGTCTTAAAATATCTTTAAAACCACAAATCTGTGTGTATTGTTTGGCTCTACCAATGGCATGAGTTTGGGGCAGGACTCTCTGTGTGCCTGACCAATGGCAGACAAGGGGGAGTGTTCTGAAAACATGACTGGAAACTGTTTTTTTGTTTGTTTGTTTGTTTGTTTGTTTGTTTGTTTTTTGCAGTTTTGTTTCTTCGAAATAATTTTCACTCAGAAATTTCTATTTAATTTCACAAATAGTTACAAAGAAACAGCAAGTTACACACTGAATCAGACTAAAACAGAATTATTTACTTACTCCAGTAATACTCCACTAATCTTTGTTTTGTTTACAATAAGTAAGAGCATTTAATATTGCAATTTCTGAAGACATGACTTTTATTTGGTTTGGTTTCTGTATTATCATCTCTACGTCTCTGACTCTCACAGAAAAGCAGTAAAGGCCACACTGGTTCTTCTGCCACTGCTGGGCATCACATACATGCTGTTCTTCGTCAACCCTGGCGAGGATGAGATCTCACAGATTGTCTTCATCTACTTCAACTCTTTCCTAGAGTCCTTTCAGGTAAATAAACACAGTCTTTATCCTGATTAATTGTGTTAAATCCGATCCGAAACTGATCTTTACAACTCAGAGGTGCAAATTTACTAAGAATAAATTGCACCCGCTGAAAGAGCTGTTTATTTGCACACGCTGTCTTTTACAAAAGTGCTGAGGTTTGTAAGGCACATTGTATATTAAGCCTAATTTGCATTGAAAATAATGACAGTGACTGAATCTAAATACAGCACAGTGCTATTTAAGTGCATTTAGTGCTTGCTTAAACTGGATTGCAGGTGCTTAGTGTGTAAGACGCCGCAGGTTTTGTGCTGAAACATCACATGCTAAAGTGGTGCAGCTGCTTAGTGTATTCACCCCAGAAGCTGATTCACTAAAGGTTTTTGTTTTCACAAAACAATCAGTTTGCATGACTAAAATGTGTGTTTTGTTTGTTTAGTGTTCTGTTAAATCTCATCCACATGTTTGGAAATCCTCGTTCAATTTCCTTGTGGTACATTTCTCACAGTCCGCCATGTCATCCGAAGGCACAAGGTCAAATCTGTTCTATGTTTTGCACCATTTGCTTCCTGGCGTGACCCAGGGGTCTCTCATGCGTGTTGAAGCCATGTTTTCCACAGATTCATCTGCCCCCACATCTGTCAGAATCCTTGCGGGAATGACAGTTCATCTGTGGGGAAAATTTAATTTTTGGGTGGTCACGTTAGGAAAACATGTTGAACGGTTTAATGCAAACTGATCGTTTTGGTTAGTTTTACCACAATCCTGATCAAACTGATCAAAGAATATAAAATCACGAATAAAACCAAAAAGTAATTAAAAAAAAAAAAGATTGGATAATGGATAATACAAAACAACATAATGTGACAACTGCAGTATTGTCCGTTATCAATATTGTGGTATCGCGATCGCAAAACTGTCTCTATATTATCATGGTCACATGCAGTATGAATTGCAGACAGCTAGCAGTTCAAATGGGTAACATTACTGGAGTCCAAATTCAAAATATCTTTTTCAAGTGTAGAAATTAGGAAAAACGTATTGTAATTCCCCTGATGTAATGTAAAGCTAAAATGATATACCTATGAAATATTCATTTTTATTTATTTTACAGTGCAACTGTTTTACAATATATGGTTATGACAGTATACCACCAATTTAAAGAGGTTTGAGTCCCCTTTAAAGTTCAGGTACAAGTCAATTCAATTTTCAGAGGAACATGTGTTGGAGAATTTTGAACTCTCAAAGTGCATAGAAGAATTTCACTTTAAAATGTACAAAATTTTCAAGTCTTCATTTGTCTTTTTTTAAAAATATTGCAATAAATATCATATTGTGGACTTCATATTGCGATATTATCGTATTCTGAGACTTTGATATTGTTACATCCCTAATCTGTGTCAGTTCGACTGTTGCACAGTTATGCAGAGAACACATTTCTTTATAAAATACAGATAATTAATTTAAAGGAGAAGTCCATTTCCAGAACAACAATTTACAAATAATTTACTCACCCTCTTGTCACCCAAGATGTTCATGTCTTTCTGTCTTCAGTCGTAAAGAAATTATGGTTTTTAAGGAAAGCATTTCAGGATTTTCCTCCATATAATGGACTTCATTGGTGCCCCGCTCTGTACAACAGAATCAAGTTGAAAGTTTTAGTCGACTTAATATCTGAGCATTTCATTCTAGTTTTAGTCAATGAAAACTTTCACGTTTTCATCATGCTGTATAATAGTTAAACTGATTATTGTCATTAAAAATTATTTTTACACTTCAGGTATTGTACTTTCAAAAAATGTCCACAAAACAATAGAATGTGGACTCATACACATGGTTTTATTTTAACTCATCTAGTGTATTGATTTATTATAGGCTAATTAATATAGAAATTAATATCAAAGACTTAAGCACTCTCTCTACATTATGAAAACTGGTAAAAACAAACAGAAATTTTAAAACAGTGAAATTCCTCATAGTAATTCCAATATTTTTTTTAACTGCAGTACTGTTTCTCTATTAAAACAACAGTGGTTGAATAAGCGCATTTATTCAGCAACCACAATCGCAAAAAAAAAGAGAGTGAGACAGAGAGATCTCAAGACAGAACAGACTGTCTGAATACTTTCATTTAAGCTGAACATCTTTGTGTTTTCAGATAATCGTCGGCACTTGCACAATGAAGAACATATGTGTATGGTTTCCAGATTGAAAAACATTGGGAATAAAATTTATTCTTTTAACATGAGACGTTCGGATTTGGGAATTTGAACTCAATATATGGCATCCGCACGCATGAAAGCTTGCATAGTAGAGGCATGTACAGCAGTCCGGCAATAATATTTTGGACGAAACTAAAAAGAAATTTTTGTATAGTTTTTATTTTTTAAAATACAATTTAGTCTTTTATCGTCAATGATATTGCATGTTGATATAGTCAGGTATCATTTTATTGACCTTATTGTCATCTCGTCATCATCTCGTTTTTGTCATGGGCAGCAAACAGTTCTTCAGATGTTAAAGGTTCTTTATGAACCATTTAGACAAAAAAGGTTCTTCTATGGCAGGGGTTCACCAGATCCGGTCCTGGAGGGCCGGTGTCCCTGCAGAGTTTAGCTCCAACCCTAATCAAACACACCTGAACCAGCTAATCAAGGTCTTACTAGGTATACTTGAAACTTCCAGGCAGGTGTGTTGAGGAAAGTTGGAGGTAAATTCTGCAGGACACCGGCCCTCCAGGAACAAGTTTGGTGACCCCTGTTCTATGGCATCAAGAAGCACCTTTATTTTCAAGAGTGTAGTTTGCTTTAACGAAATTAAGACTATTTGACATGATTTGAAAAATTACTAAATTTATGATTGACAGCTAATAATTGTAGCAGGGTTGAAGTCAGTTATATTTGTCACATGAAATATCCTATTTCACTTGAAAATGCTTGAGATGAATGAGATAAATGTTGGCGTGACAGAAGTGTTTTAAACAAAATTTAAGTGTTATTTAGAAAAGTTTTCATTTTGTGTAAATGTCTCTCATTCTCTTGTTCTCTTTACAGGGCTTTTTTGTGTCAGTCTTCTACTGCTTTTTGAACAGTGAGGTAAGGAAGCTCTTTTCCTGATGTTCTTCTTCCATTTCCACCCTTTTTGCCCAAATATGCCCTCTTCTTTTGACTCTCAGGGGCACAGCTCTACTAAAGTGATGGGTCTGTTCTTTGAAGTGCAGCGCAAACAGTCTGAGTAATTTGGGCAATTCAGATTTCTTCAGCCATGGTCTCACATCGAGACCCTCCTAACTCACCGTTAACCCAAAACCACCCTTTTGGCAGTCAATAACTATAAAAACCGACTCCGCTCATAAAATATTAATTCCTGCGAGGTCTAAATCTGGCTTGTATTACATGCCCTTTGAAAAGGACAGTAAACCTTTGGGAATTTCCAGCCAAAATGTTCCTCTTTAGCAGATCGCAAATGCAAGCACATCTTCCGCATCATGCGAACACGCTTACAGGTGCTGTAAAAGGATCCAGGATTGGATCCGTCTGGGCTGATTTGTTTGTCATTTCAGCCAGTGAACAAGTTCAAGGCAAGCAGGAACGTGTGGGGCTTGATCCGAGGTCACCCTGAATCCCAGATAGATATCAGAATACACGAGCGAAGCAGGGCGTACAGTGTTGCTTAAAGTCAAAGCGATAACATTGATCTGTTCCCGGTACATATGAAAGGGACACCGCAATGTCAGACGCAAGACCTCCAAAAAAATACCAATGTCAGCGTTTTGATACTTCAGAAGGTGCTTTTGGCTCCAACTTGTCTACGCAAATACACTCAGAACTAAAAAGCCTGTGGTACTAAATTACAGCTGCAATAACAAACACTTGTTACTGAAAGTGAAAGCGCAACAGAGAAATGATCTAGCTTGGAAGTGCAATAAAAGCGCTTTCTTTCAGTCAGATGGTCGTTTGCTTACTTTCTCTTAATGTGTTGCATCATAGTTTATTTAGTGTATTTAAAGTTATTTAAAAGAGTAGTACACTTTCAGGCTCCAGTATAAGGGGACAGAAAAGGTCCACAAGACTGAAGTTGGGTTTTGGGGCCAGTATATTAAAAACATTAACAGTTAAAGTCTGATTACACTGTATTCAGCTCTACCCTTACCAAGGAGTAGTATACTTCTAATTTATTTTGTTAAGTATACTTAAGTAAATTTCAAGTATATTTTTTAGTATATTTTATGTAGTAAGTGTACAAATATCAGTGTACTGGTAGGATAAATTGGCCCACTTTCTAGTATATAAAAGCATACTTTAAGTATAACAGTAGTCAACTTTGAGTGTTTTTAGCTCGTACTGCAACTACACTAAAAGTGAATTTACAGGTATACTGATAGTTTACTAATTAAATACTTGTAATAAACTTTTTGTACACTTTGGAGTATAGTCTCAGCAAACTACTAGTTTAGTAGTTTTATACTTGTAAGTTTTCTTTAAGTGAACTTTACATCATACTTTAAGTGTACTACTGTGTCCCTATTTTGGTATCATTTGTATATATTTTGTTATATAAATATATGAACATACAAAACATCAAAAGAAAGAACAGGATATCCACTTATAAACAAAACCATTTTATTCTAGCTTCATGCATTATTTTTTAAACACTTTGTGTAAAAAAATACAGAATAAAAAGTAAAGAAATAACATTTTGAACTGAGCTCAAAGCTGAAAACAAGACTATGAATTGGAATCAGAATGACATAATCAAAACGTAGATGGAGTCGATCAACATTCCACAGCTTGACAGTCATTATTACCCCTTCATTGGTCAACATTTTATTCCACAACAATACACAGTTTTGATGCTGTTTTATGTTTGATGATCCTGTTAGATTTCTGAAACCTGTCAGTTTCTTCTTCACTTGTGTTTTTTTGGAAATTCTGTACAGAAGATGTGCACTAGTGCCCCCTACCGTATAACAGTGAAAACACAGATTCTAAGAGCACAAGTATAGCTCAAATACATTTAGACTTTTTCTAAGTATAAGTCAAGTGTACTTAAATGTAATTTTAAGTATATTTCTGAGAAGTACATAAAGCCCATTTCTGAGAAGTACATAAAAAGTAGACCTATTTTTAGTTTAAAAGAAGTATACTAATATTACACTTGAATAAACTTCTTTTTCGTAAGGGTATAATAATATGAGAGAGAAACATACCAAAATTTAAGTCTTTATTCACAGGAAATCTTGAAATTGTATTCATAGTTTAAACCTGTCGAGTCACAGTACACGTGAGAATCGCTGATGTTTGAGTGTAGCTTTAATAATTTACCGTATTACCATTTACTAAAGCAGACCTACCTCTTTTTAAAGCATGTTTGCTCTTTTTATGTCTGTCAAACAAAATGTTTTCACGAGTCTGCTGTCTTGCCGATGCACGAATGATTTTGAAATAAGTTGCTTAAAATGCAGTTCATCTTTGTACTAAAAACAGAAAGCATTAGTGTTTGTATCTAGTTATGTTAAAACACTAACAGTCTTTTAGTAATTAGATTTAAAAACGCTAGTTATGTAATCAGATTACTTTGTCAAATAAGCAACGCCAGTTACTTGTTTTCACATTCATTGACTAACAGCTCTCCTGTGCAGTGTTGAGAGAAATCAGGAGTAAGTGCACTGTGTAAACATGATGCTTACTGTACTTCAAGACTAAATATGAACATGCCTTTATCTTACTTGCACAAAAGTATTTCCTCAAAATAAATAAAAACAGCGAAATGCAAACTCATAGGACACAAACCTGCAAAAAGTGAAATGTTTACACAGATATCCTTTATGTGTTTAATCGCATTTTATAAACCAGTGTGTTTGCTGCTGACCTTTGATGATCCAATTCAGCCATACTAATAAGCAAAAATTACTTTAGATAAACATTTTTGCTTTGTTTTTTATTGCTGCAGAGTGTTGATCTTTCTTTTCCTGCGTTCTACTGTACAGATTTTACTTTTCCCTCAGCCTGAGGCTTAGTAATTTCCCTCTCAGCGTGAAAGGGCTTTTACATTTGTCAAAAATAGACTTTTTATTTAAAAAACAAATAAGCAAGCCCTGCCCAGGTTTAAAAAGTAATACAAAAGTAACATAACACATTACTTTACATAAAAAAGTAACTAAGTAACATAATTAGTACATTTTTTGTGAGTAATGCAATATTGTCATGTATTACTTTAAAAAAAAAAATGTTAGTTTCCTCAACACTGAACATTACATGTAACGATGGAGATGGAGAAATAGAGAAATATATGGAGAAATAGAGTCTGATACAGTGCTTCCCTTTTTCAATGATAACGCAAAACAACACTTTTTTTACCTTGTCAAAAACAGCTCTGTTCCCAGCAACCCATTTCGGTGCATGTCACTTTAAATGCTAATGAGCTACTGCTCACCCCACCCCTCTCTTTTGGTTTTTGCGTATTCGATGGCGCATTACCATCAAAAAACAAAACTAGTCTACTGCATCCTCAGTGGCTCTGATAACAGGAGAAAATGAAGATTCATCTGTTCACCCTTATATCCAACTACAAAGCACCTGAGAAAATGATGGACAGTGTACACCTGGCTGAGGGTGTATATATGCTAATACATGACAGTCCGGAAGTGTTAATGGGCGGGGCTTGCGCAATGTGACATCATACTGCTCAGCAAATCAAAACTGCTTGAAAATTGAGACTGTTTAGGCTTTTAGGGAATTAAAAAAAAGTAGTGAATGGGTTTTTATCATTATGGGTTGTTGTGTCTACACACTGCTACACCATGCAAAAGTGAATTTTGTATCCGATGTCCCCTTTAAAGCAAATGCTAATTTAAAAGGAATGGTTGAAAAGAAGTATAGATATTTTGATGTTAGTTATGTAAATGTTTATGATTAAATATATAGATGGTAAGCAGCTACAAAATACTCTCAGCCTATATTGCCTCAGTTATGTGCTTAGGGAACCACAGTTCGACTTGTGTGAGCTGAAAGAAAAAGTGAATGTCAGGGATACTCAAATACTCTGAAAACTGTATTTCAAACATTGCTTTAAGTGTCAGCAGTCACTGACCCAAGGGGTTTTACACTGTTAGAAAAAGAGAGAGTCAAGCTCTTAGAGCAAAGTCAGAAGTTTCTCCTCTAGATTGATTTTTGATCGCTTGGCATGAGTTTGAACTCCCGGACTGATCTTCTGAAACCCCCAACTTGACACCCATCCCTGAGGTTAATTGCATACAGCACCAGAGCTTTGCTGTTCACTTCTGATCTACTGTGGAGACCTTTGACCCTCATGGCCATAGGCTGCCAGCAACTTATTCAAACTGCAGCTACTCAGATTTTTAAATTCTTTGCAGCTTTCTTTAAAGGAGAAGTCCACTTACAAAACAAAGATTCATATGTACTCACCCCCTTGTCATCCAAGATGTTCATGTCTTTCTTTTGTCAGTCATAAAGAAATAATGTTTTTGAGGAAAACATTTCTGCATTTTTCTTCATATAATGGACTGATATGGTGCCCCGATTTTGAGCTTCCAAAATGCAGTTTAAATGCAGCTTCAAACAATCCCAAATGTGCTTGTAAACTATCCCAGCCAAGGAAGAAGGGTCATATCTAGTGTAATGATCGGTTGTTTTCATTAAAAAAAATACCATTTAAATACTTTTAAATCTCAAATGCACGTCTTGCCTTCTCTCCCTGAACTCTGTGTATTCTGGCTCAAGACTGTTTGGTTATGTCGAAAAACTCCAATCGTATTTTCTCCCTCAACTTCAAAAATAATTTCAAAATCATCCTACATCGCTGCAGATGTACCGACCCAGTCTTTGCAAAGTGAACATGCAAAGAAGATCAAACATCCTTAACAAAAAAGGTAAAACAGCGATTTTGAAGTTGAGGGAGAACATGAGATGGGAGTTTTTCAACATACCCTAACTGTCATGAACCGGAACAAAAACAGGCCAGGCAGAGTAGTACAAGCACTTGACATGCACAAGCATTTTACATTAAAAAATATATAAATTGTATTGTTTTTATTAAAATAACCAATCGTTATGCTAGATAAAACCCTTCTTTCTCGGCTGGGATCATTTACAACCGCATTTGGGATCATTTGAAGCTGCATTTAAACTGCATTTTGGAAGTTCAAAATCGGCGCACCATAGCAGTTCATTATATGGAGAAAAATCCTGAAATGTTTTCCTCAAAAACCACAATTTCTTTACGACTGAAGAAAGACATGAACATCTTGGATGACAAGGGGGTGAGTAAATTAATTGTAAATTGTTGTTCTGGAAGTGGACTTCTCCTTTAATAATAACACATTTAATGTATATGCACTTGAATATGTTTGTATATACTGTATTATGTATACAAATCTGTTCAATATAGCATCCTTCAGCTCCTGCGCTTGAATCACAGTGATTTGAATTCTAAACATGTTTGGAAGTTTTACATGTTTTTTTTTCTGCTTCAGCAGCGTGTGAAGTGTTTACTGGTTTAAATTTCAGCGCAGACAGTATTGTTGACACAAGCTTTGGTGACTTCGAATCAAAAACTTAATCTGGCGAGAAAGCAACAGGCGTCGAAGCCATATGCTGTCCGTGGCGCATTGGAGCGCTGACAAAAATTTGTCCGTCGACCGCTTCGAAGACAGGCCCCCTACAAAGTGTATTGAATGAGATGGAGACAGCGAGCAGGCTTAAATGTTTACTCCGACATCCATCTCATTGATTTGCGGAAAGCGAGGCCTTTTACAGTCTTTCTGAGAGCCGACACATTGATTCAGTGAAACGGCCCCCTCTGAATTACTGTCTAAAGCACCCCAGGTTTTTCTCATATGACCACAGGCACCTGGTTGTTTCCTCTGTGTTTGAACTGTATTTTGGTATTTTAGACGTCAAAGGACTATAACAATTTCAACCTTTGCTGACAGCACAGTTTAAGGAAATGCCGTAGTTTTGGTTGCTAAGGAGAGAACTTTCTGGTTGCTAGAATGCTGAGTATGCAAACGATGTAGCTTTTCATTGGTTGCGTATATCACACTGATGCGATTTAAATGTTAATGATTTGATGTTCAAATGCTTTTTTACCAGGAGCAGAGCTTTGCTGCTGACCTTTGACCAGTCTAATTCCAGATCTGATCCACTAGCAAAGCAACCAAACTGCTCTCAGATCGGTGTAAAATATACACAAGCTCAAAAAAACTTCATACATGTGGAATATAAACCCTCTCTCTTCAGATGGTATATGCAGTACAGACAACATTGAAAATCTGAAAATATATATTTTTATATATCTTTCTTTGTTCCATTAAATGTGACAGATTTCTTATTCTTGTTATTCTTATTCTTCTTATTATTATTGTAAAAGCATTTTCAGTTTATTTTGCATCCCACTCCAGTAAAATGTGTCCACCTACTCTCTTGCTCACCCACTTTTATCATATTTCTCTCTCTATCTACTGTAAATTAAAGTGTTTTCTCTGACATGTATGCTTCTCATACATACAATCACAGTCGTTCACACATGTACCCACACAGATACGTATTTCCTCTTTCCTTGTCACACACATACACACACACATCGCCCACATAAACACATGCACACCTGTTCTCACTCTTTCTCTTTCACACTATGGAAAAGGCAGAATATATCATACTAGTCTTGTTAATATTACTCTTTGAAGAGGAATTACATTGAGATGCTACATGTAGGATTGTTATGTGCATGATGTATGATCTTTGTCTTTTTGAATTAGATTTTTCTGCCCGACATTTTAACAAACAACAGTACAATATTTATTTATTTTTATTTTTTGAGGAAGAACTTTTTTTAATATTTCAGAAATACGTTTATGTTTTTCATTAAATATTTCTGAACAAAGATAACACAACATTTTACAATAATTTATTAGTGATTTGGATGCGTTAATTAAATGTAAACAGGAACATACTGTATGAGAACACAGAGTTGTAAAAAAAATCTTTCTCTTACCTATTATTTTAAAGCATAGTAGGATAGCTGACAAGGTTAATGTAATGCAAACTCACCAGCAGCATGACAGGTGACGTGTTTGACAGAAAATACATGCTGCTCTTTGTTGGCATATTTCACAAATGACTGACAGAACTATGCAGTAGTGTAATTAATGAATGTGGTCACTTTTAAACTCATGTTTTTTTTTTTAAACTACATAATTATATTTGTCCGTTTTTATGTCATTTGTCTATTTTCACCTTATTTGACTTTCTGTTCAGAGCTTAAAAAAAAACAGCAACACTAACTCCAACTTTTTGCCACAGTCACATCAGAACAAGAAAACAACAAACAAACAAATTATTTTATATTTTTACATTAACAATGTAAATAATATTCTATTTATAAAAGCGAAGTATGAATCTCATTAGTTTAGTGTTTTTAAGCATTTTACATTTATTCCAAAATAATAACTCAAGGCAGTAACAATTTAAACAATATATTTTATTTGTGAACTTATGTTTAGCTTTTTTTTTTTTTTTGGCTATTATTCTTATTCTTTTGTTTTATTATTTTTCGGGTCATCAGTCATCAAAGTTTGGTTGAATATTGGTCACAGACACAGAGATTTATTTTAATTTCACTGAACTGATTACTCACTAAAAACTCCCACAGATCATGTTTTCATGCCATTTTAAGTCTTATTTTGACATAAAGTGGTTATATCTAAGTGTAAATTGTTTACTTACTGTTTTATTAGTCTTCCCATTAACGCCATTATATTGTGCACTTAGACTGATTCGTGAATGTAGAACGCGCACAAATACAAGAGGCGGGATTTATCACATAAACCAATCACAGCTAAATATAACCAGTCATATCCAATCATATCGTGATGGAAGCATTGCCTCCTCCCACGTGACTTTCCCCCACTCATTTTCAATTACCCCCCACCAAACTCACGGCACGCTTTAGACGGTCTGTTAAAACTCAATGGGCTTGGGGAGGCGAGAGAGATGCGGACTCCCCCTGTAACTTTACCTGCTGGTGTCGCTGTTGGACAATGTTATTTTTGAAAAAACAAGTGATTTATACATTTTTTAATGTTATATTTTGTAATATTGCCGTTGTTTTATTTTTGTACTACAAATTAGTTTCTTACGTCTCTTTCTATGTTCGTAGGTACGCTCAGCCGTTCGGAAGCGGTGGCATCGCTGGCAGGATAAGCACTCCATTCGGGCGCGGGTGGCACGGGCCATGTCTATTCCCACCTCTCCGACGCGGGTCAGTTTCCACAGCATCAAGCAGTCGTCGGCCCTCTGACCATAGCAGAAACTAAGCATCCGTCCCCGTTTCTTCTGTTCCTGCTCTTTCCGTCCTCAGCTAACCATCCACATCCTCTGCAAAACCCAGGGATTACAGCTATGGGCCAAACAGGGTATGATCCTCAGCTGAAACATAGATGAAGGGTGGAAACGTACACAGATAATGAGGTCCACCTGCCAAACACAGAGGAAAAAACTGTTTTCGAAACAGATTAGAGCATCGGTGGTCTCAGACAGCGATGGGAGATTGTGGGAGGAACCTGATATACACACAAAAAAAGCTGAAAAATACTGGCAGAGTGTATTTATTCAATAGACAGAGTTATATGTCACATCCTCTCCTCCTGATCTTGAGTCTTCTCTGATTGGAGAGCTCAGTTTATTCCTAACTTGTTTCCAGAACCATCGGAGTAGGATAATATGGAATATACACTACATGGCCAAAAGTGTTGCGATTGTGAGGCATACATGTGTCTGAATGGAATCAAATCCAACCTTCCCAGAAGAGTGGAAGCTTTTAAGAAGGATAAACTCCTTATTAATGCCAACATTTTGGAATTAATTTCTCAGAAATCACACATGGTTCGGTGTTCATGTGTCCACAAACTTTTGGCCATATAGTGCAATAGCTTTAGGAGTTTGAAAACAAAACAACATAATCAGAGGAAAGTAAGAACAGCAGTTTTCCAATTGGAAAACGATATTTTTGACAGATCTCAATGTGAACTTTCATTGTTGCTATTGAATCTTTTGACTGGATACATTGGGGACAAATGCATGGCATTTCTCCGAGATGTTCAGATTGTGACCCTCTTTCTTATTCTTCACCCGCTGCTCTCCATTGCCCACATCGTTGCAGCTAGTAATAGTTCTCTGTGATTCTCATTCATTTCTGTGAGCAAACTCATTCAACATGGACCTTTTCGCTTTGATAAGATGAGTATTTCTGCATATATCATGCAGTGCAAGTGCGAAAATTGTAAACAGTTTTTTACAAAGATGAAGGGTACGTGTTAATGCTCTCTAAGCCTGTTCGCATCCTGGGACTCAAGGATATATCTAAACCCCGGGGAAAAGGAGGAAGGAAGCTTGCAGGAAAGGGAACAACATCATGAAAGACTCTCATGCCTGCTAAGGTAGAAGACGGTACGCTCCGATACTAAACACATAACACAATCTTTTAAATAAGGGGTTTATCACAGAACAAAGAAAGGATTTTGATTTTATCCTGTTTTTGGAGCCTCAGCAAAGCGGGCGATTGAATGTATTTCAATTAACCACTCCAGCTCTCCTTTCCATGCACAGTTTCGGATAAATTCCCAGTTATCCAGCAGTTTTATGAGATTATCATAGTAAAAAATTTCATTGAGAAGTTGGATTCTGGAGACTCCTCCAAAAAAAGACTAATTCTAATCACACGTGACTGAAAGTTGAGGGTGGTTTTGTTGCCCAGAAGCCTTATAGGGATAGTTCACCTGAAAATGACAATTCTGTCATCATTTACTCAGCCTCATGTTGATCCGAACCTGTACGACTTTATTTCTTCCAGCAAACACAAAAGGAGAAATTTGAAAGAATGTACACCACCGTTCAAAAGTTTTTTTTGTTTTATTTATTTATTTGGTTTTTTTTGTTTGTTTTTTTTCAAAAACTCAATATTTTTAATAAGTAAGGAGTCAAGGACACATTAAGTTGTTCAACAGTGGCTGCATCTTTCTATTCATCAAGCTTGATTTAAAAAAAAGTTTCACGGTTCAGCAAAAATATTAAGCAGCACAACTGTTTTTAACATTGATAATAATAAGAAATGCAGCAGCAAATCAGCATATTTGCATCATTTCTGAAAGATCATGTGACACTGAACACTGGAGTAATGATGCTGAAAATTCAGCTTTGCATAACAGAAATAAATTACATTTTAAAATGTATTAAAATAGATAACAGTTGTTTTATTTATTTATTTTTGTATATTTTTGTTTATTTTGTTTTATTTGTATTTATTCATTTGTAATCATTTGATCATTTTATTGATGTTAAATTTTTTTTTATTTTATTGATGATAAATTCCGACTTGGCAAGCATTAGAGGCTTCTTTCAAAAGCATTAAATATTTTTGAACAGTAGTGTAGCTGGATGCTTTAATAATCTTCCACTCCAGCTATTCACTTGAGAACCACAACAAATCACTGAATCAATGAGTTGAACTGAATCAGTTTGACTTGTGAATGAGTCTTTCATTCACAAACTGGTTTTGTGCACTTGGTCAGCTGACTGACTGAAAAGATTTGACTGAAAAATTATCTGTTCACTAATGTGAAAAAGCTGGTATTAAATTCCAATGGTTTCAGAACATCATGAGGGTGAGTAAATGATGACAGTTTTCATTTAGGGTGAACTATCCTATTTTAAAATGTCAGTTATTTATATGAAACAAGGTGCATTTCAACATTTGCATTGCTACTGGTGTTACACATGTGGGCAGAAATTTACAGACAGCAGGGAAGTCACCGTCATTTGTGGACCATTTTTTTTCTAGTTTCTCTGGAAAGCTGTTCTGTGGGGAGGTAAATTTGAAAAACTGATGTATAGTGCGCTTTTGTATTTTCTAGGACCAGCTTCTTCAATTCAAATCCCAACAGAATCAGGCCAGAAGAATCACCTCAGCAAAATCTGCTCCTATATCATTAGAGTCAAGAGAGATCTGCATGCGTCAAATAGGGTCATTTAACGTCCATCCATGTGGTAAAACCCTTGCTAAGCTGAGCCGACAATGACCGAGTCCTGTGACCGCTCACTGCTGACTCAGCACAGTGAAGCAGATTTAGCTTTTGTGCTCATACATCCAATCAATCACATCTGATAGGGAGAGCAAGGTTGTATAAAAAAGAAAAAGAAAAAAAAACTGACTCAGGACCTTCATCTATGCCTCTGTGCTCTTCTGACCTTCCTGAAGTACTTGTACGAGAATCATTTGTAAAGGCTTCAGCAAATTCCACATTCAGCCATGCTTGTTGTGTACGTGTCCAGTAGCACCATATATACGAGTTAGACATCTAGTTGTGTATATATAGGATGACTAGCATTGTGAAGTTTGCTAATTACCATATAGCATTGTGCATACCTGACAAACCGAGGACCAGGCTCGTGTCACTGCTAGTAAACAGAAGGTTCGTTTTAGTGTCGCTAATAAGTTTAGGACTAAGGCTTTGTTTGTTTTTTAAATCTATTTTTAGGCTGTGAACAGTCTTTTTGCAGTGAAATCTGATCCGTTTGTTCTGACAATGTAGAAAATATCTGGATGGCAGCAACTGAGTGTATAAACTGAAGGTTGAAAGTTTGTCTTCGCTCACGTCTGTCATGACATATTGTCACTGTGCTGAACTCACAAGACGCATGAGAAAACATTAGTGATGGACATTTTGGCCATTCATGCATATTCTGTGTACAAACCTACCTGTTTGTTCACTGTTCGCTACATAGTGAAAGCTTTTATAGTTCACTATGAGAAAAAAGTTATTGGACAGTCAACATAGTCCAAACCCTTTTTCGATTCTTACGTCATGAGATGTTGATTTGATTTCATGGTGACTTTAAAATCTATTGAAATAGAAAAAAGTTTAAATTGTTAGAACATTTCACAATATTACTGTTTTAAAAACATCTCACTGACCCCAAACTTTTAACAGTAGTGTGTATGTAATATCTGAAATCTGATCCTAATCTTTTAGACTGAGGTTTAAATGATTTCAAACCACATATGGATGTTGTGTTTGTCTGTGGTTACTTGTTTTTAAAGCCTGTTAAATGGCCTGTCAAAGTTTATCTCAAATTGCAGCAGCAAAGGAAGATCAAATTACAAAAACTGAAAAGAATCATCCCATCGATTTACTGGCACGCCACAAAATTTTCAGAAAAGCCACAGCAAAATATACTGATGGACAAGAATATATTAGAGGATAATGTACAGTTAGCCGGTCATTAAAGGGATTATTCTGAGATAACAATCATCTGACTGTACATTATTCCACTTATTAGACTGCTGCTTATCATTTAAATGCATAAATGGATATGAAATATTGATATGAGTTGAAATTATTGGATTATGTTAGAAGCGTCTGTGGAGGTTTTCAAGGACAATGGTTTAACATGCAATTTAGTGGTCAGTCTGACCGCGATTGTCCAGTCAGAGACTCATGTATTCCAGAAAATGGTGTAATGAAAATCGAGAAACTAAAAATAGCTGGATGCTGAATAGCAGAACTCCACAGACAGTGATGGATGTGATGTAGACAGAAATGAGAGAAGCTTAGGTTACTATTTATATGTCGAACAGATCTGTTTGCTGGTGCGTGTGGAATCGTGTCACCTGAGGGATCTGATTTAGCATCATGGGCCTGAAGATGTTCACAGCACTGCTCAGATACACTCCATCAGACTTTGCCTCACTATTTATAGCACTTTAATAGTAAACAGCTCAAATGTTCACTTCGAATTTAAACCTGTGGGGCTACTAGCAAAAAGGCCATCTAGTAGAGACACAAAGGTACAGTCTGTACAACGTTAAATAATATAACACTATATTCTCCTGAAGAGCTAAATTAGTGACATATTTAGTGAATTAGGTGTTAGTTAGAACCATATGCTAGTGCTTGCAGTGTCTAACAGTACCTAAACCTTTCATGTACCACATAAAACATAATCCAGTGTCACATATATTAGTTACAAATCATTAATCAATCACTTCTAGAAAGTAGCGCCACCATTTTAGTACATTCAGTGGCATTCGATACAAATTAATAATTTCAGTGCACTCTTAAAAATATATGTTCCTTATTGGCATCTGTGGTTCCATAAAGAACCTTTAACATCCATGGAATCTTTCCATTTCACAAAAGGTTCTGTTCGTCAGATTATGTTCACTTAAAGGTTCTTTTGTGAACCCAAAAAGGTTCTTTATGGCATTGCTATGAAAACCCACTTTAAGGACCTTTATGTTTAAGAGTGTAATGTGCTCTTTCTCAGAAATGGATGTATTCTATCAGGCTGTTCTTTAAAGTTGAAGTGTGTAAATGTGTCCTATTTTAATATGCAGACAACCGTATGTAAACCTTTCGTAGTTTGACTTCTCTAAAAACAAAAGTGTAACACTATGACTCTGTGAACATTTTTCTGTTTGCTTGAGCAGATTTGATTCAACCAATGCATTTCAGGTGTGACTGCCTGGTGTGCTGTTAGTTTTCTAGATGACCAGATTCTTGATTTTCTGTCGGCAAGCGATAAAAAAACCTGTAGACTGAGATTAAAGGAGGTGCCCAAGCCGTATCTCTTTCGACTTGGTCCAGTAAGCAACAATCTAGCATCCACCCAGAACTCACGTAACATTGTGTTTAAAGGAATAGTTCACCCACAAATGAAAATTTGCTTAAAATGTACTCACACTAAGGCCATCCGAAATGTAGATAAGTTTGTTTCTACATAAGAACAGATTTGGAGAAATTTAGCATTACATCACTTATTCACCAATGTATCCTTTGCAGTGAATGGGTGCCGTCAGAATGAGAGTTCAAACAGCTGATAAAAACATAACAATAATCCACAATATTCGACTTCAGTCCATCAATTAACATCTTGTGAAGTCAAAAGCTGCGTTTTTATAAACGACTAATTCATCATTGATGCATTTTAACTGCAAACCATTGCTTCTGTTCAAAATATGAGTCAAATAATCCATAAAATGAATGAATTATTCCTTTAAATCACTCAGATCCACTAGGGCCACATAAATGACACACTTCAGCTTTAAAACACAAATGATAATAGTGATTTTTGGATTTTGTGGATTGTGTGTAGCACTAATACTTTGATTTGTATCACTTTTCCCTATGGCTTTTGTTTGTGGATCATGTGACCTCCAGACCTCGGCATTCCAAAGCAAACTACCATTTTCCATACCCTCCAACACGTGCGATATTCCAAAGTACAGCATACACGGTGTGCTTCTCCAACGTGCCTCAAAGAAGGCCTGAAAACACAGTCTCTGCTTATGACTTATCATTTCATCTTTGCACATAACTCACATACCTTCTTCTATTCAAAGATTAAAATGTTCAGACTCACCATTCTTGGTAAGGTCAGTGTCTGTATCAGATTTTTTGGCCGCCAGCCCTCAGTTGCAATTGTACGTTTGCAGTATTAGTTCAGTCATTTCTATTAGTGTTGTCATTTCTGTGTTGGTGAGCCCTTGCTTAATTTTCTGTATCTGTGAGAAGCAACACTGGTGTCTGTGTTTGTTTCTGTTTCTTTATTCACTGAAAATCATTTTCTTTGTCACTATTTTAGTCTTGTTTTCTGGTCTTAAAGTCTTTAATACATTTAAAACATAAATTTACTTGAGAAAGTTAAATTTATCTTTTTTTAAAAGGGTTTTTTTTTTTTTTTACTGGAAAAACAACACAAAAATACTGATTCAGAAAAAGTTTATTTTCTCTTTTTTTATAGAGGTTGTGAAGAAGTTCTTCCAAAGTTGTGAAATGTACAGAAGGTCCGAACAAGTACAAGCTGTGTAGCTGTATTTGTAACAACGATGTCAATATGTGATCTTTTTTCGGGTATTTCTGTTGTGCTAGTCGCTGATGTGAAAGTGTACAAAGAAAAATTTATTTATTTATACATGTATGGCACAGAAAAAAAAAATCTATATATTTATCTCACTATTTAAATAGGTCAGAAACACGAGCCCACACGTGACTCATATCAGTATATCCATAACATTAATGTCCAGAATGTGTGAAAACGATGTAATCTTGTATGTCTTGCTTTTTGTGGTTCTGTGAGACAATCTTTGCCATCATTTCTATCATTTTCTGCAGTGCTTCAAGAACATTCTATTTATTACTTTTGCTCATTTGTTCCTCTGTTTATGACTGATTTGATGTTTGAGAGAATTTAGGAACTGTACAGAAATTTATATTAAATCAACTACACAAAGAGTAAAGTCATATGTTGAAGGCATATAGTACTGTGCTGATCAAGATGTGCATTAAATTGTTCTCTTTTCTAAACATTTTTTCTTTGTGGTGGGTTTATGTCCACAGGTTCAGAGGTATTGAGTTCTATGAATGGGCATGTTATTGACTTTAATCTTTTCAGTATGTCATTACATCATGTTTTTGTAATTCTACAGAAATGTTTGAAAGCCTTCTTCAGGTTAACATGACATATGATCTATTTGTAATGCTGATATAGATTCTTCAGGATATCCTGTATGCTCTGAAATAACATGCCATCTGAGCCAGAACAATGTGGGATTAGAAGAAAGCTGATCTGTTTTAGAAGAACAAAAGTATTTGTGTTTCATAAAAAAACTTTCAAAAAGGCTATTTTTATCCAGTTCAGTTTGGCTTTAAAAGCTCAAAATAGCATTTATTCAAAATTTCGTGTTACCTGCTCAAATTCCCAAGGTGTTTCTCATATGAAAAGCATTCGATTACTTTGACACCCTTTTTCACAGAATCATCCTGTAGACGTTCGCTTTCCGGTTCTTTCATGCTTTTGCACTGACCGAGTTGACCTGCATACCAAACAACTGAGGCCATCTATAGCAAATACCACCTAAAATTAATCCGACAAGAAAGCTCCGATGTCATTCAGGTGCGAAAACACCCTAGAAGGCCCAGCTTGTGAAGACACATTACTGACAGCACATTAACACAGAGGCCAAACAAACACAAAGAACTTTGTGTTGTGGCACAGATGTTAAAAGCATTTTTGTTCCACATACAGAGATGTTTTTGGTACTTTTGAGGTTACTAACACCCAATAAAAAAAGGTGAGATGATTGCTGAAATGATTTGGACACGGGAAATTATATACACAGAGCAACACCTGCCTTGGGAAATCCCTGCATTTTACTAGTCTTGTGCAATATCCGTTATGTGGTTGAGTTTTGTAATACACCAAATCTTTCCAGACGAAGCTGGCGAGATTCTTTTAGAAAGTATTTTAATTTTGTTTTAAGGAAAAAGTACAAACACACAAAATAGGAACAGTGAAATTTACATTTTTTCCCTGTAGATGAGTTTGTTTCTTCATCAGAACAGAAATGTAACATTACATCACTTGCTCAGCAATGGATGCTCTGCAGTGAATGGGTGCCGTCAGAATGAGAGTCCAAACAGCTGATAAAAACATCACAATAATCCACAGGTAATCCACATATTTTGAAGCTGTGTGTGTGTAAGGAACAAATTCAAAACGTTTTTAACTTCAAACCATTGCTTCCAGCTGAGAAGTAATAATATGGCCAAAAAAATATCACAATATTTTTTTTTTTCATATCAGTCGATATCGATAATTGTCACGATAAATGTCAAATTTTTAATTCTTTCACGTTTAAAGACAGATTTTTGCTACAATGTGAAAGTTAAATGTGGCTTTAAAATATTCTTTATGGTCAAAACATGGCAAACAAATCATGTTTTTGGAATTCTTCACACTTTTTTCCAGTCTTTTTTCCTTAACAAGATAAATATCGTAATGGAAAAAAATAATTTCTTAGTTCTGCATGTTTTAATGAGTAATAATGTTTTACATCAAACTCAACAGGTTTGTGCTACCTGATAATAATAATAATAATAATATAACTAACATTTTTTGTCTCTTAGAAATACACATTTGATATAACTTGAGTTAGGATGCAGATGTAGATTTAGATTTATACAAATATCTGTTAAAATTCTAGCAACCTTATTTTTATATGGTAAAATGAACTTATTTTTTTGTAACAGTTTCTCTTCCATAGTATCATCTATATAGTAGTCAACATTTAAAGTAGATCAAAACCTTTCATAAAAGTTGTCCCAAAACCAAAACAATACCCATTCTTGTCTTTGGACAAGTTTGATGAACTTTTTTGATCCACTTTTGACTACTGTAGATCATGATAATAACCACAAATATAGCACCTCACTACCATGGTAAAAATGTAATATGGTTCCTAGGTATTTGTATGAAAAACTGTAGCGTAAATACATTTTGTATAAATGCATTAACGCTTTAGCTTGATCACAAAAAAAACACTGTAATTATTTTTTTTGGAACGGAATATCCATTACTCCTCCTTCAATACACTTCATACAGTCTACATTAACAATATAATAAAATTTGACGCAAATATACTCACATTTCTAAAACAATACCACTGTGCAGTTACTACAGTAAATCTATGGTAAATGATGGCGATCTGTAGAATAAAAAGCCTTCTGACTGTATTGTTGAGCAAAGTTTTTCTCCTGTTTGTCAGCACTGTTTTATCTGGCTGTTAACTGAGTCAATTGTTTTCTTCACTGAATTCAAGCGCTTCACACTGATGCTGTTTAGTGACCGAGACTCAACAGCGAGTGAACTGCTCTAGTAAAAGTTCGCATCATGTCGCCGTTTGAACTTTGATCTGAGCAGATAAACGGTCCAAGTGGCGCGCTTTAACTAGTGCTTATTTGTTCTGCCTTTGCCGCAAAAACATTATATCTCATATAGCAACTCAAATAGCACGATAATTATTGTTATTGATTTATCGCCCAGCCCAGTTTGAAGTTAAAATGTCTTGATGGATTTTACAAACATGCCCATTTTCACATCACAAGATGTTACTTGATGGACTGAAGTCTTGTGGATTATTGTGATGTTTTATCAGCTTTTTGGACTCTCATTCTGACAGCACCCATTCACTGCAGATAGTGACCAAGTGATGTAATGCTAAATTTCTCTAAATCTGTTCTGATCTTGGATGGCCTGAGGGTGAGTATATTTTCAGAGAATTTTCATTTTGTGTTGAACTATATTTCTTTAAGACAATATGAACCTGAAAACATAAGCATTGCATAAATCAAAGTGAGAATAATAATAAATAATGGATCATGTAAGGTTGCCTGCGGGATCAGGATGCATTAATATAAAACGCAAAAAGCAATATGGACATTTTTATTTATCTGTATGATTAAGCTGATGTGAAATGGGTGTTTGGGTGGATTTATTTTGCATGATTACACCTACAGTGATGCTTTTGAAAACAATTTGCTTCCGAGCAATAACCATAATGGTCCTGAAAATTATCAGAACGTCATAAACATATTAAATGGAAAAAAATACCAAATGGATGCATCAATATTCAGCAGGTTTCTCTGCTTATATTTGCTCATTACTAATATCTGCACACCATTTACTCGCCCTCATGTCAATTCCAATCCATAAGCTGTTATTTTTTTCTAGCTCAACATGAAAGCATGCAGCTTTTGGCATATAATGACAGTTCATAGTGATCACAGCTGTCAAGCCCCAACAAGAAAAATACCAAATACAATACTGCATACTCATACTGCATGAGGGTGAGTAAATAAAGATAAAACTTCACTTTTGGGTGAACTGTTTTACCTTTAAATAACTTCAGGTTCTTGTAATTTAGCTACAATTCAAAACAGATGCAACTGACATTTTGTAATACTACTGAGAATAGACTATCATACAAAAAGACAATTTATGCTTTAGTTTATCTCAATGCAAGCATAAATTATTCTATGCGAAAATAAATCTGTCTTGTTAAAAAGTGATTACGATTTCACAAACTATGAAATCTCCTCTCCTCCATAACAAAGATCCACATTTTTGGCTAAAGACCCCCGCACAGCTCCAAAAGCTGAGCTTTTCATAAGAGGGTTTTTCCCTGACATTTGCACCAGATCTTTGGAATTCTTTATTTCACTCATCTGGTTAAATTCCCCACATAGGCCAAGAAAGAGGTCAGAGCAGAGGGTCACGTTACAATGACCTCAATAAGTCTTGAAGATCACAAAAAGAAATTGGTTTTGAACACATAGAGCTCACTTAAGCCCACAGAAAACCTGTAGAAACCTTCAGAAAAATGCCCACAGGCATAAGAGAAGATCATTTGAGAAATACTAGACTGTGGTGTGTTTCTTTAAGCAACACTAGCGCCACTACAGTCTCAGAAAGACATTCTCAAACCAAAGAAGTACATGTAATGAATTGCATAATACATACCGATGTCACATTGCCAAGCCAAGTTCCTCTATGTAGATCAAACTTCATAAAAACTGAATGAAAGCAAGGTCACTTTACCTATTACAAGCTGGAAAGTGTGTAGGTGTGCAAAAACCCTTGGCTTAGATTGCCAGGTCTAATGCAGGTTCAAGAGCTTTGCATTAAGCTCTACAGTCATATATTTGCATTCAAATTTTAACTTTATGTCGATCTTTCAGCAAATAAAAATGGACGGATGCATTTTGAATGTCACATCAAAGCTTTTCTAATTGATGTTATCTTAACCTGAACTGTTAAGGTACAGTACCTTTAACATCAAACTCAATATGAGCATATTGTTCGGTCTGGAGAAACATCTCACTAAAATGAGAGGTAAGTGCCCTTTGTTTTTATTTTGTGATTGGAAATGTATGACAGATGGTTAATAGAGTGAACTTAACTGAGTTACAGTAATGCAATTTGACCCATGTTACAAGACCACATATATTCATCTTTCAACTTAATGCTGAGGAAAATTGCATGTTTATAGTTTATTGTCACTTATTAAGTAAGCACAAACAATTAAAAGATGAGGTGTTTTTCACATAAATTCTCTTAATAGCACAAGATGACGGCAGCTTTGGGAGATCACAGCTCGCATTTCTGACATATTTATATGCTCTAATACGGCAGCGATGCTTTTAACAGTCCCTCATTCCCTGCTTGATGTGAGGAACAGCGTCATGACTTTGCCCAAGGACACGGTGCCCTCTAAGACTGCCAGATAGCAAGATGCTCACTTCCTGTTTACGTGATCATTATTCATTTTTATCAGATTGTTATAAAAAGCTGGCGGCAATTAGAGCATCTCAAAGCCAATAAACAAACATTCATGTTCTCCAGATGTAAATGCCTCTATTATAATGTAAAGCGATGCTTTGATCGCTATTGTTTACTAAAATCAACAAATGACTTTATTTAAATGAAAGATAATTGAAAACATTACATTTTCTTTATTCATTGCAGTTTTAAGGGAAATTATTCTATTTAGTTTTAATTTAGTCATTTTGTTTATGAACATGCATCTAGACGTATTATGAGCTAATTTTAAAAGTTTTTTATTTGGTAATTTTTAAATATTTGTTGATAGGGTTTCACTAAGATTGAAGGATAAATATACAATATATGAACAATATTACACTCATAGCCATTCAATATCACTGTATGTTGGCACGGCTGTGAAGACAGTCAGAGTGCCGATATACAGCCATATCGCATGGCAGTTAGTGTGATATTGCATTTATACAACAGTTTGACAGCATAAGTTTGTAAATACATAGGAAATAACAACAGGGAGTATTAAAAAAAAATGTGTGAACTACTTCCTTCTGCCACAGATTCAAATCTCAGTTTGACAATTTAACAGCTAAGCCCAAGCCTCCGTTACTAATTTGAAAACATCAATTCATTGAAAGCTTACTGTATTACTGTATGAAAAGCTCACTGTGTTATGTATAGTGTTATGTAGAGTGTGATTACCTGCATCTGATACAGCATTCATTCTTCAGATCAATCTTGTGTTCACATTGAAACATTAGTTTAAATGTCCGCTGAGGCGATATCTTTGTCGTACTATCCTTTCATCTGTTCAGGGTGATTTCCAGTGACAGCGCTGCTCAGTGCATTTGTTGGCTGCCTCTTATAATGTGTTGTTGAAAGTAAAAATGACCTTGTTTACAACAGTGTTTCAGCCTCTTTCAGCATAAAAATCTTTACTGCTGACTCACTCATAAAGCATGTGGCGTCTTATGTCACCATCTAATGGCGGAATAATGTAACTAATCACCAACACGAACACTTCATTTCCCAATACTAAATACTATGCTACTATTATTTATATAAAAGATGTTATTTATGGAATAATAATATTTAATAAAGAACAACAGCCATCATAAAAGTTGCTAGGTAATTCAGTCAAAAGTACAAAGACATCACTCTGGTGCAGCATTAAATTTATATAAAATATAACGTGATGAGATTTTGCCCTGAGCCAAAACTATTCTCTCTGGAACAAATAATAGATTAATAAGACCAAAGACTGCCCATTAGATTGACCTAAAACAAATTATATCTCATGTTTAACCACTATAGAGACATCAGAGCCAGCGGCAAATTCCAGAAGATCTGGCCGAGGTGAGGCTGCTCTTGGCGGGTTCATGAGCACTGAATGGCCACTGTCACCCTGGAGCTCACATCACCGAAAACATCGAAGCAAATTCTCAAATAGACGTTGTCTTTATTAACAAACCACATATTTGCAGTCTAAACAAGTACATTCTCACCTAAAAAAGAACTCTTAAAACTACATTTTGTGACACAAAAACAGTATTAACAGTATTATTAATAAAATTATAATGGATTTGGGCGTCAACCATGACACTCGCTGTGAGAAATACCGCAAGCAGAGTGATACAAATGGTGAAACAGTTGGAGTTCTGTTATCATTAGCATATTACACTCCTCTCAGCCAATCAGATTTAAGGACCAGAAAGAACTGTTGCATATATTTAGTTATGCACATATTAAGTGCATATATGCATATATTAAGCAGCAAAAACATTTTAACACTGATTTAAAATTAAATCAGCATATTCACTGAAGATTCATACAACACTGAGTAATTATAGCTTTTCCATCCCAGGAATAAATTACATTTTAAGGTATATTTAAGTAGAAAACAGTTTTAATAATATTTCAAAATATTACTGTTATTACTGTATTTCTGATCAAATAGAAGCAGCCTTGGTGAGTATAAGGGAATTATTTTAAAACATTTATTGTACATGTTTACAGCATCTACTGCAATACTGTTGTGTGATACAGCTTAAAAGTTTCTCAACTATATATATATATATATATATATATATAATTTTTTTCTCTCTCTTTAGGGTCACCTTCACCTGAGCTATTTCAGACTTTTGCTTTGCTATAGAAGAATAGGCAGATTAAAAATAGCCCGCTGTGCTACTGCACCTCCACACCTATATTTAAACTTTTGGCCAGAAGAGGACCTGTGAAGGACAATTAATTTTGAAACCAGTTTGCGACCTTACAGACACTATTAACTGTATGTCCATTAAAAAGGCGCACATTTTTACATTAAATTCCAGGTGTATTCTGGGACATTCCATTCTCACTGACCTATAAATCTCCCCAGTGTGACTAAAGGAACATCTGGCTGCTATTGTTCTCTGTTATCTGTGTTATGTTGTTCAAAAGTCTTGTAGTGCAGCTGTTAATCCTTCATCCTGTGCAACCCAGCTTTTAGGTTCATAGCAATGCCATACACATGCGCGTCAGAGCTCAGGTGCAGATAAGGTTAAGAGCTCGGGGTGCAGGCCTTGCTCCGAAACCACCTCTTATCTGCCCGACCACCCCAAACACCCAGGTTGTGTTTTAGGAGACACACTGCTTCATAGATTAAATTGCTGTGGTTGGTCGATAGCTACAGATGGAGAATGTCAGATAATGCACTGAGCTGTTGAGAGAGGAGCTGGCTCACAGGAACTCAGGTCTGCTCAGGAAAAAAAAACAACAGCAGCAACAACAACAACACTGAGAAAGTAGTGTTATCTAATGCAGATGAATTCTACAGTAATGAAAAAAGTTGCCTCCAAATGCAATAGCATCCAGTAATGCGAATTATTGTGATTTCCATTATTTTACTTAATCTTACCTATCATTATTTAAAATAAAACAATTTTTAAGGTAACGACTTATTGCTTATATTGTAAGAAAATAAGAAAAGAAAAAAAAAAACTGTATACACTGCTGTTCGCTGTATACACAACTTTTGTCCATCAAAAAATACAGAAAAAAACAGTGATATTGGGAAATATTATTACGATTTAAAATAATAGTTTTCTATTTTAATATACCTTAAAATATAATTTATATCTGTGACAAAAAGCTGAATTTTCAGCATCATTACTGCAGTTTTCAGTGTCACATGATCCTTTAGAAATCATTCTAATATAACAATTAATTATTAGTGTTGGAACCAGTTGTGCTGCTTTTTATTTATTTATTTATTTATTTACTTACTTACTTACTTACTAGGATCTGTGATATCTGTTTCAGGATTCTTTGATAAAAATGAAAAAGAACTGTTTAAAATAAAAATATTTTGTAACGATATACACTTTATTCACTTCTGTTTCTTTTTTTTTTAATAAAATTAGTACTTTTGATGACAATAAAGACTTATATTGTTAGAAAAGATTTCTATTTTGAATAAATACTGGCATTTTTAACTTTTTATTCATTAAAGAACCCTGAAAAAATATTAAGCAGCACAACCGTTTCCAACATTGATAATAAATCAGCATATTAAATTTGTTTCTGAAGGATCATGTGACAATGAAGACTAGAGTTAAGGCTGATGAAAATTTGGCATTTTATCAGAGAAATAAATTATGTTTTAAAGTATATTAAAATAGAAAACCATTATTTTAAATTGGAATAATATTTCACAATATTACAGTTTTTTCTGTATTTTTTTTTATCAGATAAACGCAGCCTTGATGAGCATAAGAGACTTCTTTAGAAAACATTACAATTCTTACTGATTCCGTTTGGCAGTATTATAAATGCATTACTATTTATGTCTATTATATCACTTGCAACTAGAACACTTTATTGTGAGTATTATGATTAATTAATATACAGTGGCATGCAAAAGTTTGGGAACCCCTTGCAGAATCTGTGAAAATGTGAATAATTTTAACAAGTCATACAAAATGCATGTTATTTTTTATTTAGTACTGTCCTGAGTAAGATATTTTACATAAAAGACATTACATATAGTCCACAAGACAAAAAATAGCTGAAATTATTAAAATAATCCCATTCAAAAGTTTGGGAACCATTGCTCCAGAAGGAAACGCAATGCATTAAGAGCCAGGGGGTGAAAAAATTGTTTTTCTTATTTTGTTGAAATATCTTACCCCCCTACCCCCCACCCCACCCCCCCAGCAAGAAAAGATACTTTCTTGTGTCCCAGAAGACAAATTAAATACAATCTACCTTGATCTTCAAATTCAAAAAGTTTTCACACCTATATGTACTATATGTAAACATCTTTTATGTAAATTATCTTACTCAGGACAGTACTAAATAAAAAATAGCATACATTTTGTATGATCCCTCTTATTTTGTTAAAATTATTCACATTTATTTATTAAACCTTGTCGTCCATTATCTTTTATCTTATCAGTGAGTCATGTAAAATGTATTAAACACCACGAGCCAAAGCTTTAAGAGCTTATTCATGACTGAAAAATCTTAACATGTGTGTTATTTTGCTTTGACAGACAGCTTTTACTACCATACAGACTTCTGACATTCCATCACACCTCACAAGGGAGCGTTTCAAAGAGGAAAACACACAAGACTAAGGCTCAGACGGCGATACTCCTAACATCATTGGAATGCATTAAACGTGTTGGAGCTATTTCTAGACCTTTGTATGATAAATTAAATGTACAAATCTGGATGAATGTCACTCTGAATTACATTCCTCATGCATCCACTTAACTGTGTGTCTGGAAGCACAGGATCCCAGATAGCAGTCCCTGTGTTGAAATGACCAACAAAGTACTTGTGTTTCATCTCAGACAGCAACATGAAAACCTGTCAGAGTACAGATTATTTAAAGCAATGCAATCAAATGAAGATTAATAGAAGCTAGGATAACTTCTTACAAGATATATAGCACAACAGAGAAAGGAATTTTGCACCTTATTTACCTCAAAATGGTTCATACTGCTTCTATAAAAGTGCAGTGTATATATTACTACCTTTTAAAAAGATACCACCCCAATGACAGCTTTCTACTTTTTTCATGCAGTTGTGACAGATTGATATTTGGCAGTGAACCTAAAGATAAATGAATAAACAAAACCCTTAAAATGAATTTTAGATGCACCTGAAACATTAGAGGCCATTTGTTATGTGAATATCTGTACACAAGTGTTTAGACTTAATGCACTCATTGCATTATTCTTCAGAATGGAAATGAGTCATGTCTTATAAATCTACTTTCTGGCACAGTAAGAAGTAATTATTGCATTTGAGTCATAAAGTAATGCATCATACAGGAAAGGAAACAAATAATAGCAAAACCTGAACATTAATTTTCACTGGGCCTTGTATTGTCTGTAGTCAAACAAGGCAGACAGCAATACACATAGAATAAAGCCAGTTCATGTTTATCTGTTTGTGCAATTCAAACAAAACACACCATATCTAAGTTTAACCTCTGTGAATTTATTAAACCTAAACCTGGATAAACCAGTCAAAACCTTACTGTAACTCCCTGATGGAATGGCTTCTGGCTTCATACAAATTGATTCTGTAACCAGAAAATTTGCTAAATGAATCAATATTACTAAACAGGGCTGGTATTGATGTCTGTGGACTGGAAAGCAATGTTAAGACAGCATCTGCAAACAGGCTTATCTTGTGACGCATGCCATCAAACTTGCACAGCATGCGCAGAGAGTGTAGGACTAATCACATCAGTCTAGGGTTCAATTGTGATGTAACCAAGACGTGCATAAGAGGCAACCTCGCTTTGCACCCCAGAGTACTTGACAACAGTCTGGTCCATTAGGACCAGAAATGACTGAAATGGCTGCCTGGGGATTGTAATGTGGAACCTTGACTCAGCTAATGACATTAGAAACAAGGTCAGTTTTCTTTAAAGGAGCAAAGGAAATAAGTCCGTTCTGCCTGATCAGAGTCATTGTTAATGAACAGTACTATGTATAGACTTAAAGGAGAAGTCCACTTCCAGAACAAAAATTGACAGATAATGTACTCACACCTTGTCATCCAAGATGTTCATGTCATTCTTTGTTCAGCTGTAAAGAATTTATGTTTTTTGAGTTAAACATTTCAGGATTTTTGTTTTCAAAAAACATAATGCAGTAGTAAATGATCCCAGCAGAGGAAGAAGGGTCTTATCTAGCGAAACAATTGGTTATTTTCATTAAAAAATACAATTTAAATACTTTTTAATCTCAAACGCTCATCTTGTCTTGTTCTCCCTGAACTCTGTGTATTCTGACTTAAGACAGTTAGGGTATGTCAAAAAACTCTGATCGTATTTTCTCCCTCAACTTCAAAAATCATTTCAAAATCATCCTATATCGCTGCAGAAGTACCGACCCAGTCTTTGCAAAGTGAACATGCAAAGAAGATCAAACACCCTTAACAAAAAAGGTAAAACAGCGATATAAGGCGATTTTGGAGTTGAGGGAGAACATGAGATGGGAAGTTTTCGACATACCCTAACTGTCATGAACCGGAACAAAAAACAGTTTAGGCAGAGTGAGACAAGATGAGCGTTTGACATTAAAAAGTATTTGGGATCGTTTGAGGCCACATTTAAACTGCATTTTGGAAGTTCAAAATAAGTGACCTCTGAACAGTCGAGAAGACAAGAATGTCTTCTAAGCGACTGAGGTGTTTCATTGTTGGATGTAATAATGAACATAGCAGTCGTCATTTACTCCCGACATCTGAGCCGCTGAAGACGCAGAGGATTAACGTTACTTTCATTTTTGTTCACGCAAATCATTCGTGATGCAGCTTCACCTAAAGAAGAAGTGAGTATAAGGGGTTTTTTATGATGATTTGCAAATTGTCTTTCCTAATAATGTGCTAGTTAGCAAGTTTCGCAGCTAAAGTAAACATTATGGCTCGTCACCAACAGATAAGAGGGGTGGGGTGAGCAGAGCTCATTAGCATTTAAAGGAACATGCAACAAAACAGGTTGCTGAGAACAGAGCTTATTTTGAGAAGGTAAAAAGGGAGTTTTTTACACAGCCATTGAGAAATTTTAACCAAAGTATGTTATAGACTTTTAATTAAAACCCTAAAGAATCATATCAACTTGTGGAAAATGGGCATCCGATGACCCCTTTAAGTAACATAAAAAATACAGTAAAAAAAAACAAATATGTAAATATTTTTTTTATATAACATATATTTATTCAATATATTGTCAAATTTTAGTTCAAACTCTTAAATAAAAATAATAAATAACATTAAATATATATATACAGTCATGGCCAAAAATATCAGCACCCTTGCATTTCTGTCAGAAAATGCAACACTTCTCTCAGAAAATTGTTCCAATCGCAAATGTTTTGGTTTTCATGTGTTTATTGTTTTTGTTTGCACTGCAACAACACAAAATAAACAGAGAAGAAAAGTCGAACTTGATAAAATTTCACATAGAACCCAAAAATGGACTGGACAAAATTATTGGCACCTTGTCAAAATTGTAAGAAATAATTGCTTTTCAAGCATGTGATGCTCATGTAATTTGTATTTAGACACACCTGTGGCAGGTAACAGGTGTGGGGAATATAGTAATCACACTTGCAACCAGTTAAAATTGAGAAAAGTTGACTCAACCTTTGTGTTGTGTGTCACACTGAGCATGGAGAAAAGAAAGAAGTGTAAAGAGTTGTCTGTGGATTTGAGAGAAAAAAATGTGGAAAAACATGGACAATCTCAAGGCTACAAGTCCATCTCCAGAGATCTTAATGTTACTGTGTCTGGAGTTTGCCAAAACTTATGTGACAAAACCACAATCCTTCTGGCAGAACGTACTGTGGACAGATGAGACAAAAGTAGAGCTTTTAGGCTTTTAGGTAAAGGACGTCATGGCACTGTTTACAGAAAAAGAAATGAGGCCTTCAAAGAAAAGAACACAGTCCCTACAGTCAAACATGGTTGAGGTTCAAAGATGTTTTGGGGTTGCTTTGCTGCTTCTGGCACTGGATGCCTTGACTGTGTGAACGGTATCATAAAATCTGATGATTACCAAAGAATTTTGGGGCCAGTATCAGAAAGCTGCATCTCCACCAGAGGTCATGGGTCTTCCAGCAGGACAATGACCCGAAACACACTTCAAAAAGCACTCAGAAATGTTTACAAACAAAGCACTGGAGAGTCCTGAAATGACCAGCAGTGATCTGAATCCCATAGAACACCTGTGGAGAGATCTCAAAACAGCCTCCTTCAAATCTGAATGACCTGGAGCAGTTTGCAAAAGAAGAGTGGTCCAAAATTCCAGTAGAGAGGTGTAAGAAACTCATTCATGGTTACAGGAAGCGATTGATTTCAGTAATTTTTTTCCAAAGGGAGTGCTACCAAATATTAAGTTAAGGGTGCCAATAATTTTGTCCAGTGCATTTTTTGGGTTCTGTGTGGAATTGTATCAGATTTGACTTTTCTTCTCTCTTTTTTTTTTTTTTTTTGTTGTTGTTGTCGTTGTTGTTGTTCCCATACAAATAAAAAAAATAAACGTGAGTATCAGAACATTTGCAACTGCAACAATTTTCTGAGAGAAGTATTGGATTTTCTGACAGAATTGCAAGGATGCCGATATTTTTGGCCATGACTGTATATATTACTTTATTTTATATATAAATATAAAATAGTAAATAATGTATTTTCTTGGCCCTGAAATTTTGCATATAATATTTTGGCATATACAGGTTAAAACGAAGTACAGTTTCAATTTCATACATATTCTCCATAAATAATGTTTTTTATTGTGTTATCATGTTGGTATTGTGTTAATTAGCTTTATTTTTTAGTTATTATTATTTAAGCAAAACAACCCAGATAAACTATAAATTGAGTTATCTGTGATTGCAAAAAATAATATATATATATATATATATATATATATTACAATGTCACTTTCTATGACACACATCCAAAAATTTCCATAAATGACCCATCAGAGCTTTTAGAGTGCAGAGAAAATCTGTCTACAGTAGATTGTTTCAGTGCTGGAAAAACACTTGATACAACTTCACTTAAAAAATAAATACATTCAAATGCATTAAATTATGTTAATTATTTAAATACAGGTTGCTGAACATCATGAGGAATTAATAATGTTGGATAATTGTTTTATAGAGATTCTACTTAAACTGTTCTAATGGACTCATTATCAATGTACAGTTATTTCTGTCAAAGTATCTGTTAAGCAATTGAAATATACATTTAAAAAGGTTCATGGACCTTGAAAATCATTACACAACAGGAGTTTTTTAAAAGAATGGAAAATAACCAAGAAGGGTTTATTTTGTAATACAGCTGCTTTTCTCTATGGGCCTTTGTAAAAGAACAGGTCTGCCTGATTGTTTGAAGCCTCAAAGACTTGGACAGAAAATAAAAGGATATTTCACAGTAAATTAAGATAATAGCCAGAGCTGAATATAAAACATGACTGCACTAGAACTGTTTGGACAGGTCAGGCGGTGACGCAACCGGGTCAGATTTATTTACCCAAACTCACAGGCTAATGGGTCAGATGTTAGAACAGAGCGTGCCATGTTAGATTAATGAAACTGCCTGCGAAAGAAACATTGCTGCGCATTTTAGGGATGGGATAGATTAAATACTCAGCTCACTGGGAGCTCCTAGTTTTATTCGAAATGCCAAATATGTAAGCCTAACCTGCTCTGTCTTAGTGCTGCTTGATATCTGTCAAGATGAATACTGACACACATCAGTCACGACTGAGCAGAGCACTGACGGACAGCTGGAGGAGGATGAGATACTTCTTTTGCAGAACAAAATTCTTTTACTAATCGACTATTTGTTTTGCTTTAATCTTGGGATCCGTTTTTTGTTTGTTTGTTTGTTTGTTTGTTTGTTTTCATATGCTCCAAGCACCATAATCCAAATTAAAAGCATTTAAAAAAAGGGTTTAATAAACTTGAATTAATTGTGTGAAAAAGTTCTCCTCAATTTAATTAAATTCTTACAAGACTAATAAAGTTAAATTGATGTTCTCAGTAAATGTTAGCTTTTTAAATATTACTTTTAAAAAAATGTAATTACTGATCAAGTAAATAGTGACTATCACTTCAGTTCTAAATAATAATAATTACAATAGATCAGAGGGATTATGTTATTAATATTACATTTTATAATTTTAGAAAGCATGCAGTGTTCAACTTAAATTTAAGAAACACTATATATTTATTGTAGATATTATATAAATTCATATATATATATATTTAAAAATCAACACCAAAAAAGGCCAAATTTTGTCCAGTGCATTTTTTTGGGTTCTGTGTGGAATTGTATCAGATTGTTTTATCAGGTTGTGTGTAGCAGGCAGGAAGGCAGATGGCGAATGGAGAATAGCGTTGAAACAATATGATTTTAATAATAACTGAAAGACATGCTGACAAGGAGTACAAACACAACTTATGACTGATGATGACTGAGAACAGACCAAGAAAGACTAAACAGAATGGGGTTTAAATACATGTGCAAACAAGAGCAAATTAATGACAGGTGTGGGGTAATTAATCAAAACCATAGCAACACATGAGGAACAGAAACAGAAGACAGGAGAACAGGGAAAACGGAATCAAAACAAAGAACACGTGACATTACTCCCCGCCGTAACAGTTCCACTGGGAATAGGGGGTGGGCACCCTGGAGGCTGGTGCAGGGAAGACACAGGGCAGAGACGAGGGAGGCCTCCAGGGTGGATCTGGGAGCTTGGGGAATCATGGCGGGTCAGGGAGCTCGGGGAACCATGGCGGAGCAGACAGTTCGGGAAGCCATGGTGGATCAGGGAGCTTGGGGGGACCATGGCGAAGCAGACAGTTCATGAGGCCATGGCTGGACGGCCTATGTGGCCTTAGCCTCTGGCCCGACCACTATGGCCACAGAGGCCAGCGGGCTTGAGTGCAGAGAGCGGCCAGAGGTTCCAGGCTGAGGAAGCTGACGGAGCTTTGGAGGACGTGGGGTTGTTTGGGGCTGGGCAGGCGGTCCGAGCCGTTGGTGCGGTATGTGGGGGCATTCCAGAGGGGGCTGGACAACGAGACTTAAAATCTTCCTCTATTTCTTCGACTTCGAAATTAGAACCGTTTAAATAAAGGACGAGATTAATCAGTTCGATCAGGGGATACTCACACACGGGAAGATTGCAACGCATCGTCCCGTGGTCCAGCCCCAGCTGAAAACATGCATCTAGAGCAGCGTCGTGCCAGCTCAGCTGGTTAGCAAGCTTGAGGAATTCCTCCACATACCGCTCCAACCTCCGACCACCTTGCCACAGACCCCAGAGCGCATCCTCAGCCTCTGTGATCTTTAAATGGTCCGTTCTCCTGTCAGGTTGTGTGTAGCAGGC
Source organism: Labeo catla (assembly GCA_012976165.1). Taxonomy (NCBI): domain Eukaryota; kingdom Metazoa; phylum Chordata; class Actinopteri; order Cypriniformes; family Cyprinidae; genus Labeo; species Labeo catla. The sequence continues at coordinate 76,477 of VONZ01000807.1, read as the reverse complement.
AGGAAGGCAGATGACGATTGGAGAATGGCGTTGAAACAATATGATTTTAATAATAACTGAAAGACATGCTGACAAGGAGTACAAACACAACTTATAATGACTGATGATAACTGAGAACGGACCAAGAAAGACTGAACAGAATGGGGTTTAAATACATAGGCAAACGAGAGCAAATTAAGGCAGGAGAACAGGGAAAACGGAACCAAAACACAAATAACACGTGACACTTTTCTTCTCTGTTTTTTTGTGTTGCTCCAATGCAAACAACAACAAAAAAAAAACATGTGAGTACCAAAACATTTGCAACTGCAACAATTTTCTGAGAGAAGGGTTGTATTTACTGACAAAATTGCAATGGTGCTGATATTTTTGGAAACGACTGTATTATATTACTTTATTTTATATATAAATATAAAATAGTAAATAATGTATTTTCTTGACCCTGAAATTTTGGCATATACAGGTTAAAACAAACCTGTAAATTCTCAATTTTCAATTGCCATTAAAAATATTTTAAAATAATTGGCTTGTTCTATTACCACATAAGCAAACTCTCCATTCAGCAAACACAGACAAGCACAGCATGAAAACAGTAAAAAGTCTTAATGCTTTTGGTTTTAATATCAACATTTTATATGAATGCTGAAATACGAAGACTGGAACAAACTGTCGTATTACTAGTTTTAAATTAATCAATACAAGGGAAATACTAGATCAGCCCTCTGAGAATTAGACAATAACATCTAAAGTGAAATGCAGTTAGTGCAATTACACCCACAGAACACATTTCCACGAAGCCTTTTAAAACTTGAAACTTTTTTTTTTTTTCAATAGTGCTCCAGGCGCCGGATGGCAAAGTAAGTAAAAGCTTTTTAATGGGGTTGGAGACATTTGTCAAAGCTTTACAGGATTAAAATGTTTCAAGTGTCTTCCTACATTACTGTCCATCACCCTCAGGCTTTCTCTTCTCTTACATTTCTTTCAAATACAACACTGTATCTACATCCAGAGTGATCTCATATTTTTCTTAGTTTGTACATAAAGAGTTAAAGATAGATGTGTTATAGTGATACTGTTATACTTTTTAGTGATATTTTGAGTTTTTTATTTATTTATTTTTTCTATTTTCTTTTTAATTTTAGTAAAAAAAAATAGTAATTTATTTCCGCGTTTTTGCCTTTTGTAAAATGTCTATATAGTTTTTATTCATTTTAATTTCATTGTCAGTATATGAACTCAACCGTTTTTGAACAGTAAGATTTTTAATGTTTTTTTTTTTTAAAAAAAAGTCTCTTCTGCTCACCGACTGAGAAGGGTCTGGCTGCAGACATCCACCTGCACCACTGATCTATAGACCATTTCGTCAGACGTAAACATACTGGTCCCGATACACTTCCTGTTTCTTTTTTTTTTTAACTTTACACAAACATCACAAAAAAATACAACCAACATAACATTTCACTGGATGAAGAAGTTACATTAGCACCTTTAAGATGTATGTGTATATGTGAAATAAAAATAAATAAATAAATAAATAAATAAAAATAAAAAACAGGAAGTGCTTCTGGACCAGTGTTGTTTACATCTAGCGAAATGGTCTATATATAATGACTGGATCGCTCATTGTGTTCTAAACTGCCGTAAGACAGTGAAGCCACCGGAAGTGTTCGATCCGCCATCTTACTATTCCCTACCGGCAGAGAGCACCATTGACTCACAGCGAAACCGCTGACCTAAAATCACCCGATTTTAAGCGTATCAGTCACACGGGACTAGTTTTTATAACATGTATATGTAAATAAATTTTTACTTAAAATGTTATCTACGATGTTTACCGACTTTTCGGGCAGGATAAGCCATCTTTTGAAATCGTTCAGGTGGGCGTATCAGCTGCGCACTTGCAGACACAGGTAACTGATCCAACACAAAATATATTTCTTTCTGTAAGGAATTATGCAGGACATATTAAACACGAACGTATATCTGGTATTGATTTGAAATCGATTTGAATATACAATAAATAATACAACACACACCTCTGTTACTATATTGCTCTATGTTGTATTGAAATTCAAATCTTGGAAAGCTTGATGTATTTAAATCCGTACCATATGTAATTAGCCAGCATTATTTCTCCAAGTTATGATGTGTATATTCTGTCCCTAACTGAGCAACATCAATTTCAAACTCTTAAAAATCGCGCAAGTTCTATTATATTAAGTTAACATTATCTGACTATAACTCTACCTGATTTTGCCCAATTTCGTCAATGAAAATAGTCTGAAACAAAGTCACAGCTGAGCCGCATCTCTATTCACACACAGCTGTGTTCTGTTTATAAATGAACGGGCGTTTTTAAACGAGTCATTGATTTAATTACACATTCGTAAAGAGAGTCGCTTGCATTCCTGAATGAATGATTCAGTGATAAAATCAGTGACTTACTGCTGACAGTTATAGTTTAATTTGTTAAGTTTCATGTTCATTTTATCTTTTATTATTTTATTTAAATCATTTGATATTTCTATATTCAGAATGTTCTATTTGACATTTTTGTATTATTAACGTTTATTATTAACATTTATCTCAACATGAATGGTATGTAGGCTGAATTAACAAACGTTTAAACCGTTACCTGCTTAAAAATTGTTAACGAAATAATTGTTGAAACATGCATTAGTCTGTACGAATAAAAACACTATAACAAAACAGCATAAACAGTGATTAACTGTAAGGCAAATTATATGTATACAAAGCATAAATGTTTATTCAGATTTCAGAATGAGCATTTTGACATTTGTAAACATGGTGATCGTCCGATGTTTATCATGTTCATCCGATGTTCGCTTCTGTAATGTATATGAACGTAACTTTTTAATAAGCAGAGGGAATTCCGGACATTAAACAAATAAACGTTTACATGCTTAGGACGCTTGCGTTGTGAGAATGTACAGTGAGACGTCAGATATGAAAACGCTGACTTGTTAGGTGATGTTTTCTCATTAAAATCGTCTAATTTCCTATTCATTCAATAGAATGTTTGCGAGTACTATAGCAATATGGCGGCGCAGTGGCTTCACTTCTATGACGTCATGAGCTATCCAGTTCTCTATTATAGATCAGTGCCCTGCAGGTGTGAGGCAAGGGTGCCCAGTTTCAGTTTACCTTTTTCTTATTGTTGCTTTAATCATTTTATTAAATCAAGTGATTTAGAAGGTATTCAAGTTGCAGAGCGAAGTGTCTTGATAAGTCAGTTGGCCGATGACACGGCTCTTTTCTTGAAAAATGCTTGTCAAATTCAGTCGACAATCAAAATTATTGAAATTTTTTCTAGTGCCTCAGGTCTTTGTTTGAATTTGCAAAAATGTGAATTGTTGGCCTTGAAGAGTTGTCATGACAAATCTATTTGTAATATTCCTATTAAGGATGTTCCAACTTATCTAGGTATGGCTATTTTTCAAAAATGAACAGGACAGAATCTCATTAAATTTTAATCCTGTGATAAAAAAAAGTAAAAAGTAGATTTAACATTTGGTTACAGAGGGATTTATCGTTTAAAGGTCGTGCTCTGTTGGCTAAAGCAGAAGGTATTTCTAGGCTTACTTATGTTGCTTCTTCAATTCATTCAGATAGTAAAATAAATAAGTTGATCAGACAATGTTAAATTTTCTGTGGAAAAACCGTGTACATTATATCAGGAAATCTGTGATAGTTATTTCATATAAAAATGGTGGTCTTGATTATTTAGATTTTTCTGTCTTAAATAACACTTTCAAAATTAACTGGTTAAAGTATTTTTTGAAAAACCCTTCTTCTGTGTGGAATATAGTATCCAATACTGTTTTTGATCAGCTCGGTGGTCTCTCATTTTTGTTAATGTGTGATTACAAAATTAAAAAACTGCCTGTTAAATTGTCAGCTTTTCACAGGCAAGCACTTTTGGGGTGGAAGTTAATTTACAAGCACAATTTTTCTCCGCACCAGTATTATATATGGAATAATTGTAATGTTCTGTATAAACACAAGAGTATATTCATGAAAACTTGGTTTGACAAAGGGATTCTTTTAGTAGGTCAGCTGTTGAACTCTCAGGGGTATTTAATGACTTATGATGAATTTCTTTCATATTTTGAATTCCCTGTAACCCCGAAAGAATATGCCTCTGTAATTGGAGCTATCTCTTCTAGTATTGTGTCTTTATGTAGAGGTATTTCATACTCTAAATATGCTTCTTTTCTTCACCCTGCTGACACTTTCTGTGGTAGAATTTGTTTTTCATCTAGGGAAAAAAATAATAATAAGGCTATACATTCATTATTTCAAAAAGAAATTGTTAGTAAACCACATGTTATTTTCTGTTGGTCTAAGTTTATTAGAAATATTGATTGGAGGAAAGTCTGGGTATTACCTAATAAATATCTTATTACAAATAAAATTAAAGAAATTTCATTTAAGATACTGCACAAGTTTTACCCTGCTAAGCATTTTTTAAACAGATTTATTGAAGAAATAGATGTAAATTGTTCATTTTGTACATCACACCCAGAAACAGAACCATATATTTTCTGGCACTGTCAGTATACAAAGAGGCTATGGTGGGAGGTTTCTATATTTATAAATGACAAAGTGTTGTCCAACTTTTTTTTTACTATACAAACATGTAATATTTGGTTTTTTGAACTATGACAAGAAGTTGGAAAATGAGGCTTACATTATCAATCTCTTGATTATACTTGTTAAGTTTCATATTCATCGCTGTAAATGTAGTAATCAGAAACCTCTTTTTTCTGTGGTACTTAAAGAATTAGATATTTATAGAGCTACTATTAAGGAGAGTACAAACAAAAAAGCTATAAAAACTCTGTGTTTGTTTGATTTATTTAAGTCATTGTGATTTATCAAGGCCTGTTTTTTTTGTCTTGTATTTATTTTTTTAATTTATTTTATTTGTTGGTTCTTCTTATTATTGTGTACTTTATGTACTTATGTTCATAATACATGTAAGTACTTGTTATATTTTTTATGTATACCCTTGGCACTTTTGTACATGTTGTTCAAGCATTAATTAAAAAATCAGTGACCTGCACTCAGACAAAGTGACGTCACTTGCAGTCTATTTTACTTTTACTTAATTTTATTTATTTATTGTTTTTAATTGAATCTCTCAAAATTTTACAACAGTAGCCAGGTAGTGAAGACAAGACAAAATAAACTAAATTACAATGCCACTCGAAATCGCCACTCTGCTACCTGCGACGTCACTTGCACTCCACACAAATGGTGCGTGTTGCCAATAGAGACAAGACGCTGTGATCGTTAAACGATTAAAACTAATTTAATAGCATAACGGACAGGGTCCTGCAAGTCATCTGTAGGAGATAAAAACAAGACCCGCAAATCCGTGGCCACAGAACAGCAGAATATGAACGCAATGCGCAAAGTCTCTCGTTAAGCTTTTTCCTTCCGTAGAAAACCATTAACGCTTGATACGGCTTAATGTATTAAGATACCTTAAGTGCCATTAAACGATCAAATTTGTAATACAGTTTATTAATTTAACGTACTTCAAGGCAAGCATATGGCCATGAACACAATGCGCAAACTTTCACTTTTATACTTGCCCAGCAAACGCAAATGTGGCAAAATGGACTAAGATGATAAAGACCAAATTCAATATAAACCTTACTGTTGTCAAACGATACCAGCAGATATGAACGCGTCATAAGAAAGGCATTAGGTGATATTAAAAGGCAAGCAGATGTGCCCAGAACGTAATGCGTTAAATAGACGTTTTCCTCCCGTAGAAAATCAATATAAACAAAAGACAATGATATAAAAGGGCTGTAGAGATTATTCTTTATGGGAAAACGCGAATGTACGCGGCGTTGCATTTATTCTGGGCTCACCCGCTTGTGTGAAGTTGTTTTAATAATGAATAGGAGCATATTGAGTTTAGTCTTTATCATCTTAATCCGTAATGGTTTTCTACCGGGGGAAAACGCTTAACGAGAGACTTCATATTCTCTCGTTCATATTCTGCTTCATATTCATATTCGTTCATGTTCTGTGGCCACGGACTTGCGGGTCTTGTTTTTATCTCCTGCAGATGACTTGCAGGACCCTGTATGTTATGCTAAATTAGTTTTAATCGTTTAACCACCACAGCTTCTTGTCTCCGCTGGCAACACGCACGATTTGTGTGGATTGCAAGTGACGTCGCAGGTAACTAAGAGTGCAGGTGACGATTGCGAGTGACATTGTAATTTAGTTTCTTTTTTCTTGTCTTCACCACCTGGCTACTGTTGTAAAATGTTGAGAGATTCAATTAAAAATGATAAATATATAAAATAGAGTAAAAAATAAAATAGACGTCACTTGAAGAAGTGCAGGTGTCTGAGAGTGCAGGTGCATGTCTGCAGCCAAGACCCTATTGTGCACCGACCCTGCATTTATAGTAAAAGCAGTAAAATCCTGAAATATTATTACTGTTTAAAATAACTATGATTTCTATTTGAACATAATTTAAAATGTAATTTATTCCTGTGATTTCAAAGCTGAATTTTTATCATCATTACTCCAGTCACATGATCATTTAGAAATCATTCTAATATTCTGATTTGCTGCACAAAAAAATAAATAAATAAACAAATAATATATATATATATATATATATATATATATATTAATAATTATTATGTTGAAAACTGCAGAGTATAATTTTTTCAGGGTTCTTTGATGAATAGAAAGTTCAGAAAAACAGCATTTATCTAAAATCTTTTGTGACATTACAACATTACAAATGTCTTTATGGTCACTTTTGATCAATTTAAAGCATCCTTGCTAAATAAAAGTGTTAATTTATATAATTTCTTTCCAAAAAAAAAAAAAAGTTTTTTATTTCAGAAAAATCTTTGGATCTTTCTATTCATCAAAGAATCCTGAAGAAATGTACTCAACTGTTTTAAATATTGATAATAATAATAATAATAATAATAATAATAACAATAATAATAAATGTTTCTTGAATAGCAAATCAGCATATTAGAATGATTTCTGAAGGATCGTGTGACACTGAAGACTGGAGTAATGATGCTGAAAATTCAGCTTTGATTACAAGAAAAAAATACATTTTAAAATACATTAAATAGAAAACAGTTATTTTAAAAAGTAAATATATTTCAAAATTTTACTGTTTTTGCTGTACTTTGCATTTGCATCTTACTGTTCAAAACCTTTTGACTGGTAGTGTATGTATGTACAGAGTTCAATAAATCTTGCAATACCCAGAGATTTCCTGTCATATGACCATTTGAAAATATAAATGAATTGTAATATGTCAGTTATCGATATTCCATTTGTGAATTTGGAGGATTCTTAAAAGAGTGAAACTGACATACTTTCACTCTCTTATTTTTTCCTGATGTAACAGCTCAGGATAGTCATCAGTGAGAGGTTTGGGACTATGTTTGTTGGGACTTATGATGCCATCAGCAAATCAGCCAGTGTTGCCATGACATAATTTTTCTTGTGACTGTACACTGTAAAAATTAGTGTAATTTTAGCTGTAAAATATTGTAAAAATGCTGGTCATTCAGCTAGTTTTCCTCTTCACAGAGCTCCTTGTTAAAACAGGTCACAGACTTTACAGTGATTAAATCATCACACTAGTCAGGTTTTAGGGCTCTTTATGTTCTGTGATTTACTAAAATCACTCAGATCAAAGGGATTAAGACTGTAAAGATTGTCTAAAGGTTAAGTGCAGGTCTGAAAGGTACATGTTTATTTGGATAAGACTGCAGATAAAGCTAACTACTTAAACCACAGCTCAAGACTTTTCCCACTGCAAAAAATAAAATAAAATAAAAAAAACAAATGACTTTTTGCACAACAAAACAAATGACTTTTTAAGTCAAAAATTATATAAAAAATTGATTGGGACTCAGGTTTTTATTATTATTATTATTATTATTATTATTATCTGTAATTTGAACTTCTACTTCAACATCTGTTCATTCTTACCAGTTAAGGTACAGCAACGAAACAATTGTAAAATTTTACTGAAAGTCTCTTGAAATAAGAGAATCCTCTCTTAATGTTTTATGAAGCAAAGCTCTCTGATGGGTGTGAATGGTCGTTCCAGAGTCTCTCTGGTGAATCTGTTAGTAATGGCTGGTTGAAGGTTGGATGGGACTTCAGGACTGTGCCTCTGGATTGCGGCCAGGGTGGGAGTAGAGCCAGCAGTCTCAATGACAAACACTAGGCCATCTGTTGAGCTCTCGTACACATGAGAAACTTCCACCAATGCTCGTCCTCAGGGTAAAAAACCAACATGAGCACTAGTAGAAATGACAAAGGCAGTTACTTTAGTCGCCTTAGTTTCAGGCCTTATGATATAAGCGGGCATGTCTGGTGACAACATAATCTCAAAATGGTTTCAGACAGGGCGGAAACATTTGACTGGAGGCACTTCGAGGAGATCGCTTGACTGATTTTAGGTTACACCTGTATTGTAAGATAAGTCGCAAAGAAAAAGAATACAAATTATATCCACAATATGTAACATTTACCCTTCGAGACATTGCTATCTTGGCTCCATGGGTTAGTAATAAAGAATTAATAGGCATATTATGTAAATAGTAAATTATTAAAATAATAAGTTTAAAGAAATGTTCAAAAATGTAGAAAGCAAAATAATAACTGTTAATAACTAGTTAATAACTAAAATAATAACTGGTATGTAACAAATAAATAAATAAATTGAATCAAGCTAAATCAAAGTGCAGAAAGGGTCAAACAGAGTTTATCCACTATTTTTGTCAATGCCTTATTAAAAATAAAGGCTGTGAGTAATATTAGCTTTCAACAAAACTGCAGTTAAGGCACTAATGCTTTACAACACATTGAATTACATCATGTCATATGTCCTGTGGTCATGATTAGGTAAGCGCAGACTGTCTGAATGTCTTGCACCAAACGTCACTAATGCCTGTCATATTATCTCGCTTCTCTCCACGCCATCTGTCAGAAGTGTTTTTGTAATGATTTTGGTGACCTCACCATTTCAATAATGTAAAAGGATCTGTAAAGTATAAAAGCTTGTTATAAAAGCCGGTGCGGAATAAAAAAAAGATAATTGTAACTTATCATCTCACAATTCTGATTTTGTTTTTGTGCAATTCTGAGAAAAAAGTCAGAATTGTGAGATAAAAACCGAATTGTATTAGACCGCACGATTATTGCACAGGTGTGCCTTAGGCTGGCCATAATAAAAGGCCACTCTAAAATGTGCAGTTTTACTGTATTGGGGGGGTCCGAAAACCAGTCAGTATCTGGTGTGACCACCATTTGCCTCACGCAGTGCAACGCAAATCCTTCGCATAGAGTTGATCAGGTTGCTGATTGTGGCCTGTGGACTGTTGGTCCACTCTTCTTCAATCGCTGTGCGAAGTTGCTGGATATTGGCAGGAACTGGAACACGCTGCCGTATATGCCGATCCAGAGCATCCCAAACATGCTCAATAGGTGACATGTCCGGTGAGTATGCTGGCCATGCAAGAACTGGGATGTTTTCAGCTTCCAGGAATTGTGTACAGATCCTTGCAACATGGGGCCGTGCATTATCATGATGCAACATGAGGTGATGGTCGTGGATGAATGGCACAACAACGGGCCTCAGGATCTCGTCACGGTATCTCTGTGCATTCAAATTGCCATCAATAAAATGCACCTGTGTATGTTGTCCATAACATACACCTGCCCATACCATAGCCCCACTGCCACCATGGGCCATTCGATCCACAACATTGACATCAGCAAACCGCTCACCCACACAACGCCATACACGCTGTCTGCCATGTGCCCTGTACAGTGAAAATCGGGATTCATCCGTGAAGAGAACACCTCTCCAAAGTGCCAGGCGCCACTGAATGTGAGCATTTGCCCACTCAAGTCGGTTACGACGACAAACGTCTCGGTTACGTATGGTAACCCTCGTTCCCTGATGGAGGGAACGGAGACGTTGTGTCGAGTAGTGTACGACACTAGGGGTCACCCTTGAGAGCCCAAACACCTCTGACAGTATTGAGAAAGGCCAATGAAAATTGGGTGTGCAGATTTGCATAGCTGACCACGCCCCGGACATCCGGGTATAAATAGGGCAGCGTGTGCATCTGCTCACTCGTTTTGATTCTGAGGAGCCGAGCGTCTCAGCTCACTCAGAGGCGGACCAGAGATGTGGCATGGGAGACACAACGTCTCCGTTCCCTCCATCAGGGAACGAGGGTTACCATACGTAACCGAGACGTTCCCTATCTGTCGTACACTCCGAGTTGTGTCGAGTAGTGTACGACACTAGGGGTCCCCGTAAAAACACGCCACATGTCTGACCGCGTCACGAGAGACAAGTGCAGAAGTAACAGGGCAACGTGTAACGTAAGTGCAGCTCACCTCCTCCTGTGACCATCCAACGTCCAAGGACTGACCTGTACAACGGGGTCCTGCAGCCGGGCCTCCCTCAAGGGCGGCTGAGTGTCTTGAGATCGTTGGGAAAATGCCTGCTCCCGAAGGAAAGACATTACGGAGTTCACAACCTGCCCGACAGGGGGGGTTTAAGTGACATAGTTAGACATGGGACCTGAGGTGGGTCTCACACCCGGGAAGACAGCCAGACTCAGATCCTAGAGAACCTGTTCTCAGGGGAAAACACCGCACCACAAGAGTTATAGGTGGAAATACACATAAGGGGCCACTACATATGGGGCACAATCCAATCAAAATAAGGGAAGTCATACCTTGTGAAGGGATTCCATAGCGAGTTTCTCCGCTAAACTCCGCCATGTGCAGAAGTGCCAAAGATGGAGATGGTGTCCAGGGTTCGCATCAGGAAACCTACTGAAACTGAGAAGCGTAATCACCATTAGGGGAAGCGCTTTATGCAAGCTCTACACCAACCAGTGTGCTGAGTCAAGAGTTAGCAATCAAGACTCTAGCTGACACTGGTTCCGTGCGCAAATTATAAAATCTGGCAAATGTGTTAGGTGTAGCCCAACCCGCAGCTCTACAGATGTCTGTTAATGAGGCCCCATTCGCCAGGGCTGCTGAGGCAGCGATGCCCCTGGTTGAGTGGGCTCTTACCTCCAGAGGGCAGGGTAGGCCTCTGGCCAGGTAGGCCATACGGATCGCGTTTACCAGCCAATGGGAGATCCTCTGTTTGGAGACAGCTTTCCCCTTCTGCTGTCCTCCGTAACAAACAAAGAGCTGCTCCGAACGTCTGAAGGGCTGCGTTCGTTCCATGTAGATGCGCAGGGCACGGACTGGGCATAACAAGGTCAGGTTGGGGTCATCTTCCTGGGAAGAGAGAGCTTGCAAGGTCACTACCTGATCTCTGAAAGGAGTGGTGGGGACCTTGGGCACATATCCAGGCCGGGGTCTCAAGACAACGTGAGAATCCGCTGGTCCGAATTCCAGGCACGAACTGTTCACGGAGAGGGCTTGGAGGTCTCCCACTCTTTTGATGGAAGTGAGCGCAGTCAAAAGAGCCGTCTTGAAGGAGAGAGCATCGAGTTCGACTGACTGAAGGGGCTCGAATGGATCTTGTTGTAGACCTTGGAGAACCACAGCAAGATCCCAAGAGGGGATGAGATGCGACCGAGGAGGGTTCAGCCTCCGGGCTCCTCTAAGAAACCTGATTATCAAATCGTGTTTCCCCACCGATCTGCCCCCCACCAAGTCATGGTTAGCTGCTATAGCTGCGACATGAACCTTGAGTGTTGAGGCAGATAGGTGCCTGTCCAGGCCTTCTTGAAGGAAGGATAACACTGATTTGATGCCACAGCTCCGTGGGTCCTTCCCGTGAGAAGAACACCAGTTAACAAAGATGCGCCATTTTAGGTCATACAGCCGTCTGGTAGAGGGGGCTCTTGCCTGTAGAAGTGTGTTTACCACTGAAGGTGAAAGGTCTCTGAAGTCCTCCTGGTCGCGTCCAGGGACCAAAGGTGGAGGTTCCAAAGATCGGGGCGCGGGTGCCAAATTGTGCCCTTCCCCTGAGAAAGGAGGTCCTTCCTCAGAGGAATGCGCCAGGGAGGGGCTGATGCCAGGAGCACCAGGTCCGAGAACCAGGTTCTGTTGGGCCAGAAGGGGGCCACCAAGAGAATCTGTTCCTTGTCCTCCCTGACTTTGCACAAGGTTTGTGCGATGAGGCTCACTGGGGGAAACGCATACTTGAGCCGGCCCCTCGGCCAACTGTGTGCCAGTGCGTCTATACCGAGGGGGGCCTCGGTTAGCCCGTACCATAACTGGCAGTGAGTGGATTCCGGTGAGGCAAAGAGGTCTACTTGTGCCTGGCCGAATCGATCCCAAATCAGTTGGACCGACTGGGGGTGGAGCCTCCACTCGCCTCCGAGCGAAACCTGTCGTGACAGGGAATCGGCCATGCGATTGGCTTCGCCCGGAATGTGAGTGGCTCGTAGAGACTTGAGTCTGCGTTGACTCCAGAGCAACAGGTGGCGGGCTAGTTGTGACATGCGAAAGGAGCGTACACCGCCCTGGTGGTTGATGTAGGCCACAGTCGCAGTGTTGTCGGACCTGACCAACACGTGCTTGCCCTGAATCATAGGTCGGAACCTCCTGAGGGCCAGGAGCACTGCCAACAACTCCAGACAATTTATGTGCCAAAACAGTCGGGGGCCTGTCCAGACCCCGGAAGCTGCCTGCCCGTTGCAGGTGGCACCCCAGCCTGTCTTGGAAGCATCCGTGGTGACAATGATGCGTCTGGACACCTGTTCCAGGGGAACTCCTGACCGTAGGAACATAATGTCTGTCCAAGGGCTGAGTGTCTGGCGACACGATGGTGTGATGTTTACTCGAAATGTGCCTCGATGCCACGCCCACCTGGGGACTCGAGTATGAAGCCAGTGCTGCAGCGGTCTCATGTGCATCAAACCCAGTGGCGTGACCGCGGCTGAGGATGCCATGTGCCCTAGGAGCCTCTGAACCTGTTTTAGGGGGACCGCTGACCCGCATCTGAGTGTTGCCACACACCTCAGAACTGACTGTGCACGCTCCGGGGAGAGACGCGCAGACATACTGACCGAGTCCAGCTCTACACCGAGAAAAGAGATCCTCTGTGCCGGGGAGAGTTTGCTCTTTTCCCAGTTGACCCGAAGTCCCAACTGAGCCAAATGGTTGAGAACCATGTCCCTGTGTACGCAAACCAAATCCCACGAGTGAGCTAGGATCAGCCAGTCGTCGAGATAATTGAGAATGCGTATGCCCATTTCCCTGAGGGGGGAAAGGGCGGCCTCCGCTACCTTCGTAAAGACCCGGGGCGACAGGGAGAGGCCGAAGGGGAGAACCTTGTACTGATATGCCCGTCCTTCGAAGGCAAACCGCAAGAACGGCCTGTGTCTTGGGAGGATTGAGACATGAAAGTACGCGTCCTTCAGGTCTATGGCCACAAACCAATCTTGAACTCTGACACACGTGAGAATGTGCTTGAGGGTTAACATCTTGAACGGGAGCTTGAGCAGGGCCCGATTCAAGACCCTCAGATCCAAGATTGGTCTGAGACCACCACCCTTCTTGGGTACAATGAAGTAGGGGCTGTAGAACCCTTCCTTCATCTCGGCTGAGGGGACAGTTTCTATCGCACCCTTCGCCAGAAGGACTGCGATCTCCGCCCGAAGAACCGCGGTGTTGGGGCCCTGGACCGACGTAGTGAGAACACCACGGAACTTGGGCGGACGCCGTGCAAACTGGATGGCATAGCCGAGCCGAATGGTCCTGAGGAGCCAGCGGGAAGGATTGGGGAGATTTAACCAATCCGAAAAGTTCTCCGCTAAGGGTCTCAGAGGAGTTACATTCGGTGCACCAAGGGTGGGGGTACCGTCGCTGGGAAAGCAGTGTGTGGCCGGAGGTGAGAAGCCCCGAACCACACTGGCTGCTCTGCCCAGGGAGTCCGATCCGTGAGAGCTGTGCAGAAGATCCGCCCGAGAGGGGAGATCGTCTGAACGAGCTCGTTGTTCCAGAGCATACGGGGGCACAGGTGTTGTGCGACCGTATGTTTCTGAAAATGGAAACAGCATCCGACCGTCGAGTAGAGGGTCGGAGGTGCTGTATATTGCGCCCAGAGAAGAAGGAAATTGCTCTTTTATTGACCATGTGGTGGCCGTCTGCCGAGTGGCAGACAGCCGGGTAGAAGCCGAATCCAGCGCTCGTCCCCTCGTCGAGTGTGGATCCGGACAGGTCAGATGATCCTCCTTCCCTGGGCTGCCCGTCTCAGGAACGCTTCGAAGCCTGACGTGGGTTCTTAGTGGCCTGAGGACGGGCTGGCGGTGCCACCTTCCTACGAGTGCTGGACCGTTGGACGGGTCTGGCTGCAGGACCGGCAGGTTGCGGGCCCTGAGCCACCCTCGTAGGAGGTCTTCCTCGGCGGGGGGCAGGCGGAGGTTGCTGCGTCGGCTGAGCTGGGCCAGCACTCGCTGCACGCCGAGGCAGGATGTGTTTAATGGCCTCCGTCTGCTGCTTCACCGTGGAGAACTGCTGGGCAAATTCTTCCACGGTTTCACCGAAGAGACCAGCCTGGGAAATGGGAGCGTCAAGAAAGCTCGCTTTCTCGGCGTCTCGCATCTCGGCCAGGTTTAGCCATAGGTGGCGCTCCTGGACCACCATAGTGGACATCGCCCTCCCCAGAGCTTGCGCCGTAACCTTCGTAGCTCGAAGAGCATAGTCGGTCGCAGAGCGCAGCTCGTGCAACAGCTCTGGGTCAGGAACACCCTCGTGCAGGTTTTTGAGAACCTTAGCCTGATAGACCTGCAAAATCGCCATAGCGTGTAAGGCGGATGCAGCTTGCCCAGAGGCCGCATAAGCCTTCGCTACAAGCGCAGACGAAAACTTACAAGCCCTGGACGGGAGTCTCGGGCGGCCCCTCCAGGAGGCGGCGTTTTGCGGGCACAAGTGCATCGCAATCGCTCTCTCCACCTGGGGAACCTCCGTATACCCCCTCGCTGGACCGCCATCGAGGGTGGTGAGGGACGGGGAGATAGCGTGCCGTGAACGAGCCAACAGAGGGGCTTTCCACGACTTCGTTAACTCCTCATGCACTTCCGGGAAAAACGGGACCGGGGAGGAACGTGGCCTGGAGTCACGTCAACTGCCCAGGAACCAGTCATCCAGCCTTGAAGGCTCAGGGCTGGGCGGGGGAACCCACACAACCCCAATCTCCTTGGCTGCCCGTTTTAGTGCAGCGGCCATTTCGGCATCTGCAACAGACTGAGACTCTCCCGCCGGAGTGGTAAGTTCAGCCGTGACGTCAGCCTCTGACGGCTCTCCCTCCGATGCTACAGACCCTGCCTTTTCCTCAGCAGGAGCCCCGAACAAAAGATCCAGCCCATACTGAGACGAGCTTTCAAAATCGTCCAGAGACTCCATCGGTGGACACACAGGGTGAACGGTTTGCGGGGACGTACCCGGCAAAGCGTCGTTCAAACCCTGCCGCTCTTCTTCAACGCACATCGCTGCGGCCTCGTACCTGGAAGTAGAAGGACCGGAGCGGGAAGCAGTTGAATGGCGCCGCGGCTTCTTCGAAAAGAACGCGGCTCGTGAGCGGAGCGTGCCCAAGGGCATGTCCTCGCAGTTCTGACAACCTCCCTCAGCGAACGCTGCTTCAGCATGCTCACGCCCCAAGCACTGAACACAGCGATCGTGCCGATCGTTAGGGGAAAGGTAGAATCCGCAACCAGTTGGACACGGACGGAAAGGCATAGTGAAACACACAATCCGCCCGTGGAGCTCTTTTAGAGAAAATTTGCTCAATTAGAGGAAAGTCTTCTCCTGAAGATCGCCGTCGACGCACCCAGGGGAACTCTCACAACACGAGCCGTGTCAGAGAGGGAGAGACCGCTGTCTGTGCCGTAGATCCAACGACGAGAGAGGTGAATGTTGCCGCTTCTCACACAGAGACGCTGCATTCGGCTCCGAAGAACAGAACGAGTGAGCAGATGCACACGCTGCCCTATTTATACCCGGATGTCCGGGGCGTGGTCAGCTATGCAAATCTGCACACCAAATTTTCATTGGCCTTTCTCAATACTGTCAGAGGTGTTTGGGCTCTCAAGGGCGACCCCTAGTGTCGTACACTACTCGACACAACTCGGAGTGTACGACAGATAGGGAACTGCAGTCAGGTTGAGACCCAGATGAGGACGACAAGCATGCAGATGAGCTTCCCTGAGGCATTTTTTGACACTTTGTGCAGAAATTCTTTGGTTATGCAAACCGATTGTTGCAGCAGCTGTCCGGGTGGCTGGTCTCAGACAATCTTGGAAATGAAAATGTTGGATGTGGAGGTCCTGGGCTGGTGTGGTTACACATGGTCTGTGGTTGTGAGCCCAGTTGGATGTACTGCCAAATTCTCTGAAACGCCTTTGGAGATGGCTTATGGTAGATAAATGAACATTCAATTCATGGGCAACAGCTCTGGTGGACATTCCTGCAGTCAGCATGCCAATTACATGCTCCCTCAAAACTTGCGACATCTGTGGCATTGTGCTGTGTGATAAAACTGCATATTTTAAGAGTGGCCTTGCAATAATCATGCTGTCTAATCAGCATCTTGATATGCCACACCTGTGAGGTGGATGGATTATCTCGGCAAAGGAAAGTGCTGACAAACACAGATTTAGACAGATTTGTGAACAATATTTGAGAGAAATAGGCCTTTTGTGTACATAGAAAAAGTCTTAGATCTTTGAGTTCAGCTCATGAAAAATGGGGGCAGAAACAAAAGTGTTGCATTTATCATTTTGGTCAGTGTATATATATATATGTATATATATATATTGTCTTACAGTTCCAGGTTTACATCTCACAACCTTTTTTTTGGTATAGAAGCCGTTTCCACCACTGAATAAAAAATAAAAAGGGATTGTGACTTTTTATCTCACAATAGACTTTTTTCTAGCAATTGCAAGTTTTCATCTCGCAATTCTGACTTTTTTCTCAGAACTGCGTGATATAAACTCACAATAGTAAGAAATAAAGCCAGAATTGTGAGGTAAAAACTCGCAATTCTGACTTTTTTTCTCACAAATACGAGTCTGTATCTCGCAATTATTTTTTTCTCAGAATTGTAAGATATAAACTCACAATTGCATGTTATAACATCAGAATTGCAAGTTTAATATAAACGTACAATTCTGAGGAAAAAAGAGTCACAATTGCTAGTTTATATCATAATTCTGACTTTATGTCTCACAATTCTGAAAAACAAGTCAGAGTTGCGAGTTTATTTCTCAGGATTGCGAGTTTATATCACAATTCTGACTTTATAACTCACAATTGCAAGTTTATATCTCACAATTCTGGAAAAACAAAAGTCAGAATTGTAAGATAAAAAGTCACAATTACCTTTTTTATTTTTTTTATTTAGTGGCAGAAACAGGCTTCTATAGAGGAGTCTATTTATTCTCTAGTAGAAATGTATTTCTATAAAATGGATGATCTATGCTTGCGCGCATGGTTGCCAAATTGCAAAAATTAAGAGAAATGCCCGGCAGAAAATAATAGCATATCCTTTTAATAGAGAAGCTCTGATTTGGGGATTTGAATTCTTGATATCTTACCGCACACATGAAAGCTAATGTAGTAGATGTATGTACAGCAGTCTGCAATAATATTATTAAAATAATAAGAGATTTTGGTAAAGTTTTTATCTTTAAAAAATATGCTGACTGCAGCCCAATAACCATAAGACGGCATCTGCGAGAGAAGGGCTTCAAGAACAAAAAATGTCTTCAAAGGCCACGTCTCCTCCCACGGCACAAACTTTTAGAATTTGCAAGGGAGCACCAAACATGGGACACTGAAAGGTGGAAGAAAGTTTTATTCTCTGATGAGAAAAAATGTAACCTGGACGGTCCTGATGGCTTCCAACGTTACTGTCATGACAAGGAGATGCCACTGGAGATGTTTTCATGATTTGGGGTGCTTTTTCCTTCAATGGGAAAATGGAGCTTCAGGTTGTACAGGGGCGTCAAACGGCAGCTGGCTATGTGGACATGTTGTAGCGGGCATCCCTCTTGACTGAGGGCCCTCGTCTGTGCAGCAATGACTGAGTCTTTCAACAGGACAACGCTGCAGTTCACAACGCCCGCTTGACGAAGGACTTCTTCCAGGAGAATAACGTCACTCTTTTGGACCATGCTGCCTGTTCCCCTGATATAAATCCCCTTGAGCACATTTGGGGATGGATGGCAAGGGAAGTTTACAAAAACGGACATCAGTTCCAGACCGTGGATGCCCTTTGTGAAGCCATCTTCAACACATGGAGCAACATTCCCATCAAGCAAACAAATGTTTTAAGTTATCAACAAGAATGGTGGGGCTACTTACTACTGAGTCATTTTTTGACACTTTTAGTTCTGTTGTGTTTTTTTTTTTTTTTTAACTATGGTCTTAAACTTTGATCAGCTGATGAACAGCCTGTTTGAGTTTAAATGCAGTTTTCAATAAATTGCCTACTCTCTATTTTTTTTTGGTCTCTTGCTCCTGTTTCTTCTTTTGGCATTTTAAAGCAGCACTTACAACCTGGTTATGATCCAACTGCACAAAATGTGAAAAATTGTAATGTTTCCCACGGTTTTAAGATTAAAAAACATGATGAAAAACACAGTGACTCAATTAGCAGAACATGTCTAATAATGCTACCAACTTTTCAATTTGAATTTAAATTTCACTCATTCAAGTTGCAATGCTAAATGCATGTCCTTGTTTTCTGACCCTAGCACATTATGCCTTAAATTGATACAGCCGCCATGAAAATCAGGCTTGTCATTTAGTGGAGTCAAGTCTATCATTATTAATTTCGCATTTTAAGCAAGCTAACAGCTTGGCTTTACAGAGTTGGCCTGTCAGGGAATGAAAGCTGAGTTCCCAAATCCATCAGTGCTAGTTTAGCCACAAAGCTGTTTGAGGCTTAAACCCATATTTTCCATCAAAGACCCCTTTGTCACCAAGTTATGATGTCTTTTCCAGAGTCAAAGAATGTTTATGGATGGCAGCCTCACAGAAGAGCAGAATCAGGCGCTTTTCTTGGATGAAAGGAAATGACTGTGACTAACAGCCATCTGGATGCTGCCGTGCGGCGTGAAAGCTGAGGGGTCCGCTTGGTTTGTGTCTGTGAGATTGGCCATTCACACATTGACGCAGGATTTCGAAAGGGAGAGATATCTAAACTACACGTAGCAGGGGCTGATAGAGATAATAAGTCTGCTTCAAAACCTAGTGATGCACCTGGCTGTTCGGCATAAAATAGCAATAAAGTTGCATACCTTTTGGGTATGTGCTATTTTGTCCTTACCTTCTTGTAGAAGTGTATTGCAATTAATAGAGTGTTTTGGTGAGGAATAGCGCACGTCCTGATTTTGCTGAGTTAGATGTGTTCCTGGGTCAACATATTTTGTTGACCCTGGAACAACATTTTGATCCAAAAATTTAATCTTGGCCACATCCCTACACCTAAACCCATGAGTAATCCCTAAAATCAGAGGAAATGATAGATGAATGACACTGATGTACAAGCAGCAAACAGTGATTGTAAGCCTAAACTTTACAAAAACTATAAACTGTTTTTTCAAATCTGATTGGTTAATCACAGTGTTGTTCCAGGGTCAACAAAGATGTTGATCCAGGAACATGTCGTACTTGGTAAAATCAGGTTCTGCGAGGAATTAGCCTGTAAGCTTAAACTTGTTCTGCACTGTCAGAAAAAAAGGTACATTTCTGTCACTGGGGCGGTACCCTAAGTTGCAAAAGTGAAAAGGTACGTCTTAAAGGTATATTTTAGTACTTTGAAGGTACATATTTGTACCTTTTCACTTTGTACTTTAGGGTACCACCCCAGCAACAGAACTGTACCTTTTTTTATGACAGTGTACAGTTCTGTCGCTGGGGTGGTACCCTAAGGTACAAAAGTGAAAAGGTACATTTTTGTACCTTACCCCTAAACAGTACATATTAGTACCTTAAAGGTACATTTTAGTAGTTTAAAGGTAAATATTGGTATCTTGAGGGTACATATTTGTACCTTTTCATTTTGTACCTCAGGGTACCGCCCCAGCGACAGAACTGTACCTTTTGTCCTGACAGTGTAATCACTTTTTACCAAAATAGCACTAATCCTTGTGCCGGCGTGTCACAGAAATCTGAGCCGGTGAAGGGCTGCTGTTCGGCAGGGTAACTGCGAACTTCAGACTGGCGCTTCGCGTTTCACTCATAGCTGAAAGATTCTGTGACTGACTCCAAAAGCTGCCCATAAACAAACAGTACTGACATTAGAGAACATATTTTAACATCAAATTAAATTAAACTCAGTACCATAATGAATAAAATCCATTTATTTTATGCAAGGCAAAAGGCGTTTCCATCATACGAAACAACAGCTGACTGACATCTCGCCCTTACGTTGCATAAAACAGTACAATTTACAGCACAGTAATGACTTTATAAATTAAATAAAATGTATACAAACCTTTATTTCGCTGAAGAAGTGCACCAAATCGGCAGCGCTGAGAACCGCTCTCTTATAGAGGACTCAAAAAGCCAGAGTTTTGACTGTAACTCAGCAGCTGGGTTGTTTCATCGGAGACAGGCTTAACGGTTGGATGGAAAAAAATAACCCAGTGTTAAAAATGACCCAGCAACTTGGTTACGGAAAACTACCCAGCACCTGGGTAAAAAAAAAATATATTAAAAATAACCCAATAAAATGACCCAACAAGTTGAACCTAGCATCTGGGTTGAAAAAATAACCCAGCATTGTTTAGAGTGTATGCGTGTATAAAATCATAGAGGTTGTCTCTAAAAGAAAGCAAGTTAATTGTATTACTACATTATGCTTTAACTATTACTTTTCAGGCTGAATAAACTTTTACTCGATTATAATTCCAATATATAAACCATCAGACATGCTGTGCCTTAAAAGACACTATGTACCATAAGACAAAAAAAGGACAGGAGTGTTCAGAAAGTTATAACCAAGATAGCATATTATATCTTACATAAAGCGCTTTGATTCCTTTTTTTCCATTTCCATCTTTGACAGATTTCACACCACTCCCTTACATTTCCGTGTATCACTTTTTGGATAACACGCAGTTTGGTTCATGCTTTTCTCATATAACAAAGAATAGCATGAGTTGGCCTCTGAGGTAAACATTTAGCCCCTTCCTAAGACCATATGGTTTGTGTATTCATCACAGTGTAGGTTTCAAATTGTGAATGCATGAACTCTTGGAGAAGATTACAACACACTCAGGAGAGATCAAAGTCAAATAGAGAAAGAAGAAAATAGTGTCTTGGAGTGCATTTGCTCATTTGCTTAGTCACTTTCATCAAACCACACTGTGTAAGAAGATTAAATGTTTATAAAGACTCTGTTTCTGTATTTCAGTGAAAATGGACTTGAGTTTGAGTCAGTACAAAGTCAGATTAACGGATTTGTTGCTACAAGTCCAAACAAGTTAAATGTACTCAATTTAAATTCAGTTACGTCATCTTTCAAAAACTTCAGGAATCAGGTTCGGAATCATTTCACTGTAGTTCACAAGCTACAAGTAAACTGAACTCTGAATTTGAAATAGCATTGTTTGACTAAATGAGTTCAGTTTAACTGTTATAGTTTAAATACTATGATAATTATAATGAAATTGACTTATTTCAGTGCCATATGTAGAAGGTGCCTGTTTTTATGGGTGAGTCTCTTGAATCATTCATTGAACCGATTTGTTTGAAAACACAGATTCATTCAGTAATGTCATCATAAATGAGTCATTCAATCATTCAGGCACAACTTAAAGAGATAGTTCAACCAAAAAATTAAAATAACCCCATGATTTACTCACCCTCAAGCCATTCTAGGTGTATATGACTTTCTTCTTTCAGACGATTGCAATCAGAGTTATATTAAAAAAATGTCCTGGATCTTCCAAGCATTATAATGGCAGTGAATGGGTGTTGAGATTTTGAAGCCTGAAAAAGTGCATCCATCCATCATAAAAGTACTCCACACAGCTCCAGGGGATTAATAAAGACCTTCTGAAGTAAAGTGATGCATTTATGTAAGAAAAATTTCCATATTTACAACTTTATAAACCGTAATCTCTAGCTTCCGCTAACTGTCGTACACGCGTTCGCGAGCCCAAATGAAGATCACAAAGACATTTTCTGATCTGAGAGCCTCACATGCTTTCCTCTCATTTCCAGAAGTGATTTAACAGAGTGTTAACTTAGGAATAAATTCTACTTCCTGTGCCGGAACAATGCATTGAATCACCAGACCATGGATGACTGCTTTTCTGAACTTTTGCCAGCCTCGTTATACATTCATATCCCTATTACTTTTGTGCAGAATTAAAAGGCCCTGTGGGGTAATTTTGGGCCAATTCGTCCTGGCCTCAATCTTCTTCCCAAAGCTATTTTTATTTGTAACTACTCCCCTTTGTACAAAGAAGAAGAGAAACATGGAGAAGAGAAACATTTCTCAGTGACATAATGACTGATCATTATGTAAAATGTTGATACATTTACATGTCATAGAAAGATAAAAGCATACATTTAGTCTGTAATGGCAAACTGTCTTTTGATCTGTGTAGGCTGCCAAGGTCATTTCTTGGCCTCTTGCATTACGTTTTTCAATCACAGAGAGCCGTAGGCTATCTGAGCTTTGACTTCCTCCACATTTCTTTCAATAGGGAACATTTGAAGTTTGTAGAAATTGGCATATGGATCCACCAAACCACTGCGGTGACAATCACAAGGCCCTTTATGTCTATTCCTCAGGCTGACGATTTTATGGACAAAGCTGTTTCACTCAGCGCTTAACTGTACCTTAAAAGGTCCATGAAGATTGCTTTCTGACACTGTAATCACGCTTCTCATTGCACAAATCAATACAGTAACCAGCTGGAGATGTGGCTGTTTTAGCGCTCGCTCGCGCTCGCCACTTAACATTCTGCACAGACGTGAGGCGACATTATGCTCCCTTATAACTGACAAAATTAATTCCTAGATTATTATCACCTCACCTCAAATCGAATTTACTGTCAGTCAGTAGACAACTGGATCACTAAAACGAAAAACAAGGCCACTAGTATTTTTAAAAAATTGTTTGATGTTTGCCTTGTGTAGGTGGTGTTCTTGTACAGAAATGATTCCACCTCCATCAGTCATATACAATATCGTATTGTACTTAAACCTACATTCTGAGCCAGCACGCATAAACAGATTTTAATGGCTCTGCGTGACTCATTTGGCTCAGCTGGCTTTCCTGATAATTGCCAGTATTGTAATATGTGCACTTCATGTGTACTTTGGTGAGAAAATAAGTAGTTTGAACATAAGGGTAATGTAATTACAGTTAAGCCTACATTGACAAGATTGCTATAAAATTATACATTTAAGAGTTTAGTTTAGACACTGAGGACGTGAAGTTTGTGTTACACATTATAGAATCTTAAGATGATCATGTTAAGATGTAACATGTTAAAGGGATAGTTCACCCAAAAAATGAAAATTCTGTCATTAATTACTCACTCTCATGTTGTTCCAAAACATGGAGGTCGGACTGTTGCTGATTTAACGCTCATGTCAATCAACTATCATGGGAGCGGCCTCTGTCGGCGTGACGATGTGTACATACACTACCAACACACATTAATGTTCAAACAACATATAAAAGTGAACTTTGCATCCGATGACCCCTTTAAGAAATAGTTATAGTTAGGTTTAGAGGTAGGAGTGGGATTATCAGCTATAGAAATATCTTTTTAATGCTAGATTGTTACTAAAATAGTCATTTCCCTGCATATTTCAGTCTATTATGTTTTCTATAGTTTTATATTTACTATAAAATGGGTTTGGGGGGTAGGTTAAGGGGTCTAAAAATCTTAATCAATACAATTATTAAAATGCATTGATACAAATATCTTAATGATATTAAAAAAATGTAAATATTTGATATTTTTTAGCTAAAAACATGTAGCAGTTTTTACATTTTAAAGTTCAGCATTAAAAAAAAAATGTCTGTTTTGTGCTTGTAAATGTTATGTACTAATACCTACATATAAACAATGAGAACATGGTAGACCAGTCAAAGAATAAGTAATAAAACATAATGTAAATATAATCCGTTCTCATATAGTGAGAAAAATCTTATTAAATAAATCTGCTTTTTCAAGCTTTTAAAATGGCCTTGTGGTCCCTGACACCCCAAACAGAACAAGACACTTAAAGCTCTGAAAATCTATTAAAATGACTTTCAAAAGCATGACTGCTTTGTAAACTTGCTTCCTTTAATTCTTGCTGTTGTATAATAATTCTCATATTTCTGCCTGACTTTCCATAGGATTCTGCAATCACCTTTGCAGCTGTTGCCTGGAGATATCTTATCTCCAAAAGACCAACACTTCAAGCCATAATCCTCGCCGGCTGACACCCTCTTGACACCCAATGCGGCCACCTATTGTATCTGAATGACAGCTTCCTGCATGTCAAATCTGATCATTTCTCACATGCCCACACGTGTGTACTCCTCACACAAGCTCACACACAGCTTTGGATCGCTTTGTAAGCTCCCAGACCACCAACAATGATTTAAAAAGAGGATACAAAATACAAAAGGTGAGGAAATTGTTGTTTAGATTCATTTTTTTCTCAAAAGAAAGGTCAGTCCCTTCATCGTATATAGCTTTTCAAGACTTCACAGACAGCAATCTCTGTGAAGCTAAAAGTGAAATGCATTTACTGAAACCAACAACCATCATTTGCATTTGAAAGGCAGCGTTTGAGAGAGTAAAGGTGATTTTTTTTCCTCCTCCTTTCGTTTGAATCAATGGCCAAAGGGGATAAATATTCTATGTTGGTACAATAATGTCGGGAAAAAAAACACTGTGCACTTTGTGTCACTCACACATCTGACAGGTGGAGGCAGCAGGCAGACAAGCTCTGAAGATCTCCCTCTACATAATTTGATACATCAAAGCCTCCATGTATGCCAAAATTTATTTTTGCCGCCGAGGATTACTATTATTCAATCTGGGTCTAGAATTAAACCCTGTCTTTTTGCTTTTAATATGGAAAAACCACAGGTGAAGCTATGACAAACACAAAGAGCACATGCTGACAAAGTTAACGTTTGGCAATAGAATTTTAAGATGTTACCACTGTTTATTCATGAAGCACACACACACAAAAAGAAATTTTGGGAAATTTGCAGTAGTAAACTCCTGAGCAAAGGTTAACTCCTGTGTCATTTCTGAGAGATGTATTGTACGCTGCTTTGAATTACACTTTTTGCTAAGACACAAATATACAGTGATTGAAATCTGATTAAAACAAAGACATGCTTTCTAGCATCATGTAACTGTTCTGATCTGCAGATTTGCAATTAATTGAAAGGTTATTATGGTCATAGGTGAGAAAAGCTATTTATTCTGTGAATATATTACAATACTATTTTGCGAGGAAAGCAACTTGAGTTTTAGTTTATGTGCACTTGAAGTGTTATTCTTTGAAATCATAATTTATTCATTATCTCCTGTTTTGCAGAAAGACCTTGAAATGTTTCAGATAATTTGATGGCTTACAAAGGAATAATTTGACAATTTGAAACTGCTCAGAACTATGCAACACAAGTAGTTCTGTGTTTTCCCAAATTAAATATATAATGTTTGTTCTCTAGCATTTTGCTATGAAGAAACTGCATTCAAATGATTAGACATCTTAATAGAACTAAATAATAATAACAACAAATTTTAGGATTTTCTTATTGATTTAAAGAAAAAGGATGAAATGTAAAAATGAGAGAAAGATATAGATGCAGCATGAATAGCTCAATGTTTAAATAAATGGAAACGGCCCAGTTTTATGAATCTGGTCTCAAACAAGCCAGGCCCAGTCTGAGTGAATTGAGCACTATTCATATAGTGTGAGTTAAGATGGAAATATCATTTTCAATAGGCTTATTTCCTTGACGCTGGCGAAGAATACAAACTACTGAGTTCATGGTCCTTGGTTGTGTATTCTGTAACAAACGGTCCACTGTACGGCAAGTTTAAGAACCCACGTGCAGTTTATTAAATCCAACCTGAACAAATGCAAAACAAAAACAACACTCAATCATGAGTAGACTTGACCATGAGCATTAACAGGCTTCACCAAAACCGACAACGACAGCAGGGTTACGTAAAATCTAATACACGGCCACAAGCATGGCAAACAAGAGGGTTTTATGCTGCCTTCACGTGCTATCGGAAATTTTTTATTTTCAACTTATGAAGCTTTGTTGTTGGAAAGAACAAAATCATATTCCATTGGTTGATAACCATAAACATTCACCACGCTAGATAGTCAGCTTGCTGCCGATTCTGGAATTTCGGTCAAATACATGCTTATTTCATGAGCATTTATAAAACATACAACATGATAAAATGATTGTTCATATATATACACTCTTAAAAATAAATGCTCCAAAGGGGTGTTTATGCATATGTGTTGCCATCCAAAAACAATTTTTGGTTCACCAAAGAACCTTTCAGTGAACAGTTCTTAAAAGAACCATTTTGAAGAACAGTTAAAAAATCTAAAGAACCATTTCTGCATTTGAAAGGTTCCATGGATGATCAAGGTTCTTCATGGAACCACTGATGCCAATAAAGAACCTTTTTTGTCAATTTAAAGTGTAAATAGGCATTACATTAATACAAAGACAAGGTGATATAGTTGTTGTTGGAAAAACTAGAGAACAGCACTGACAGCAGCAATTGTTGCCTCCTCCACCAAGTTTAAAGTTTATGGCCCACCTAACTCTGAAACTGTTTCCCAGTAGTAAATTTGCAGTATTTACAATATTTATGATTGCGTGTGAAGGCAGCATAAATACAAAACTATGGGGAACACATGGCAGAAAGCAACCAATTATAAGACAGAACTAATGAACAGGAACCAATGAACAAACTTGATAACCACATGACAACACAGTGAAACAATGTGAACATGGCACATGGACTATAGGAGGGCAAAGAAGAAACCCATCAACATATGATGTTCTTCCTTCAGTGGAACATTGAAAAATGTTGGTTCACATTGGCTTCTATCGTATATTGTCAAAAAATAAAAAATACTATGTAAGTCAATGTGAACTGAAACTTTTTGTTTACCAAAATTCTCTGAAATATACCTTACTTTTTGTACAGCAGAAGAAAGAGGATAGCATGTGACAGAGAAATGATAACAGAATCTTCATTTTTGGAAGGTAAACTATCCTTTTAAGACACACACACACCAAAAAAAAATGTAACAGAATGGAGCTCCATTTAGTTCAGCTCCCTCTAGATTTCTAATAGGCAATTTGTAAAATTGATTGCACCTTTGCAAGCAACCCTGTTTCCATCTGCTCTCCCCACAGTTGGAGCTGCATTCTTCACTGACAATCTTATCTGTCTTTTATATTCTTACTGGTCTTATCCTGTTCTAGTGGGTGGGAAAACAGCAGTGATAAGGTACAACAAGCTAAGTTCAGAACAAACTGAGCTTGGTGTTCTGAACAAATCACTGAAATATATATATATATATATATATATATATATATATATGCCTACAAAAGTATTCATACCCCTTCATTTTTTATGCTGCAGCCTTATGTTATGTTAAACTGCTTTAAATTGAAAGGATTCCATTGCATAAGTATTCATACAGTGCCGGCCTGTAGGTTTGTGGGGCCCTAGGCAAAAAGAAAACTGTCATAGAAATTTGACTATTGATGATCTTAATGGGGAAAAAAAACTTGATTACATTAGACATTGGATCTAGGTCTGTAATTATTTAACGTAACATGTTAAATGTGGCTCAATTTTTCCTTATATGACAAGTCTGTCTGTGATCATGGACATCATTGTATGTATAAAACAAGTACTACAGCAATAAATATTATGTATATAGCAAAACATCCTTTGTTTGCACAATTTGGCCAAAATGTTGTTTTGATCAATATGACTAATTCTGATTATAAAACAAGTAAAAACATTAAACAAAACAATAATTTTTGTTAATGATTATATTTTACAGAAAACTGCAGCATGAAAGGTTAACATGCAGGAGACCTAACTATAAATGTTTAGAAAGGTATAAACATTTATTCTAAAATATTTGACAAACAAAAAAGAATCTTAATTTATTTTGTCAGAAAAGCTTCTCCTCTGCACTCTATACACTGGAGAAAAAAAAAAAAAAACTTTTACCCCAAATAAGGTGTTCATATATGTAATATATGTAATATAATGTTTCATTCATACAGGAAATCCCTAATATGAACAAAGGTATACGCTATAGTGTAGCTGAATAAAACTCATAGAGAGACGTTTTAACCCATGAAACATGGAGACATCTGTACGATTGCGACTAAATGGTTTATCTGTTCTTTGAGCCATATCGGGTATTTGTAGATGCAGTGCAATGCTAATCAAAAGCCTTTATCACTATATAGAATATGACATAAAATAATGATTTTGCCTCATGCTGTGATGTGAAACCACGTCAGATCACAAAAGGAAGTTATTTAAAACCTCGACTGATGTTATTAAATGAATGTGGAGCGAAAACATGTCATTAATATGTTCTCAACAGACAACAGGTTTGTAAACAGACTCAAACCCATGCAAAATCCATGCACGCACTCTACTTAAAGGGGTCATCGGATGCAAAGTTCACTTTTTAATGTTGTTTGAACATTAATGTGTGTTGGCAGTGTATGTACAAATCTACCCTATAATGATAAAAATCCATGCAGTGGTTTTTAATTAATCTGTAAAAATAATATCCCCTTTTTCAAATCGAGCCATTCTCAGATGCCTGTCGGTGTGCCGTCACAGAGGCCGCTTCCACGATAGTTGATTGACATGAGCTCTTACCTCAGACCAGCTGTCACAGTCCAGTAACTTTCCTTGTTTTGATGCCAGAGCAGGGATGCAAGTTAGACAAGAATATCTCTGATTGAGGCGTTGTGTTACTGGATATAACAATGAACATAGTGGTCGTCATTTACTCCCGACATCTGAGCCGCTGAAGATGCAGTTGATTACGTTTGTTTGTGAATGGAATGCGCCTCCCGATCTACATATATCTGTCTGTGTTCGCACGAATCATTCATTATCCAGCTTCACTTACAGCAGAAGTGAGTATAAGCATTTTTTTATGAATCTTTGCGATCGTTTTTCCTTATAACGTGGTAGTTAGGAAGTTTAGCAGCTAAATGCGGCTAAGGTAAACAAGATCGTCTTTCCACAGAGAGAAGAGAGGGGCGGGGTGAGCAGAGCTCATTTGCATTTAAAGGAACAACCCCTTAGAATGAGATGATTTTTGCAGAGCTGATTTTGGCAAGGTAAAAAGGGTGTTGTTTTACAAAACCGTTGAGAATTTTTAATCAAAGTATAGTAGAGACTTTTCATTAAGACCCTAAAGAATCATATCAACTTGTGGAAAATGGGCATCTGATGACCCTTTTAAGTAAATTAGAACGCACAGACTGATAATTTTTTCTCATACGTTCGACACATATGCCGAACTGTACAGCCCTGGTGCGTCACCCTATCTTTGTAGTCAGAAGGTGCGTGCGGCTTTAAGTTGCGTTGCGAACACCTACTGTATGACATTAAGTTCCTTCATAGTGTGCGCTGTGTGGTCTATAGCTCTTGCGGTACTTTGATTTTAAATACGGATCATTCTGCACAGCGCCGCTTCAAGTCGAGCGCACCTAAAAATCCAACTGACAACCTCGCGGACGCGGGGCCCTCCCCTTAAGGCGGGGCCTTAGGCGACCACCTGTATCGCCTGTTGGACGGGCTGGCACTGTATTCATACACTTATCTGGGATAGTTGAAATTTAGCTCAGGAGCATTCATATTGCTTGTAGATGTCACTACACTTCGAGTGGAGTTAAGCTGTGGCAAATTCATTTGAATGGGTATAATTTGGAAAGGCACACACATCTCAGTAAAAGGTCTAACAGCTGGAAATGCATATTAGAGCAAAAACCAATCCCTGAGATCAAAAGAGCTGCCTGTAGAGCTCAGAGACCGGATTGCATCAAGGCACATATCTGGTGAGGAGTTCAGAAAAAAAATTTGCTGCATTGAAGGTTCACAGAAGCATGTAGCCTCCATTATCCATAATGGAAGACGTTTGGAACAACTTGGACTTCCTAGAGCTGACCTCCTGGCCAAACTGAGCAATTGATGGAGAAGGGCCTTGGCAAGACTGGTGAGCAAGAACCAGATGGTCACTCTAGTTGAGCTCCATGATCATATATACAGATGGGAGTAACTTACAGAAGGACAAAAATCACTGCAACACTACACCGATCTGGGCTTTATGGCGGTGAGGCCAAACTCAATCCTCTCCTCAGTGAAGACACATGAAAATACACTTAAAATTTGTAAAAACCTCAGACTGGGCAGAAGGTTTACCTTCCAACAGGTCAATGACCCTAAGCACGCAGCAAGAGTGGCTTATAAACAACTCTATGAATGTTCTTGAGTGCCACAGCCTGGGCTTGAACCCAATCAAACTTTTCTGAAAAACCTGAAAATATGTGCCAGCCCCCATCCAAGCTGACAGAACTTGAGAGGTGACAAGGTGAGGAGAGAAATGGCAGGTAATTTGCCAAATGCATATGTGCAAAACTTATCGCAACATGCCCAAAAAGACTCAAGGCTGTAAAGGTGCTTCAGCTAGGTGCTAGCTAGTTAAAGGTATGAATACTTGTGCAATGAACTTATTTCAGTGCTTTATTTTTAATAAATTTGCAAAGTTTTCACAAATCTGTTTTGTGCTTTGTCATTATGGTGTATGGAGTGTATTGATTTGGAAAAAATAGTATAATTTAAAGCAGTTTAATACAGGGCTATAACATAGCACCCTAGACTAAATAATAAAGAGTGAATCATCACAGTACAATATTTTAGACTAGGTTTATGCATTGCTGCATTTTAACGGTTTGTTTTGTGCGTTCTTGTTTTGGCAGGAGCAGCCCTTAAATTGACTTTGCTTTGACAAGTTGTCTGTAACCTGTTCCAAACGTCAATATAAATTTTGTCTCTCTCTTTTTCCTGAAGAATTTACTTCATTACTGAAAGGAAGTGGTCACTTTAAAATAGTGCAGTTGCTCAGTAACCTTTAAACAGCAGCACCCATAAGCTTCTAGGTTGAGCTGCTTCTATTTCTTCCACAAAACCATTGCTTTTGTGGATGTTTTCGAGAGATTCGCACAGTACAACGGCGCAGAGGGAAGTGAAGCAGTCATCATTATCCAGCAATGAGCCGGTGCGGATGACCTTTTAAATATGTGCAGGCGGAGATTAATTCATATGTCAGAGGAGAAAGCAAAAGAGGGTTTTGAAACCCCAAGCTAGATTACACAGACATGTGTGAAGGTGAACATCTCATGTTGTGCTGAGCTTCTTTTTCAAAGTAAAATATTTGAATATCAGCCTGAAGCGAATGAATAGCTTATATTTGATGAAAGTGCTACATGTTTCCATCAATAACAGACAGCAGTCGTGGATTTCCTCAAGCATCATGCACTATCCAGGATTAAATATAAAGAATAAAATAAAGAATTCCTTTTAAATTAAGTTTAATTGCTGAATGAATGAATGAATGAATGAATGAATGATCTGCCATCATTTACTCACCTCATTCTAAATCTGCATTATTTTCTTTTTTCTGTGGATTCAAAAGAAGACTGGAACAACACTGAACCATACTGACTTTTACTGTAAGAAAGAAAGATAGAAAGAAAGAAATACTCAATTAAAAATATATAAATTAGAAGAGAATTTTCATTTTTTTGGACATTTTTTTGGACATTTTTTGGAATTGTCACTTTAAGTAAGTAGATTTTAGAAGTCGTTTTTAATAGTGTATTTTGGTATAATTTTCCTATTAACAATACTCATGACCTGTGTTGGGCATGTTACCTTTATTAATAAAATGTAAGAACATGGGCATGTTACCTTTAAAAAGTAATTAGTTATAGTTACCAGTTACTTCTCACAAATAGTTAGTAATTGAGTTGCGTAAAAGTAACTAATTACCAGGGAAAGTAACTACTGTGTTACTTTTTTAAAAAGTGTTCAAATATGTCAAATAACTTAGATGCCCACATGCATATTAAATACGCTGAATGAAATTTTAATGGAATGAATGAACTTTTGAGTTAACTCACAAGACTGATATATTTGAATATCTATATATATTCATATTTGTACTGCGTGTAATTTAGTGTTTTTATTAAAAAGGTGTAATACTAATAAGATACGAATTCTACTACTAATAACAATATAAAACGCACCAAGGATTAATGAGCTGCTGGGTTAATGAATATTAATCACGTTATCTGCGATCGCCCGAACTGATTTGCTGAAATCAAAACAGGGACGATAATAGGTGAGCGCCAGCCAATGAGATTGCCGTTTGTGCACTAGTTCCGCCTACTACCGGAGAAACCGGCAGTTTGTAAAAGCTGAAGAATTCCAAAGGAGCTCCGTTATTTTAACAGGAAAATACGGCAAAGGATATCGTTTACATGTAGCGTGTCAATTCTTCATGGTATATAAGACTCTCTCACTCTGTATCTGTGAATGAGACAAATCGACTGCTAGTCATGTGCCTTCACACTAGAGTTTACACTTCGTCAAATACAGGTACGCTGCGCATCCATTCAGATGAACTAAAAAATAAAATTATAATAATATTTAAATTATAGTAACGCCGCATTTTATGGTCAGTAACTGTAACGGAGTTATAAAGGGGGAAACAGTCATTTGTTTGATTTCTCGTTACTGGAAAAAAAAATAATAAATAACGCCGATAGTAACGCCGTTTGTTTACAACGTAAACGTTATTCCCATCACTGCTCATGGAGTGTTTCAAAAAACATTATAAGGCAATGTAATGTTATAAGAGAATTAAGATAATTGATAAGCTGAATATCGAAAATTGTATTTTGATGAAGTAGAAGCAAAACGAGCAGTGTTCTTACATTTTATTAATAAAAGGAATAGATTTTTCAATAAATTACCATTGATTTTGTGGACCTTTGTGGAAAAACACATTTCCAGAATGCTTTAAATGACCCAGAATGGACATAATCAACATGAAGATGTTCAAGTACATACACAGTACTCCTATTTTTCACTCCCACTGCCATTTTTTGATTTTGAAACTAACAGTTATTCTATTGTGTGACTGTTTTGAATTTATTTTAATTGCAATTCACTAAAGCCATCATGTAATTTCAAATCAATTTCCAATTCAAAATCCAATGTGACCAATTCAATTTAAACTCACACTCATAAACGTAAAAGCAGCTTATTCCAGGCAAACAACTGCAGTTATTATTCCCCACATCTGTGCTTTTTGGATAATTGCCACCTCTAACCTTCACATTCTGCAAAGAGACTCTCATACAATCGGCATCAGCTATGGATTCAACTCTTGGAGCGTAAGAGCTAAATCCACTTCAAACAGGCCTTATTCCAGCACAAACACATTATCACACACTCACACACACTTTTCTCTGCCAAACACAAGACTTGTAATAGTGTTCTGTTCCCTTCCATTCTGTCTGTGTATTCATGTGTGCCTACTACATCGGCTTAAATGAAGAGCGTGCTCCTTTCCATCTGACCCTTTCAGCTTTTTTCTATCATAGATGTGCCCCCCTGCAAAGCCTATACACAGGTGTTCCCTCTGAACTGTGCCCTGGGACGTGAGCGAAGACCAGCGAGCAGCGAAGCGATGACTGAATAGACACAACAGCATGCCTTCTACGTGACTGAGCATATTGCTTTGTGTTCATATTACATATCCATCTCAGGACCTACTGTGCCATTGCTTCGGAGCCTCCTGCTATTCATAGATGTTCCTGATTGAAAAGCCAGTCCCTCTGAAATTTCTGCATCATTTCTAAATCTGTTCTTTTGGTGAACAAAGCACTTTCAGTGTGTGAAATGTTTTAAAGGTATAGCTGTCATCATTTACTCACCCTCATGTCATTCTGAGGCTGTATTATCATTTTCTCTTTGTGAAATACAAAAGGACATGCTATAGGCTGAATGTCTGAGCTGCTGATTTCCATGTGATGACAGTGGATGATGATTTATGCTGCCAAGCTCCAAAGAACAGCATGATAGTATCATAAAAGTAGTCCATATGACTCATGCATGGCGTTCCAAGTCTTTGAAGTCATTACTTTGTGCAGAACTAAAATTGAATTGTCTGTTTTGAATGCATTTTCTTTGTTCTACTTTTATGATCATTCTTTGTCCATTTGGAGCTTAGCAGTAAAAATTACCATCCAAATGTATGCAAAAGAGCGCCTCATATGACTCGTCATTTCACATGATTTTATGATTTTTTTTTTAGTCATATTTTCTACCTGACGAAAATGTACCTGTGGGAACTTTTTTCCAGTAAGTACATATCACTGCAGTTTTCAACAGAAATGAGCACTAGAGGTGGTAAAACAGCAAGCATTTGTAATCATTTTTGTATACAGTTATGATTACAGCTCTATATGTTTTACTTTCCAGACGTAGCAAGCTTGCTCTGTAGCTCAGCCGGCATGGAATTGGACTTAGGATGCGGAATCCTTGGGTAGGAATCCTGTAAAAAACATGACTCACGAAAGAACTGAAAGATGAGAAATCGAAAAACAAGGTAAAACCGCATACTTGCCATTGCATTTTTACATTACATTCGCTTTTGTTCATACTATTGGGTAGGTTTACAGGGGTGCAAACTTGTCACCTTTCGGCGAAATTTGCCGTTTTCACATGTAGATCTGAAAAAAAAAGGGGGGGTGGGGGGGTTGGGTCGTCATCATATCTGCGAGTCATCTTTGTCACGTCACCTGTAGCATTTTTTTGTTTCAAAATCAGCTGCTGTGCTGCTTTGTGTACTGCCAGTCCAAAAGCACCACCTGCTGGAAGAGAATGATCTTCCATTTTAAATCAGCCCATACGTCTGCTATTGTGAAAGACCAATGTTAAAATTAATCCATGCTTTTAAGCAGCAAACACGCAAAATTGCAAATGTGAACTGGTGGATTGACAAGAAGATAATGTGTTATAAAAATGTAAACAATGAAAGCAGTAAAATATATTTGTTGTTATTTAATATGATACTTGATATTTATTGTTTAAATTAATATAAGAACTGATACTTTGGACTCTTAAAGGCAAAAATGTGAAGTTTACCATTTAATAAAACTCTTTTTTTTTGAGGGGGGGAGTAGTTTAGTTTGTCAACTTTTTCACCCGTGACAAATTTGTACCCCTGGTGTAGGTGTGAGATGGTACGTTATTTTAAGCATCAGAGAGCATTAGAGTTATAGCGCCAATCAACAGACTTTTCAAGTTTTTTTTTTTTCCAAGTTTGTACGTTCATCTGTTCTGGCAGAAAAAAATAATGCTCTTTTAGTGCCACTCAGTGGACATTTCACATTGAATACGTCACCAAACATACATGGCGGTACGTATTTCGCATCTTGCGAGAAAGTTCCCACAGGTACGTTTTTGTCATGAAATCAGATTGCATATTTTACAAATGTACTATTCATTTTCTTTCAGTGTTATTTTATTTTTTTATTTTTTTTATAAAAATTTTTTTAAATATTTGAATTAGCTTTTATATAATTTTCATTTTAATTTTAGGTTAAATATTTAAGCATATTTTATTTGAGTTAGTTGGCAAGGAAACATTTCTAATATTGAAGTTTTTCATCTAATAATATTTTACTTCAGGTGAATTAACAATTTTAATAGCTTTAGTTTAACAACAACAATAGTTATTTCTTTATTCGTAAAAAAAAAATAATAATAATAATATGGAAAATATGGCTGGGATTTGACACAAATTTCGTGATTCAATTCAATTTTGATTCACAAGCTTGATATTAGAGCTGCACGATTATGACAAAAATCATAATTGTCGATTATTACCTTGAAATTGTAATTGCGATTATTAATTACTATTATCACAATTTACATTAAATGATGTTTTTTATTGTTTGAAGCAACTGCATGCCATATTTTTATAGTTTCTTCTTTAAAAAAGTAAATATTAAAACAATGAAAAAAAACCCAAAGATAATCTGTAGGAAAAACACACATGCTCTCACACACACATACACACAAACACATTGTAAGCAAGCAGAATAATGTAAGTGGATTTATTTATTTATTTCGTTTTTGTAATTGCGACTTTGAACGATTGCATAATTTTGGCATCTGTAATTGTAATCACAATTAGAAATTCGATTAATTGTGCAGCCCTATTTGATATTGATTATTTTGGATATGTATATTCTCAAGGGAAAATGCTGCAAAATATACAGGAGGGTCGGTTGGTACTAGATTACTATAATATTGAAGGTTAAAATTAACTGATTTGTATACAAACGCTTAAATTATACTCTGAGAAATCCGTTTTTTTAGAGGAAACCTTTAAGTGTACATTTAAAGTAAGTTAGTAAATAAAACGTCTCATAGAAAAATGGAAAACTGTACTGTAATTTTCTGCCAAGACATTATCCTTGATGTACAGATGTTTCCTTAACCCTAAAAAACAGGGTAACACACCTGTGAACAATTGTCATATTAACACTGGGCCATATTTTTAAAGACTTTTCTTAGAGCGTAGAAGTGTTAATGTAAGTCTTGCATGAAATCAAAGTTCTGCTTCTTCTTTGTAGTTGACCTGCACTTAACAGAGGGCTTTGTTAGCATAAATCCTTTCATTCTTCTCTAGCAAGTAGAAATTTGTATGACAGGCTCGTGACAAAACAAGACTATATCCACTATCGCCTCCTTACAGCAGTCAAAGCGTGCACCTGTGTCCTTTTTCCCTGTTTCCATCTGGGTCTATTCACAGAGGGGAGAAAATGCCTTTTTAATGACTGATTCACTTCTGTATGTCATAAAGGTCAAGGATACTGCAGGTATTCACAGCAGCACTCGCTTCACGCTACATTGTTTCTTAAATGAATCTCAATGGCTTTTAATCAAAGATGCCAATCACTTTGAATTCTCCATGCTGACTACAAACGCAGTTAACAAGAAATGTCACTTACATTTCAGTTCTGTTGTTCCCCTAAAACAAGTTTCTTGTGTCGGGTGTCTGATAGTTTAGCTGTATAAAACCATAATTATAACCTACTGCTGCAGGATCAAGTTGTAAATCTTGCTAAAGCTGAACTTAAGTTTCAGATTTGTCCTCAGGCAGATGTTTTTCAACCATTTTTAGTAGTGGATTATGGCCACATCATCACCAAAATTTAATAACCTATTATTGCTCATTGTTTTCCAGATATTCTGCCAGTACCCTAAAATATTAAAGCGGAATGTGTTCTTGCATCAGGAAACAAGAAAACATCCTCTAACATCAAAAATCAATTTTGGCTTCTGAAATTTTCAAAAGTATTTTTTTCTAACCAGCTGAATTCAATCAAAATGTTCAGTTATTTCAGTTGAATCAATGCTAAGACTCTGCAGAATTATGTCTGGTAAAGGATTAGAATCAATGGGACCCAATGGGTTGAAGGTCCAAATTGCAGTTTAAATGCAGCTTCAAAGGGCTCTACACAATCCCAGCCGAGGAATAAGGGTCTTATCTAGCAAAACGATTGGTAATTTTCTGAAAACAATATAGTTTTTAACCACAAATGCTCATCTTGCACCAGCCCGACCTCACACATTACGTAGCAATGTTGGAAAGGTCATATGTGACGTAGGCGGAAGTACCAACCAAGTTACATGCATAGAAAGTCAAAGAGAGTTTTTCTCTACGTTTTTGAATTGAAGTACACAGGTGAAGAACTAACCACTTGTGACATGCATCACAGAGCTAGTGCAAGACGAGCATTTGTGGTTAAAAAGTATATAAGTATATATTTTTTAGAAGATGAGCAATCATTTCGCTTGATAAGAGCCTTATTCCTCGGCTGCGAATGTGTAGAGCCCTTTGAAGCTGCAGTGAAACTGCAATTCGGACATTGCATCCCCCATTGAAGTCCACTATATGGAGAAAAATCCTGGAATGTTTTTTCAAAAACCTTAATTTCTTTTTGCCTGAAGAAAGAAGGACATGAACATCTTGGATCACATAGGTTGAGTACATTTTCATTCATTCAAAATTTTATTCTGGAAGTGAATTTCTCCTTTAATTATAGAACCAATATCAAATACTGAAGTATATAAGACATGAATCAGGAGAAAAATATTGTTGGTGGATTTTGATGTGAGAGGACAACAGGAGATTGACCTTTTTACTGGAGGAAGTGTTATTATAGATTGTGGACTGGTATTTTGTCCAGAAGTGACATCTTAAAGTTAAAATACTCTTAACAATGGATTTGTTTCTTATAAACATGCAGTGTTTCACAAGACATTAACTGTTGGACTAGAGTCGTGTCAATTGCAGATAATTGGGATGTTTTTATCAGCTGTTTGGAATCTCATTCTGATGGCACCCATTCTCTGGAGAGGATCCATTGATGCTCCAAATCTTCAAAAAAATGTAATATAAATATTTGGCCTATAACTGGTCTATGTTAGATTATGCAGCTACTGTCATGGTTTATTGTTATGTTATCACTGCTTCAGGGATTAGAGTTGGGGTTTTTTTTTCGAGTTGTTTTTCATCAAAAACCTCATCAGCTACACATTCAACAACCTCTGAGATACTGAATACAGATATCTGACAGCTAAAGGTCACTACAATATCTGCACTAAACCCAGAGGATAGGCTTAGAATAGAATATTATGAAATCTTATGAAATATGTCAAACATCAAACACTACAAAGACATTGTTTGAACTATCTGGGACATTTTTTCCCAGAGTTCTGGTTAATGTCACTCCCAGCCATCTTCCCAATTCAGCTTCAGTACTGCACAATGAATGACAAATATATTATCACAGTTCACTTTAGACATGCTGCCAGTCTGCACATCAGTGTTGGGGGGGTTAAATGATTCGCTTTATGAGTGCGTCACTTCGTTCATTCATTCAATAAATTCATTAAAAATGACTTGTTAAGGACCACAATGAGTTACTACTGTCTTTCTGTGTAATTTCATCAAAACATTGATTCATTTGTTCATTTGAATGAAAAAATTGACTATTGTCTATTCACAGAAATTTACACAACCAGTCAAAATATCATTCACTGTGACAAAAAATATGATATGTGACCCTGAACCACAAAACCAGTCGTAAGTAGCATGGGTATATTTGTAGCAATAGCCAAAAATACATTGTATGGGTCAAAATTATCGATTTTTTCTAATGCCAAAAATCATTAGGATATTAAGTAAAGATCATGTTCCATGAAGATATTTTGTACATTTCCTACCGTAAATATATCAAAACTTATTTTTTAATTAGTATTATGCATTGCTAAGAACTTCATTTGGACAACTTTAAAGGTGATTTTCTCAATATTTAGATTTTTTTGCACCCTCAGATTCCAGATTTTCAAATAGGTGTATCTCGGCCCTATTCTAACAAACCATACAGCTTTCAGATGATGTATAAATCTCAAAACAAAAAATTGACCCTTATGACTGGTTTTGTGGTCCAGGTTTAAATATATTGCACCACTGCTATGTGCTGCTCGGATACGCAAAATGGTTAATTCCGCTGTGTTATTCAGCTACAACTAAATAATAAATAAATGAATAAAACTCATTCAGCTCAATTATTTGTCATGTTAGAAACACACACTATGCGTTAACACGCCAACCTTTGAGACATGAATATTTCATGCTGTAACTATTGATTTAGTGAATAGTGTCACATTCTTCCCTCTTGACTAAAATAAACATCACATCACTTCATGTGTAACAGCACTACTGCAGTTCTGTCTTTTGCCCTTGAGTGAGGCACTTAACACCAGGCTGCTCAAGGGGAAGACTGTCCCTGCAATTAACGTACCATAAGTCACTTTAAATGAAAAGCATCTGTGAAGTGACAAGGAACTAACTTCCACTGTTTGCGAGCCCGGTTTGGATGGGTGATGTTTAGAATAGGGGTCAATACATCTTCGAGAGACTTGGGATTTTATCTCTGCCCCTGCACCATTCACAGCACAAGAGCAGAGATTATATACACAGCTGCAGTCATAAATCAACAAAGACCTTGCAGAATCTGCTAAATAATGTTAGCAAATTAAGACAGATCATAAAAGTATCATGTAGTACTGCCCTACTCTTATGAATAAGCTGTTTCATGTAACAGATGTTCACATATTTTTCAAAAGACGTAATTAAATTCTACTAAAATTCCAAATGAAATTTATAAAAAAAGGCTTGTTGTGCGTCTTCACTTGATAGTTATTCATAAATCCCATGTTTGTGCTAAGCAGTTAAACTGCCCAATGTTCTTCAGACAAATCCTCCAGGTCCTACATATTTTTTGCTTTTCAAGCATCTTGCATATTTGAAACCTTTCCAGCAGTGATTGTATGATTTTGAGATCCATCTTTTCATACTGAGGACAACTGAGGGATTCTTCCATGTAAGCACTAAATATTGTATAATTATTTTACAATAGTAAAGTCATTATAAATATTACATAATACAAACACCATCAGGCCTTGGCTCTGGAGTTCTTGCATTTTTTTAGGTGAAGTAGTAGTATAAGAAAGAAAGAAAGACTGATTTTAAGCATTTAATCAAACCCTTTGATCAAAAGGTTTTTAAGATCATGACAAAGAGTCACACACACACACACACACACACACACTAAATATATAAATATTTATTGATATATATACTGATTGACCTACCCAGCAATCTATTCAGTCATCTGTTGAAAGCAATTTGTAACACTGACACTTGTAAAAGAATAGCTCATTCCCTATTTCCACTGATAACAAAGGTTGAAATGCAGATAGAGGCGAGATTATGGGTAATTAAGGCTGGCGTATGTTAAATGTGAGCGCTGTGAAATCCAGAGGAGGAGGGGCAGTGTGGGATGCCAGGCTCTGAGGCCGTCAAGGGCGATTATTGGGTGCTGGGAGAGATGCTGTCCTTTCCAATTAAGCAGAGCTGCTGTCGACAGGGGTGAGAGACTTCTGGAGAAAATAAGACCCAGGGAGACAGCAGTGAGATGTGGAGAGTGGAAGAAAGATGCCAAATATGTTGGAAAAGGGGTTTTCATGACAGAATGGGATGGGAGCTGAGGTGCGGAGATCCTGGATAGCCTTCTCAGATTTAATTAGCATCCGTATCAACAACTGATGGGGGGTATGTTTCCGTGGCCAAGCTTTCAACCAACAAACCCACCATGAAATTAATTTCTTGTTCACATTTGTGTCTCTAATTTGCTTCTCGCTGACAGTTTCTGTGAGTTGCTTCTTACTGAACTTTTTGTGCTGCAACATGTCACACAACAATGGCGTATTGAAGTGTAGTATTGTTATCACGTAACACCTCCAGCTTCCCAGCTAACAAAAATATGTTCTATGAACATTTTGCTGCAACACAGGCTCATTGGAAATACGTGTCTCTACATACATTTCTCCGAAACTGAAAAAACATACCTATATGTATGAATCACTTCTGTTTCCAGTTGAAAATGAACACTAGTAAAACTTTTGTATGATTTACAGGTGCAGAGTTTTGTTAATAAAACCTAATTTTCACACAGTTACTTGCAGAATATTATGTTATGACTTTAAAACAATTTTTACATCCAGCACAATTTGAACACTGATACTTTTGAGCTTTGTAGTCACATATACAGCTTCACATGCATAGCGAAGAGCTCCGGTACGAACCCTGTGAAACTACAGTTCGACAAAATCCACATAAGGAAGTTAAAATTGCATGGATGCATAAACAAATGTGTTTTTATGTCACTTTTGCATTTAACGTTAACACAATCGGGTAGGTTTAGAGTTGGGTTTGGTATAGGGGATATTTCCAACACAATAGAGCATTAACCTTTAGCGACACTCATGGATATTTGAAGTCTGAACAGCCACTATATGTACCTCAAGCAGTGTAATAAGAACACAGCAATATGTGCCTGTACCAATGGAAAAAAAAAAGCATGCCACGGTCACGTAATGTGTTCTAGCGCCACTATCTGGACATTTTATTTTTAAACTGCCACGAAACGTGCAGCAAGGTATGTAATTACAGTGTTGCAGAAATGTACATAGAGGCACGTATTTTCATGCGCCTGGGTTGTTTTGCTAACATGCAGTGTTAATTTTGACAGGCATTTTGGATTTATTCTTAGTCTTTATCTTGAAACTAAAATGCTTAATAGTCTTAGTCACATTTTAGTCATTTGAGTCTTTCATAGTTTTAGTCTAGTTTTAGTCAACAAAATTTTTGTCAACTTTTAGTCATTACTTTTAGTCAAACTGCAGTTACCAACATTTATTTTAGTAGCTATTTTAGTCTTCAAACAAAAATAATAATTCATTCTTTAGACCAAATCAAAGCTTATGATAAATTAGAATCAAGGAATGAATTTGGGAAAACTTGAATAAATTATGTCAATTTTCTTTTTGGGGTGAACTATCCCTTTAACAGTATGGAAAAAAGAAGTACTTATTATTATACTTTGAAAACCACTGATTTAGCGATATTAATTATTTATGCCTTAGTGCATGAACCACACAACTATTTTTTGAATGAATGAATAAATAAATGCATTTTGGCTTGCATTAAACTTCCAAATTTGATAGATAGATAGATAGATAGATAGATAGATAGATAGATAGATAAAAAGCTGCCCTGAGATGCTAGTGCCTAGAAGTTTCCTTGAGTTCCTTCAAAAATAATTTGCCCAGAATGGCTTGTCTCCACTGGAGATGCTGAAGTAATTTTTAATGATGTGAAAAAATATCATGGACATGAAAGTCAGTTACTTGGAAAAAATGTCAACAAGTTCTAAGAAACTGTGTGGAAGGAGTTATGCAACATGTGAGCCTAACTGAGTCC
Source organism: Labeo catla (assembly GCA_012976165.1). NCBI lineage: Eukaryota > Metazoa > Chordata > Actinopteri > Cypriniformes > Cyprinidae > Labeo > Labeo catla. The sequence goes on along the minus strand of VONZ01000807.1, from coordinate 33,412 downwards.
AGCCACATCTTGTCAACTCAGTATGTGTTAAATCAACACGGGAGGATATTCTGCTGTCATTACATTACCAGTCACAATTTAAATTGTCAATCACAGTTACATTTGCAAAACCACTGAGATATAGCACAGCCAAGCGGTAAAGGTAATAGAATCACATTACGAGCATGTAAGGCCATTTGTTTCCATCCATCCATTCTGTCTATCTATACAATTGTTTTTATTCTTATAGCTCATTCTTATATGATTTTCTTTTTCTTACAGAACACCTGTTTTTTTTATATTTTTATAATAATTTTTCTTTTATGTCAGTAACAGAGCATAAGACTTGTCCGACTGTTCAGATCCCCATTAGCATCCACAAAGTGATTGCTTTTTATCTTAAAAATGAAATATAACAATGTATATTGTTAAAAAAAAAGGATAAAGTTGTTTCCACACTCCTATTGTACATTATTATTACCCTTGAAAACATGGGACAGAAATAAAACGAAGAGTCATTTAAATACCAAACATCAAAACAGAGAACCCATAGCCAGAAAAAGTGAAAGAAAATAATATATAAAACAAACCAAAATAAATAAATAAATTTACCTCTCTACATGTTACCTTATATTCACATAATGATAGTTTCAAATTAATATGGACTTCTTGTTTGCCTAATGCAGGAAGCATATTGCAAGCAGCAGATGTAATATATTAAACATTCCATAAAAATAGTCTTGGACATGGTGAAGCCAAAAGGCTCACTTAAAATATATTGTATGTAATACTGTAGTGTGTAAGTCACTAATATATACACTAATATAACAGGTTTTAATAATGTGACACCTTGGAGCTGGCTGGTTTGATTCAGGGCTCAGAACTTTTTATTAAAGAAGTTTTGAAGGTCAAAATTACCAAGGTCAGTTGCATCCAGTTGAATAAATTTATGCTGTACTGTATATAGGCAAAAATACACTATGCTCTTTATAATTTGCCTGCCTTGCCGTCAACAAATGTGTGTGGGTTTTTGTTTTTTGTTTTGAAGTCTTCATCAGTGCGACATGTATTGCGCTGACTGCAACTGTACATTCAGGGCAGTTTCTGTGAAAATTACATTTGTCACAGCATGTGCACAGCACAGCGCTTACTGTCTAATCTTCATGCTCCTGCAAAGATCACAAATGGAGCCGAGCCTCAATTCTGTGGCTAGTGTTCTCTAACTTCCAGAATGCAATCTGCTCAAATGTCTTTTCAGACAGACTTTTAGTCATTTTTCCTTGGCTTTCTGCTTAACATTGGCTGACATCTAAAAGCCGTCTGGCTCCACACACTCACAGGTATTCTTCCTGAATGACAAATGTACACGCCCAGCATGGTGTGTCAACCAAGGGCCACTACTGAATAAAGCCGATTCAAAGCTCTTGTGAAAGTGCCAGAAGCTTTCAGATGGAGAACAGAACATAAGCTGGATGTGGGGACATAACCAGCAGAGATAAAGAGGCACTCTTAACCCTTTTCCACTGAGTAACTGGTGTTCAACCTGGCAGCGTTCCACACCTCTCCACTGATGAAAAGGTGATTCTGTGTAGGAAAAACTGGCCTTGTAAATGACTCAACTACTCAGCTGAGCACTGACTCTGACACCAGTCATTTTTTTAGTGGAAAAAGATGGTATTTTCTTTCATTTTTGACTGCCAATAACTACTGTATACAATAAAGACAAATACAAAGACGTATTTAGAGGAGATTAACTGGTGAAAATGAAAAAACTCAAAAAAGGTCAGAAGTCATAAGGACATTGTTACATGTTACATAATATTTAGATTATCCTAAATCCTAAAAAATGAATCACACAAAAATGTTAAGCAGCACAAGTGTTTTCAACATTGATATAATAGGAAACGTTTCTTGAGGATCATGTGACACTAAAGACTGAAGTAATGATGCTGAAAATTCACAGAAATAAATTGCATTTTAAAATATATAAAATTGTAATAATGTTTCACAATATTGCTGTTTTTACTGTATTTTTGATTGAATAAATGCAGCATTGGTGAGCATAAGATGCTTTGTTAAATTTTTTTTTTTTTTTTAAATCAACCCAAACTTAATACATTTTTTCAGGATAATTGGATAAATTGAAAGTTCAAAGCCAAAGTATTTATCTGAAATATAAATATTTTGTAACATTATAAATGTCCTTACTATGGAAGCTCGATTCCGCCATTGAATAAAAAAAAACGTTTCCCACGTTTTATCTCACAATTTTGACCTTTTTTTGGCAATTGCGAGTTTTTTGCAGTTCTGACTTTTTTCTCAGAATTGTGTGATATAAACCAACAAGTCAGAATACCAGGACATAAATTCGCAACTGCAATAAATAAAGTAAAAACTGCGAGATAAAAACCTGCAATTCCGCCTTTTCCATGCAGTTTCGAGTTTATATCTCATAATTCTGACTTTTTTGTTGCAATTCTGACTTTTTTTCTAAGAATTATGTGATACAAACTTGCAATTCTGACTTTTTTCCTCAGAACTGCATAATGTAAATTCACGATTGCAAGTTACAAAGTCAGAATACCAGGACATAAACTTTTTTGTTGTAATTCTGACTTTTTTTCTAAGAATTACAAGATATAAACTTACAATTCTGAGAAAAAAAAATCACAATTTCGAGTTTATATCTCATAATTCTGACATTTATCGCAATTGCAAGTTTATATCTCACAATTTTGAGAAAAAAGTCACAATTTTCGAGTATATATGTCACAATTCTGACATTTATCGCAATCCCGAGTTTGTCTCACAATTCTGACATTTATCGCAATTGCGAGTTTATGTCTCACAATTTTTCTGACATTTATCGCAATTGCGAGTTTATATCTCACAATTCTGAGAAAAAAGTCACAATTCTGAGTTTATATGTCACAATTCTGACTTCATTTCTCAGAATCACACAATTCCGAGAAAAAAAGTCAGAACTGTGAGATAAAAAGTCGCAATTACCTTTTTTTTTTTATTCAGTGGCAAAAATGGGCTTCCATAGTTTTTGTCACTTTTAATCAGTTTAAATTGCTAAATAAAATCATTTTTTTCTTTCCCAAAAAGAGCTTGACAGTGCCTGGTCCTCATCCACTTACATCATATAAAAGAAAGCACCTCCAAATTCTTCCTAACGTGTTCCACAGAGGAAAGAAAATCATTCAGGTTTGGTATGACACAAGGGTCAAGTGATGAAAGAATTTTCATTTTTGAGCAAATTAATCTATTAAAATATGTGCAAAAGGATCATTCTGAGTATCAGTGAACTCCATTTCAGTGCATCCAACTGGAATGATGAATCCAATGAATTTAATAACGAATTAAATTGTGAACTCAAAGATAAGGCTAAAAAGTAATGATCTCAGAAAATCTCCGGACTTGACTGAACTGAAAAACACTGTTCAACATTTAGCCTGCTGCTGCTGCTTTTTGCAGACCTGCCTAACCTACTTATGTCTCATGTCCAGTATTTATTACAAGCACCTCTATACCCCTGAACTGATAACCTATTTTAAAAGCCAAACACAAGGACATATTTGAGGTTACTTCACTTTCACCTCCAACTTGAATACAAATTCTAATGATCCTTGCACCCACTTTGACCTATTTTTCCTCTAACTGGGCCACCGTGAGGCTTTCTATACATTACCTCAGCCAAAAACGGTATAATGTACAAGGATAGTCTTTCCACCTTTGTGTGTTTGTAGACCAGTGAAACTCCCTGTTTCCTTCTAATAAAAATCTGCCTATAAGTAGACCTGACCTTCTTTGTCACTATTTTACTGACATAATATATAAAACCAGGTGCTGCTTGACAGAAAAAGAGGGGTATATATAACTTATGGTATTTTTTTCAGCAAACCAAGGATCCCATGAGGATTCATTCTCTTCCAAATTTTAACCTTTACCATAACATAAAAACGTCAACGCAGATCTGAAACGTGTAAGAGATTCAACTGTGTCCTACTTATTCATGAAGGACATAAGGAGAACAAAAAAAAGAGACACTTTTCACTAACAGCACAAAACTTTCATTGAATTTCAGCACAATAATGACACAACGGGAGGAATCCACTATATAAATTGTTTTAGCTCTCAGTGCAAAGGTAAAGATGCAAATGTGTCCACGAAATCAAAACTATTTGGAAAATATTCTACAATGAGCATAATTTGCATAGAAAAGAGATGGATTTAATCTAAATATTCAACAGTGCTTAAACAAATGATAAAACACTGCATGCATATAAATACCGCAGTTGTTTATTGTTGATATTGTACAGGCCACCTGCCTGATTTATGGATTTACTACTTTGCTTAATTTGAAATTCATTGTTCTACTCAGAAAGTCATGACACATGAGGAATACGTAACTCAAACGCAAATGTAATTAGCTTCCAGTTCTGGACCGTGAGTCATTTTATACCACTAGAGGGGAAAAATCATGCATTTTAAATTCTTCACTTAAAACACCAGCAATATATTCTTTATCCATGACTAAATGATCCCATTTCCCACAAAGTTTCTTACTCTTTGCAAACTCATGCAGTAGATTACAAACAGACTGAGCATGTCCAATCTTCACTTATTTTTACTGGAAGTTTTGTGCGCTCACGAGCATGGCGTTGCTGCCAGTTTACTAAATTTCTGTGGTAAAAGGAGGCCAAGATTAGCATCTGCCACCACGGAGCCTCATTTGCTGGATTTCATATGTGCACCAACGCTAACATGCACTGATGGAAATTGATTCTAACTAGTAATATTTTCGATATTCACTCAGAGAGAGCTTAAAGGAGAAATCCACTTCCAGAACAGCAATTTAAAGGTAATGTACTCACCCCTTTGTCATCCAAGATGTTCAGGTCTTTCTTCAGTCATAAAGAAATTATGTTTTTTGAGGACAACGTTTTAGCATTTTTCTCCATATAATGGACTGCTATGGTGCCCCAAGTTTGAACTTCCAAAATGCAGTGTAAACGCGGCTTCGAACAATCCCAAACGTGGTTGTAAATGATGCTAGCTGAGGAAAAAGCTTACCTAGCAAAACAATCGGTTATTTTCATGAAAAAATAATACAATTTACATACTTTTTAATGCTCGTCTTGTCTTGCTCTGCCTGAACAATTTTTTTCAGGTTCATGACAGTTAGGGTATGTTGAAAAACTCCCATCTCATGTTCTCCATCAACTTCAAAAATGTTTGATCTTCTTTGCATGTTCACGTTGCAAAGACTGGGTTGGAACTTCTGCAGTGATGCAGGATGATTTTGAAATGATTTTTGAAGTTGAGGAAGAAAATACAATTGGAGTTTATCAACATACCCTAACTGTCTTGAGTCAGAGTACACAGAGTTCAGGGAGAGTAAGACCAGATGAACGTTTGAGATTAAAGTATTTAATTCTATTTTTTTAATGAAAATAACCGATCGCTAGGGGATCGTTTACAACCGCATCTGGGATTGTTTGAAGCCGCATTTAAACTGCATTTTGGAAGTTCAAACTCGGGGCACCACATCAGTCCATTATGTGGAGAAAAATCCTGAAATGTTTCCCTCAAAAAACAGAGTTTCTTTTTTACGACTGAAGAAAGAAAGACATGAACATCTTTGATGACAAGGGGGTGAGTACATTATCTCTAAATTGTTGTTCTGGAAGTGGACTTCTCCTTTAGGAAGACTCTCTCTCAAGGTTTGAGATTCAAGCTTCACTGATGTGATAAATGAGGGACTAAATTACCAAACACGTGCATATTTCATACACGCACACACAGACTGCTAGAAGCTACTTGGTTGATATTATTAGAGCTACTTCAAGTATCTAGCACACTTGATTTGATGTGAACCACACACCAACCTGATCAGGAAGGCACAGCAAAACCTCTGTTGCCTCCCGCTCCTGGGAACGATCAGAAAGGCCTCCAGATATTAAGATGTGTTTATAGTATCGCACTACTGAAAGCATCCTGTCGAGTAGTTGTACTGCCTGGTATGAGGGCTGCGCCACAGGAGAACAAAAGGACCCGGAGAGGGCGGTACATCCAATTTAACATATCACAAACAGGGTTTCTTGGGGGGATCTGAAGTCGTGGTTTACCACCAGCTTCTGGAACCACTAAAATGGATATTTCTCTCCTTAGAGATTTTGCCCACAAGTGCCAGAGATGTTTAATATTATAAGGATTTTTGGTCGCAGTCCCAGATATAACTAGGGTTTATGAGGAAAATAGGAAACAGAGCGCTGCACTCGGAGGATTCAGAATGATGTCTGTTCTTGAGACAATGAGGCATGTGGAAAAGATTTCTACACAAGAAGAAAAAGAATGTCTTTTAATTGACAGCAGGAAGCTGTGCTATTTTCATACACTGACAGAGACTCAGAGATTTTTCCATATGGTTACAGCCGTGTGTTCACACGAATCAGCAAGATTTTTGACAGCTGAAAGCTGCACACTATTGTATTTCCCATGTGGTTCAAGTGGAGCTTTCTTGATGATATTTAAATGTGAACTCAGATGTTTAAATGTGATTCATGCATTTTGTTCACTCTGCTGGCTTGACGTCCAAATTGAAGTGACACAAGAGCATTGTGGGTGTTCAGGTAGATGATGCTTAGTAAGAGAGGAGATGGCTTTAACAGCATTTGTATGCAGGTGAAAGAGCTGTAGTTATATAAGTGCTGTGTGCTGTATAGAACACTTGTAAATACAGAGCCCCACACCAGGCATGTAGGAGAAAAAAGTAATTTGTGCTCTCATTTTAAGTCAAATGTGCGCACAAAATAATAAATTGTTCTACTTCCTGTCTGCATTCTCTTAAACCTGTTGCTGCTGCTATGTTATGGATAGAGACACTTGGGATTGGGGTTTATTTTGAGTTATGAATGAGTTGGACACACATTCTCAAAAGCTGTGAAGCATTGCATGGAATCATTTTAAGTGAGAAGCATCTACATTTTTTATGAGAAGTAGAATGCATTATTATTTAGTGCACACGATTTACTTAAAATGAGGGAACGAATTAGTAAATTGTATGATTAAAAATATTTTTTAAATATAAAAATAATTTTGTTCAACTGCAAATTCTGCATAAAAAAATTCTTCCTGTAAAAATGGTATTGTGAAATGGTATACAGTGTACAGATTTCATTCATATGCATTTTCAACTTTCTACAGTTGAGTTCAAAAGTTTACATACACCTTGCAGAATCTGCAAAATGTTAGTTAACAAAATAAGAGGGATCATACAAAATGCATGTTGTTTTTATTTAGTACTGACCCGAATAAGATATCTCACATAAAGGACGTTTACATATAGTCCACAGGAAAAAATAATAGTTGAATTTATAAAAATGACCCTGTTCAAAAGTTTACATACACTTGATTCTTAATACTGTGTTGTTACTGGAATGATCCATAGCTGTTTTTTTGTTTAGTGATAGTTGTTCATGAGTCCCTTGTTTGTCCTGAACAGTTAAACTACCTGTTGTTCTTCAGAAAAATCCTTCAGGTCCCACAAATTCTTTGTTTTTTCAGCATTTTTGTGTATTTGAACCCTTTCCAACGATGACTGTATGATTTTGAGATCCATCTTTTCACACTGAGTGACTCATATGCAACTGTTACAGAAGGTTCCAACACTCACTGATGCTTCAGAAGGAAACACAATGCATTAAGAGCCAGGGGTGAAAACATTTTGAAGCTGAAGATCAGGGTATAAATTTAAGTCATTTTGTCTTCTGGGAAACATTTAAGTAAAAAATGTACACATCTTCATTCTGTTCAAAAGTTTACATCCCTGGCTCTCAATGCATTGTTTTTTCTTCTGAAGCATCAGTGAGCATATGAACCTTTAGTAATAGTTGCATATGAGTCCCTCAGTTGTCCTCAGTGTCAAAAGATGGATCTCAAAATCATACAGTCATTGCACAAAAAATGATGGAAAACCAAAGAATTTGTGGGACCTGAAGGATTTTTCTGAAGAACAGTGGACAGTTTAACTGTTCAGGACAAACAAGGGACTCATCAACAACTATCACTTAACCAAAAAGAAAAAAAAAAACAGCTGTATTCAGGTAATGACACAGTATTAAGAATGCGTATGCGTATGTAAACTTCTGAAAAGGTCATTTTTATAAATTATTATTTTCTCTTATGGACTATTTGTGAACGTCTTTTAAGTGAAATATCTTATTCAGGTCAGTACTAAATCAAAAATAACACGTATTTGCATGATCCCTCTTATTTTGGTAAAATAAAGAACATTTTGCAGATTCTGCAAGGTGTATGTAAACTTTTGACCTCAACTGTATATAAAGCGTATATGAACATTTTTGTACATTTGGATTGGATTTTTTTTTTACACAAATGTAACACAAATACATATCTAGGCCTACCTATATTTTAATGAATACTAATAAAATCACTTTAATATTTAATTTATTTTATATGAATTATTCATAACGTGCTGTAAAAACAAAGCACTTGAACAGTGCTCTCAAGTGCTTTCAAGTGCTCAGTGTCAGGTTCATCTGTGTTTTTTTGGTTTGGGTGTTTGGCACGTGTTTTAGCTCTGCAACCTAGATTCTTTTGTTCTAATTTCCCCGCCACTAGTTTGTTACCTTAGTTACTCATTGATTTGATTCTGCACCTGTTTGTTTGGTTTGTTTCAGTGTAAAGCCGGGCGCACACTGCACGATTTACAATAGTCTTTCACGATTGTTGCTTGTCAGACTGTACAAACATGATGATCATGTCACACTGAGAGATTTCAGCTGTAATTAACCACAGTCAAGATGCGTTCAGTTGTCTTTACCACAGTCAAGATGTGTTAAAAACAGGTGTACGCAAGTAAACTTGTCTGGAGTTTAAGAAAGTGTAAGTAGTGTAAGCAGCACTACACACCCACATAAAAGCAGTGCAACCAGTGTTTATCATAGCAAAGACAACAACATACAGGAATTCTGTGAGAGGCAGACGAAAGCATAGGAGTTTATGGTGGTTAGAAGAAATCTCTAGCATTAATTCTGCCTTGTCTTGAACAATGAAGACAATTTTACGTTAGTCGTAGGAGATGTCAGACTGCAGGACTGTACTCCAAATCTTCTGCCACTGACAGAATTTCGTCTGTGGTAAACTTTGGTCGCACCAGTCATTAATCGGCTGTTGGTGAACATGTCAAATTAACTATCAAAGACTACAGATTTTAGCCTAGGATCCGAGGAATCTTTTAGGATTTGTGAAAAAAGTCTTAGTCCTGTTCTGATCCTGTTTCCAGTTTTGAGTTTGTGTAAATAAAACAATATTGATGCACCTAGATCCGTCATCTTTATTTGCAACCGTTTTGTGGCAGTTAGTCTCAGATACTTGAACATAAAAGGCTATCATATAAAGCATTATGCATTTATACTCTGCTCAGTGGCCTTCACAGATACAAAGTTTGACATATAAATTAGACTTTGTGTTTATTATTGTTATCAGATTTTATCGTCAGGGAGGAGTGTATTGATGCGCAAGCTATTATATTGTGCGTGTTAACACAATGCTGGTTGAGTAGTACATTGATAAACCTGCAATTTTGTATTCAGAACTGGGACATGTCATTGTACATAACCATCCAAGTGTGCAGTATTTGCTCCTTAGATGTTTGCTCGTTGTTCCCGGTGATTTAGTAAAGAAGCGTTCTGCTATCTCATGCTCAACATAATTACCATAATTATGTGGTATCCATGTTTTTAACAGAACAACAATCCTATTACTTTTAGTCCCCATGGTAACTGCTAAGTGGTTTGCCCAAGACCTGCTTAAGAGCTTCTAGAGTGGCAATTTAGGATTTACTTTTACTGTTACAGTATAAACACAATGCTGGCAGGGGACCAGCATTACATTACAGGCACCCCAGGTTGCTCATAAGATCAGATTCTTAATGCCAGCTGCTGGGATGCCAAATTAGAAAAGTTTTAAGGAGCAGATTCATGGCTAACCTGTGCCCCTTTTGGAAGTTTGCCTTGCCCTTGACTAAAGGACAAGACTTGAGTTACGGATAAAAGCTCTTCAGGTGTCTTCAGTAAGTATTTTGTAAACAAGTAATTGTAGGGTCTCAACTCAAATGATCTAAAATTCAGGTAATGTTAACCAGCTGAAAAGTACAATTGTCCTTTTATATCTAGTTATTAGTCCTGGCATAAGGCAGGTAAGACATCATGAGCTGGATTTGATGTAAATAAATATTTAATATGTGTAAATGAAACTATTTTATTTCAGTCAGGCAGCCAAAAGTAATGTTGCGAGAGTAGCTATGCAGCACATCTTAATAAAACATGACATTGAACGCTGAACCAGTCCAATGTGACAGCATGCGCTGTGTCCAAAATTGTTTCCTACCACTGATCTATATATCTAGATCAATGCTTCCTACACTGCAAAAAAAAAAAATATATATATATATATATATATTTTTTTTTAATTAAATAGATTAACTTGACGTCAAACATTATTGGAGTATGTTCTGCAAGAAGATACTATTTCAGTCTTTCTTTTTTTTTTTTACTTTATTTTTATAAAGTTCAACACAATAACAAACAAACAACACTCATTCATGGGTACATACATAAATATTTTTCCAAAGCATAACACAAAAAGTGAAAAATAAATTGAATACATTTCAGCCTGGTCAACTGGTTACAAAATAAGCAAATATTTGTAAGCATGTATACGAAAATATTTGTGGTCGTACATTCATAGACATGATACTATTTCTGTAGGAGTACTACCAAGCAGCCATTGATCCTAGTTACATATATTTACAATAATAAGTGTACATATTCCACTTTGGCATTTATCTGACTTCTCTCTGTTTTTATATATAGATTGTCCATTTTCCCCAATGCTTCTTAAAAGTCTCTTCTTATAGTCTCAATCTGAATGTTAGTCTTTCCATCTTGTAAATTTCTGTAACTATTTGTTCCCACTGAGTTCTTGTTGGGGGAGGCTGCTGGAGCCATAGACGAGTGATACTATTTCAGTCTTTCTACTTCAAAATGTCACTTTTTATTCAGTGTGTTACTGGCCATTTCTTGGTAGTTCATTGAGAAATTTACTAGCAATTTCTGTTTACATATCATTTTTTTCAGTGTATAAATAATTTCTCTATATAACAGTTTCAAATCAGTTATCTATATAAATATAGATATAATATTGTGGCAAAGGGAATTGTGAATTAGTAAACAAAGTAAGTAGTCTAATACAGCAGCAGTGTCATAAATGACTTGAAAGTGATTGGATAAGAATAACATGTACTATGAAATAATAACAAGAAAACATTTTTTTATTGACTTGTCACAAGTTGCACACAATAACAAATGGGCCTCATTCATGAAATATGAGCAGAACAAATTTTTGTGTAAATCATTCATGAAGTCGTTCTGACATAAACTTTCGAATTCAGGAAAATGTTCATATTTTCAAAATGTTAGTTAGTAATAAAAAAATTGCACCTGATGACACTGAATTTTGATGCAGTTCCATAATAATATTTTATAAGTTCATTAGTCCTGTCCTTTTTTTAACTGTTAGGGTAAATATGGAACCCTGTTTCCGCTATTAATAAAAAAATGTATAAAGGTATTGTGACTTTTTAATCTCAAAGTTTTAACTTTTTTCCTGCAGTTGTGTTTACTTTTTTCTCAGAATTGTGTGATGTAAACTCGCAATTGTGATTTATAAAGTCCAATTTTGATTGCAAAAAAGACTGATATGTTCTCAGAATTCCAAGTTTACAGTCATGGCCAAAAATATTGGCACCCTTGCAATTCTGTCAGAAAATGCAACACTTCTCTCAGAAAAAAACTCTAAAAATAGTTCAAGCCAAACGTATTGTTTAATACAAAACATGTTGAATATTAGCTGATAGGCTGTCAATTCATTAAATGATAAGCCGTTTCCTCTAAAAAGCTGTTTATTCAGTGAAGTGAAGCTTCTCCTCCTTTGACATTCATTAAAAAAAGGGCGCTTGGTCTCCTTTCCCAAACTGGAAGCGTTAGCATTAGCTGTTACGCTTTTTTGGCTAAAGGTTGCAGACTTGCCTTCTAGTAGCTTTTCAAATACTACACCGACCAGCCATCCTACTTGTACAGTGACTGAACAACAATGGAGAAGTTAATATTACTGGTTACTGCACTTTAATATTCAGTAGGCTCTTCAAAATGAGATACTAGTAATATGTTACTGCCATGGATATTCCAAATCATAACAACCAAAGCATCTCAGCTGTAAAAACACTGTGCCACCAAATTGTTCTCAAGCACCACCAGCTGTTCAGAGGACTGCATTTTTTCAGCTGGCTAAAAATGATTTGGTGGACACACATTAATTAAATATATCTTGTTAGGCATATTAGTCTTTTTTGCATTTATGCAATATACTGGAGCCAAACCTGAGAATGGAGTCTAGAAGATACGTAACTTACGTAGTTGGGAAATATGCTGATTGTAAATGAGCGTGCACGTATTTACAAATGACTGAAATGCATTAACATACACGTTTAACTATCGATGTTTATGAAACTTTTGTGTTTGTGTCAGAAACCCGGAGTTGAATTTTCAGTAAGGCTTGTTTTACTCTGCACGTTTCATGAATGAGGTCCATTGCGGCCACGCTGATTTGCAAATAAATGATTGTTATGAACAACAAGTTTTTAGTGAATCAAAAACATACAGCACCACCAGTGTAATGTAAACATGAACTAATGACTCTATTGAGTTGGTCCTTGTAATGAATTGTTCAAAAAGACTTTTTAGATATTTACAAGATAGATATTCACAATTAATTTGGCAAATCCTTCGGAACTCACTAAATCTGTCAGAGCAGTCACTGAATAAACATCACTAAATCCAGATCTAATCGAAAGCTTGTGCTAATCAAAATCATACTGGGAAATGTGTACCCAGGAGGAGTAATAAGCCATGTTGGCTGTATTAGGCTGCTATATAATAATGCCTAATAGAACTACAGGATAACCAAACCAAAATACAGAAAGAGACAAACACTCATGTGTAGTAATGCCATAATCCAATGCACAACTTCATAACTTATGAAAGACAAAATAAATACTGACATCCCCTAAATATTAAATGAAAGGAGCAATTTATCCTTAAATCTTCAGTGAAGTACCACAGTTTGCTCAGAAACTCAGTTCTCTGTGTCTAATGATGATCTGGAGCAATGCCAACAGATGCTAACTTTGTCCAGCTCTGGCTCTCGATACATTTTTCTCACTTCGTTTATCCTGGCTGCTTATGTGCTTAAAATGTCAACACACAGGTTCTGGTCCATTTCTCTTCTGTTTCACCACAGTTTGTCTTCTTGTTAAAAATTCTGTCCACTTTCCGGGATGTACAGTTAGGGGCCCATCTGTGAGGTGCGAATGGAAAAGCTGTCAGCAAGATGTGTTGAACAGCTAAAAGCTGTGAAAATGTTGACACAAGCTAGATTTGTGCCCATATCCAAAAATTAACCTACTACCTGTTTTGGAGTGCCAGTTCAGGTATTTAACCATTAGGACAACACAACTCCCTCAGATGTCACTTAATCACTGCAACTCCAAAGGTTTAAAAAATATATATAATTTATAGATCTCTAAATACCTAATACTTCAAGGCCTGGTTTCACAGACAGGGCATAGACTAAGCCAGTATTAGGCCATAGTTCAATTAGGACATTTAAGTAATTTTTATAAATGTGCATTGCTGCATTGTAATTTTCAAAAAAAACATTGCTGGTGTACATCTTGAGACAAAACAAAGGCATTGATATGTTTTAAGATGAAACAGCTCAGACTTTCATTTTAGTCTGGGACTATGCTTAAGCCTTGACTAGGCTTAAGCCTGGGTTAGTTGCAATAAATCCTATAGATCAGTATGCCAGTAGGTGGTGACAAAAGATGGTGGTGACTCTTTAGGGCAGCCGTGGCCTAATAGTTAGGGAGTCGGGCTTGTAACTGAAAGGTTGCGGGTTTGAGTCCCATGTCCGGCAGGGATTGAAGGTGGGGGGAGTGAATAACCAGCACTCAGCGACAGCAATATGGCTGCCCACTGCTCCGGGTGTGTGTGTTTGTTCACTACTCACTACTGTGTGTACACTTGGATGGGTTAAATGCAGAGCAGAAAATTCTGAGTGTGGGTCACCATACTTGGCCACATGTCATGTCCTTTCCTTTTCCTTTTTTATGAGTCATTGAATCATTCAGAAGTGATTCGTTCAAACATACTGATTCACCCATTAACGACTGAATTGTTCACTCGACCAATTCCTTACGTAAGAGTTCACTACCACCACTACAGATGGCTTTGTTTTGAACTATTTCTGTTGACAGGACAAAATAGACAAAGCAACTGCTAATGGGCTACTGTATCTAAAATGTAAGTTACTCAATATTAACTTCTTTATTAAGCTACTGTGTAAAAGTAATATAACACTGACAATCGTGTTGCTCGTCTGAATCAGGAAAACTGTTTAGATATATGTTAAAACATAGACTATGGATGTATTTTCATCTTAAATTTCACATGAAAAAAGCATTTTTGCATTTTTATTATGCAAAAAAGCACAACTGGAGCAAATGGATTGATCCATTTGTACTTTCTATATAATAAAAAATACAGAAATCATTAAAAAGTATACAAGTGAGTGCAGATCCTGCTTTTTTTCATTTCAAGTCATAACAATTTTTACTGATCTACTCACTCTAAGTGTTGGTTGAGTGCACTGATTTCCCTTTTTTTTATTGTTGGACATCTTAAAGGGGTCCTATTATGCTCTTTTACAAAGTCTTGATTTTGTTTTGGGGGTGTACTAGAACATGCTTTCATGCTTGGTGGTTTGAAAAATGCATTATTTTTTCACATAATATACATAATTACAATACCTTTCTCCCTGCCTGGCACAAATGGCTCGATTAGTTCCGTGTTAGATTAAGGCCGCCTTCCGAAAAACTAAATGTGTTGTGATTGGTTAGCTGTCCCAGAGATTGGCGAACAGCTTAGATGGTGTTTTAGTACTGCCACGCCCCTTGCTAAAGCAGTTCCGTGTACAACTGTTGATTCTTACGTTTTAAATACAGATATTTTTCTTTCAAAAATGCATCAATTCGCTACAGGAGGCCTTTATTGGGATGCACTTTATTTGACTTGTTTTGGACTGATGAGGAGAAGCACCCATCTATGCTGTTCTAAAGCTTGGGAGTGCCAGAATCATTTTTAATATAACTCCAATTGCATTCGTCTGAAAGAAGGAAGTCATATACACCTAGGATTCATAGAGGGTAAGTACATAATATGCTACAGTAGTGTTGGGTCCTATCGTCAGCCTGCGAGATCGCCGATACATTATCGTGCTAATTTATTTAATTATTTTACATACTTAGTTTCATTGTCCAAAACCAGCTCCAGCATAAGGTTAAAAGCAACGTAATGTTTTTAATATGACTTAATTTGTATTTAACATGACAACAATTGAAAAAAAAAAACATTGTAAGTTACTAATTATAATGCTTACATTTCCTTAGTTATTCAAAAAGCAGCTACAGAAAATGAGCAAAGAACATCATCACTGATTAGCCTAGCCTAGTCTAATGCAAGTTTAAGTACTTTAAAAAAGCACTCGCGTTATAAGTTAAGCTATCTACACTGTATGATGAATAAATCTCTTACCACACACTGCACACGACTATGGTGTGGCTCCGGCACGGCCACCGGAGCTGAAAGTGGCCACTCTAGTCAATGCTCGTGTTTATACCTGCATCCCAGAAGGGGCTCTCCATACTGCACTGCTAAAGTTCGGCTAATCCCGCACCTTGTCCTTACCCACCCCCCAACCATTCGAATTTCGGTAGGCGGGATTTATTTTAATGGCATTCTAATGGACCGTGTTGTGACATCATAATATCCAGAAAACAGACGCTGTAGTCCAAAGGAGCCTTTCGTTGTAGTTCTTGAAAAGGGTTTTTTAAAACTAAATATCTCCTTTTGGAGTGGACTTTGTAGCTTTGTAGATCTTTTTTATGCCCAAACATACACACCATACACTGACTAAAATTCAAAAAGTGAAAAAGCATAATAGGACCCCTTTAATTTCAGCAAATCAAGTTGAAAATGAAAAAGTAAAATGCAATTCATGATTTGGCATAAAATATGGTGCAATGTACCATGTTAATATTAACTTTTCTGTATTGATATTTCACAGGAAATCCATTGTGCTGAAGAAAAAAATGTCCACAAACTATTTTTTTTTATATAGTGACCTGAGAATGATTTTGTAGTAGGTTACCACAATCCCCTTAATCCTGCAGATTTCTATATTTATTGCTTGAACAAGCAGTAGGAAATTGATTTTTTTTCAAAAGACAATTGTGATGGAATATCAGTTCCTAGAACATAAGCTCTTTTATATTGAGAACCAGGTCATTAACATCACAACTGCTTGCTGACTCGTCCTGCCTTCATTTGAATTGCAAAGCCAGTGGCATGTGACATGGTTAAATGTTAATCTTAAGAGGCATGTATATCACTGCATGCAGACAAACATAAACAAATGTTGATGATAATGACAAAGACACACATGACTGAGTTACATAGCTGACACAAATACATTCAGATTGCTGTAAAGCCACTGGTGAATGAGAAATGCTGATCTGTTTACATGTTTACTGATCTGATGATGACAGAACATCCATTTTTGGGTAAACTATATTTAAAACTACCTTTATGCTAGTTTGTGAATACATGGGGAAAGGAAAAATCACATCCATGCATGCAAACACACAGACACTCACACATACTCTATATATGCACACCATCTTGCTAGCTGAGTAATGGATGCTAAACAGAGTCAATAGTGCTGCTTCATTCTGAAGCTGCACATTCCCAATTGGTTACACTCTTTCACAAAGATGTAGTCCAGTACTGCAACATCCCCACAGGGACGGAGCAAATTGCTTTCATTTTATCAGATGCAGCGGACCAAAGGCTAAAACAGATCTGCTCGTTTCAGAGCTGAATACTTGGAAAGTAGCATACACGCACAACAGGAATGGAGAGAGGATAAGATCTGAGTTTGAACCCATGGTTATTGTTCACTTGCAGTTGCTTGTATTAAAGGAGGATGATGGGTTAGAGTTTTGCTCAAACTCTCTGCTGCAGTGGTTAACCCTTTAAGGTGATGATACATGGGGCAACATTCTGAGCAGGGAAAGTTTGCCGAGCAATTTTGCTTGGAGACTTTCCCACTGAGAATGTGCAACAAATTACTGTCTGGATACTCACCTGGTTGCCCATGGATAGAAACATTGCCCAGCAACATTGCTCAAAAAATTGCAGCCTAGGGCTCAAACATGGGCAGTTGTCAAAGAGCTTTAGTCACTTCACCCGTTCCTGGAGAGCTGTAAAATGATTTGGCGTTCACCATACAGGTGAGGCGATGATCTGGGGGAAATGAGCTTTGTGAGCTACAGTAATGTCACAGAAAATGAAAGGAAACAGCTGTATAATGGTGTACTGCACAGAATCGATTGCATTCAATTTCTAGGAATAGGCATTTGTGCAAGATTTTCCTTTTTTTCAGATCTTCTGCCATGTTTGTTTACATATTTAAAGGTGCAGATGAAAGGCAGCAGTTTCAGTACATTTTCAGTCATTTCGCAATGAATAATACATGATATATGAAAACATAGAGGGGGAAAGGAAAAATAGAAATCGACATGAAACACAAACACAAACATCGAGATCTTTCGTCTACTGCAGAAATCATCACTTCAAACACATATGCAAATAAGAAACGTTCCCCCTGTCTGTCATTTTGAGCTGCCCCTTCGGAAAAAAATCGCAAATGAGATCTCTAGAATATCTCAGTCGTTTTTCCTAGAGAGTAACGAGATTAAAAGGAGATCAAATGGAGGCTTCTGCTTTGAGTAATGTCTCCTTGGCTATATTCACACTGCAAGCCTTACTGCTCAGTTTTGATTTTTTGCTCAGATTCATTTTTGTTGTTGTTGTTTGTTTGTTTGGATGTTCACATTGTTTGTGGTCAATATTGGGTTCAATTGTGAACTGTTCACAGTCCTGAACTCACAAACATGTGCAATAGAACGCTGTTATATGGAAGTGAACATGGAGGTCAATGTTTACATCTTCATTTGTAAGCTGATGTGCTGTAGAAGACAGCAAAATCATGCACAGGCGGATTTCATGATGGAGATGGAATATAAATGCACAATTTACGTGATCAAAAGAGCAAAAAGTTGGGCTAAGAGACAAAATCTTCAATGAAAACTTGCAGTATCATCGAGGCTGAGAAAAGAACACAACACTGCAGACAACAGGTAAATGTTGTTATCGCTGTTTTCCATGTTCACTGAGTAAATATGTTTACAAATCCGTCGTGCCTAACAACGTTCTCCAGCCGTAAGTTATTTACAACACAGCACGGCCTCAAGTACCTTTTTTTTTTTTTTAAATGGTTACCACACAGTAAAAAATATTAAAACCAAAAAAGTATGTAATGATGTTATAATGATGTTGTTTTTTGAAGTTCGTTAAATGCTGTCCTTCTGCTGAAAAATAAAAAACATGCCTCATCCTTTGGAGCTCAAATAAAAGCAGAGAATAACTACAGGTATGTGCCAAAAAATTAGAATATTGAGGGAAAGTCCATTTATTTCAATAATTTGTTTCAAAAAGTGAAACTTGTATGTTATATTAGTTCACTACACACCAAGTGAAATATTTCAAGCCTTTATTTGTTTCAATTTTAATGATTATAGATTAAAGATAAAAGAAAAACCCAAATCCAGTATTTCACAAAATTAGAATATCATGACAAAGTTCAACATTGTAGGCTCCCTGTGTCCCAATCTAGTCAGCTAATTAACGCAAAACACCTGCAAAGGTTTCCTCAGCCTTTAAATTGTCTCAGTCTGGCTTAGTAGGCTTCAGAATCATTTGGAAGACTGCTGACTTGACGGTTGTGCAGAAGACCATCATTGACACCCTCCATAAGGAGGAAAAGTCTCAAAAGGCAATTGCAAAAGAAGCTGGATGCTCACAGAGTGCAGTATCGAAGTATATTAACAGAGTGTTAAGAGGAAGGGAAAAATGTTGCCGGAAAAGGTGCAAAAGTGACAGGGATGACCGTAGCCTTGAGAGGATTGTCAAGCAAGGGCGGTTCAGAAATCTGGGGGAGCTTCATAAGGAGTGGACTGAGGCTGGTGTCAGTGCATCAAGAACCACCACATACAGACGTCTGCATGACATGGGCTACAGCTGTAGAATTCCATGCGTCAAGCCACTCCTGAACCAAAAACAACGTCAGAAGCGTCTGTGTTGGGCTAAGGAGAAAAAGTACTGGTCTGTTGCCCAGTGGTCCCAAGTCCTGTTTTCAGATGAAAGCAAAATTTGCATTTCATTTGGAAATCAAGGTCCCAGAGTCTGGAGGAAGACTGGAGAGGCACAAAAGTCAAGCTGCTTAAAGTCCAGTGTGAAGTTTCCACAGTCAGTGATGGTTTGGGGAGCCATGTCATCTGCTGGTGTGGGTCCATTGTCTTTTATCAAGTCCACAGTAAACGTAGCTGTCTACCAGGAAATTTTAGAGCGCTTCATGCTTCCTGCTGCTGACAAGCTTTTTGGAGATGATGATTTTATTTTCCAGCAGGATTTGGCACCTGCCCACAAAGCCAAAACTACCAGTACCTGGTTTAATAGCCATGGAATAACTGTACTTGATTGGCCAGCAAACTCGCCTGACTTAAACCCCATTGAAAATCTATGGGGTATTGTCAAAAGGAAGATGAGGGAACAGGCCAATATCAAAGCAACTTGGGCTACCATAACACCTCAACTGTGTCAAAGGCTGATCGCCTCCATGCCACGCCGCCTTGATGCTGTAATTAGTGCAAAAGGAGGCCCAACAAAGTACTGAGGACATAATACAGTACATTAACACACTTTTCAGAAGGCCAACATGTGTTTCAGATCCTTTTTTTATTGGTCACATGAAATATTCTAATTTTGTGAAATACTGGATTTTTTTTTTTTTTTTTTGTCTTTAATCCATAATCATCCAAATTGAAACAAATAAAGGCTTGAAATATTTCACTTTGTGTGTAGTGAACTAATATAACATACAAGTTTCACTATTTTAAACAAATTATTGAAATAAATGGACTTTCCCTCGATATTCTAATTTTTTGGCACATACCTGTATTGTTCTCCGCTGTCATTTACTTTTTTTAACACCACATATGATATTTTCTCACACAAATACATCTGCTTATCTCTGAGAATACGTCTGTTTTCCATCTTGTAGTTTTAAATGGGTCATCGGATGCTAAGTTCACCTTTACATGTTGTTTGAACATTAATGTGTGTTGGCAGTGTATGTACAAATCTACCCTATGATAAAAATCCATGCAGTGGTTTTTAATTAATCTGTAAAAATAATATCCCCTTTTTCAAATCGAGCTGTTCTTAGATGCTTCTCGTTGTGGCGTCACACTGGCAGAGGGCGCTCCCACAATAGTTGATTGATATGAGCGTCTTACCTCAGATCAGTTGTAACCGTCCAACCTCCATGTTTTGATGCCGGAGCAGGGATGTAAGTTAGAAAAGAACTGAGCGATTGAGGTGTTGTGTTGCTGGATGTAACAATGAACCTAGTGGTCGTCATTTACTCCCGACATCTGAGCCGCTGAAGATGCAGTTGATTACGTTTGTTTGTGAATGGAATGTGCCTCCCAATCTACATATATCTGTCTGTGTTCACGCAAATCATTCGTGATCCAGCTTCACTTACAGCAGAAGTGAGTATAAGGGTTTTTTTATGAATCTTTGCGATCGCCTTTCCTAATAATGTGCTAGTTAGCAAGTTCAGCTGCTAAACGCGGCTAAAGGCTCGGCACTCCACAGAAAGAAGAGAGGGGCGGGGCGAGCAGAGCTCATTTGCATTTAAAGCAGCCTCGACCAGAATGGGATGATTTTTGCATAGCTGATTTTGACAAGGTAAAAAGGGTGTTGTTTTACATAACCATTGAGAATTTTTAACCAAAGTATATTATAGACTTTTCATTAAGACCCTAAAGAATCATATCAACTTGTGGAAAATGGGCATTTGATGACCCCTTTAAAACAGAACGATTTGCGGCACAAGTTTGCAAGTTTCATTAAAGTGTAAAATGATGGACATATGGATATACAGAATCAAACCTTAAGCAGAAAACTAATAAATACAGTCATATTCCCTCCTCATGTCGGAAAATGCGGCTTCCACACAGACGCGCACACACATCAAAATCTGCATCGGAAGAGTCTGATGAGGGAAGGGCATGGTCTAAAAATTAAAGATGAAAGACACAACAAAACGCCAGGAGGGGTCACTCATACTTAATTAAATAACTGACGAACAGTTAATTCTGCTGAAATACATGAAACATGGTACAATTTTGATGCTATATTGATTGTTTATGTTGCTAAGTGTGGTTGCAAAGGGTATTCCCCCTTACGAAAATTAACCATAGTTTTATTATAGTGAAATTGTAATAACCATGTTTTTATTTTGTTTTTTGGCGTGTATACCATTTGTATAACCACAGATTTACTACAAATACCATGCTTAAACTATGGTTAATGTAGTAAAATCATGGCTAATTAGTAGTTACCACGGTATAACTAGTAACCATGAATCAGAATTAAGGACTGAAACTATTTTGGTTTTTTTTAAGGACTGGACCTAATCGTTTTATAAAACTAAATACATTCCTAGTTCCTGTGGTGTGAACATGCCAAAAACCAGGTAGTTCTAGGAACTATGAAAAGGTTCCTCCAGTGCGAAAGCCCCCTTTTTGTCTTTGTTGATAAATTTTTTTCTTGTATAGTTGTCCCTCAAGATTTGCTTGCGAGCTGTTACAATACCTATTAGTTTTAACACCTCGCTGTCCCTCCATTGACTAATTTCACAGCTGGCTTCGATAGACCAATTCAGAGTTTGCAAACAGTGATGGTATTTTTTTGTGGGCAGAGCCTATCTGGTGGCAGAAAGTGCCAGTATATTTCAAAATTCTGACTTTATTTTTGCAATTCCAAGACTATATATCTCACAATTCTGAAGAGAAAAATAAACTCATCATTCTCTCTTTTGAGTTTATATCCCACACTACTGGCTTTTTTTCCCCTCAGAATAGGCAAACTCACTATTGTTGAGTCAAATCGAGTTATAAAGTCCGAAATACAAGATATAAACTTGCATTTGCAAGAAAAAAAGCCAGAATTGTGAGATGAAATAAGTAAATGTAAAATGTTATAGGTTTAAATAGCATTTCATGCTGTAACTGTAGGGCTAATATAATATGTTTCCTATGAACTGCATATGTTAATCTTATGTAGAACTATTGTTTAAATCAAATTTATGCTTTAAAAGTAGAGTATAATCATAGCAGGTTTCAATCATTGGTCTGTCCATTTAAACGTGCGTTTTTGACAACAGTATTCGATAAACGATTCTGACATCCAAAGGCACAGCAATACATTTTATCTCTTATTCCATGGATTTTTCACGTTTCACTCCACTTATATCACTCCGTGTTTTTCTGCCACCACAATGCACACGCAGCTGCAAGTGACGTAACTGTGACGTCTACTCCATATTGGTCTATATTACCTGAGTGACCAAAGAACTGCTTTATGTAAAATCTTTGAAGTGACTCCCATCAGTACAGAACTGTACTGAGACTGCATTACTGTCAGTCACTGAAGCCTTGCAGATCACAAAGCTGATCCAAAAACATCAGTTCTCATTCTGCTAAATCTATCTGCCACCTTTGATACTGTGAATCATCAGATCCTCCTGTCCACCCTCTCATCACTGGGCATCACAGGCTTTCCACTTCACTGGTTTGAATCCTATCTCACAAATAGGTCTTTCAGGGTGGCCTGGGGAGGGGAGAAATCCAAAGCACATCAACTGATCACTGGGGTTCCTCAGGGATCAGTTCTTGGACCCCTCCTCTTCTCCAAATACACTACATCACTGGGACCCATCTTACAGGCACATGGTTTCTCCTATCATTGCTATGCTGGTGACACACAGCTCTATCTTTCATTTCAACCAGATGATTCAACAGTAGCTGCACGGATTTCAGGCTGCCTGGCGGACATCTCGGCATGGATGAAAGAACATTACCTACAGCTCAACCTGGCAAAGACTGAGCTTCTCGGCCTCCCTGCCACTCCAACACAGATTCTGTGGGTTTTAGGCCAGTTTGGCCTCCAATCTTAAAGGAGGAGTTCACTTCCAGAACAAAAATGTACAGATAATTTACTCACCCCCTTGTCATCCAAGATGTTTGTGTCTCTCTTTCTCCAGTCGATAAGAAATTATGTTTCTTAAGGTAAACATTTCAGCAATTATCTCCATATAGTGGACTTCAATAATGCCCCCAAGTTTGAACTTCCAAAATGCAGTTTAAATGCAGCTTCAAATGGCTCTAAATGATCCCAGCCGAGTAAGAAGTTCTTATCTAGCAAAGTAATTGGTACTTTTCAAAACAAATTGACAGTTAGAATGCTCGTCTTGTCTATGTAATCCTGGTGAATACAGTTAGGGTATGAAAAACTTCGACATACTTCTTCAACGTCAAAATCGTCCTACATTGCAGTTTTACTTTTTTTTTTTTGTAAAGGGCATTTTTTTGTAAAGGGCAACTTACAACTTATTTTTCGACATACCCTAACTACATTGACCGTAATGAACCGGAAAAAAAACAGTGTTAATGCAGACTTAGACAAAACAAGCATTTGAGGTTAAAAATTATATAAACTGTCAATTTGTTTAAAAAATGACCAATCATTTCGCTAGATAACATCCTTCTTCTTCAGCTAGGATCGTTTAGAGCCATTTGAAGCCTCATTTAAACTGCATTTTGGAGGTTTAAACTTGGGGGCCCCATTGAAGTCCACTATATGGAGAGAATTCCTGAAATTTTTTCCTCAAGAATCATAATTTCTTATTGGCTGAAAAAAGACATGGACATCTTGGGGGCTCAGGAATACTTAATATTTTATTATTTATACAATTAATATAAATGTTGTATTCATAAAATAACTTTATTAAAATGTTAAAAGGGTTCAGAACTCCATGCAGACTCTTAAGCAATGAAACAGCGGCTTTTGAGCACTACTTGTTTGCTCTGCGGAGCTTTCAGTCATTAACAAGAGACTATCAAAATCGAATAAATTTGTATGATAAATAAATAACCCCCAAATAGGAATTTATTGCCTTAAATGTTATTCTGAAGCAGAATGGCATATCGTGTTGCACAACACTATCTGTCAACACACAAACAAATGGCAGTGATATGGGTCAGGACAAAATCAATGCCAATCCACAAGCTTAAATCCATATAACTGCATCTCAGCAAACAGCATTAGAACCAATATACACACACATATCACTGGATGACACTAAGGGTGTACTCACACTAGGCATGGTTGCCGTGAACCGGGCCCAAGTACGATTGTCCCCCCTCCCCACTCCCCCTCTGGCCTGCACTCACATAGGGTTTCAGCATTCGTGCCGGAGCACGCTTACGTCATTATGGTACGACGGTTTCAGGATAAACAGGAAGAGCGGCACTCTGGCTGAACGCAATGTAGTCCATCGCTCTGGTTACTTTGTGGATAGTAATTTTGAGTCGTTTGGTCCGCGGTTGTCCACAGCCCTCTCACAGCCTGTTGCTAAACAGGTCTATCGCTTTTGTGGCACGAAAATTTTCACGCAATTGCTCGTATGAGGAGGTTTGCAAGGTACCAGCTGAAGTGCAGCACGGACTTTGCAGCTTTGATTACCGACTACAGTTCCCGTACATCGGAAAAAAAACGTAACGTCACGCGTCCTGTTCCGTGCTCTAGCACGGTTAGCGCTCACACTACATGCGAACCGCGCCCGAGTCCAACTGAACCGTGCTCTGGCACACCTCTTCCAAGCGGGCCAGGGACGGCTAATCGGAGCACTCACACTAGTCAAACGAACCGCGCTTTGGTGGTCAAACGCACTCGGGCACGGTTCAAACTGCCTAGTGTGAGTACACCCTAACAGATACCGACTGACGCAATCAGATGCAGTTATGTGCTCTCAAATCTGCTGGAATGGGGTGTAAGTCCACTCATTGTGACTATACTACTGTTACAATGAGTTGGCATAAGTTGTTTAAAACCTTCCATTTTAAATATATATTTGATTTCCAAGTGAAATTATAGTTCAGATATGGTATGATGTTTCCTCTTATGTGCCCTCAAGGGACAGCATGATCACAGTCTCTTTGTTTTGACCTCTGGGATCGAATTAATCCAGTTTGTGCTAATAGTGCCCGATAGTTTTTGACCTGCTGTCTCCCAGGCAATTGTGTCTCAAGAGTAAAAGGTTGAGACCCCAATTTCATCATGTGGACACAGATATTGTTTGACCTTTACGAATATGTGTGCATTTGCGTGCATTCATGGGGAAAAGCCTTTAAGACCTTTTAGAGCAAGAAAACCAAACTGTCCCTCTAACTGCATTCTCAGTCTCTTCCTCTTTAAGTATTTCAAGCTTCACTCAGAAAAGATATTAAATCATGCATGCACCCTCAAGCAATGACAACTAAACAGTCTCTACAAATTTGTAGCAATCTAGCCTCACTAGGGCAATTAAATCTTCCAATTAATTTAATTATCATAAACATCAAGCAGAGCATTTGACACAATATTTAAAAATGCTCCGTTTGCACGTGATTTCCCTGTAGACATTTTTTAATGCAATAAATTCATTGCTTTTAAACAAGATATAAAGATAGCTAGGTAGA
Organism: Labeo catla; assembly: GCA_012976165.1. Lineage (NCBI taxonomy): Eukaryota > Metazoa > Chordata > Actinopteri > Cypriniformes > Cyprinidae > Labeo > Labeo catla. The sequence continues at coordinate 7,515 of VONZ01000807.1, read as the reverse complement.
AACTGCTGAATGATATAATTACAGATTTCGTCTTACTCAAAAATCAAAGAATGCTAATATAAAGATTTATCCAGATCTTACTAGAAATTCCACAAGCATTATTAAGCCTTTCTTTTATGTATGTTTTACGCTCATGAAGCATTTTACTTAATTTCCCTCATTTAAAGCGTCATATATATGTTATTTAAGATTTAATAACTTAGAAATAAAAAGAGGTGTAATATATTCCATAATTTGCACAATATTTTAATAAAAATTATCTAAAATTATTCTACAGAATTGATGCAAAGTCAGAGTTGAAAACAACTTGAAAAAAATGTGTCTTTTCCACAAATGTTGTATGTATGCAAATTGTATAATATCCAAGGTACATTAATAATACTGAATCACAGTAATATATAATTCAAAAAGACGTGTTACATTGACCTATTAAGATTTTGCTTACATCTTCCTTGTAAATATATTTTTGCTATTTTATTAAAAAGTTTTCAGAGGTAAATCAGTAACAGTTACATTTTTTATAATATTTCAAGTGTGATTTATAAGATTTGTTGTATTTTGAATGCAATTTTTCTTTGTAAAAGGCAAAAAGTTGATCATACTGATTTCAAAGTTAAGGATTCTTTAGTATGAATATACACTGAACCAAACACTATCTTAACATCTTCAGCGTACTTTATTTTAGTGACTGCACATTTTAGGTAGTGACAGTAATGTTTTGGTAGTGACCACATCACATTACAGAATTTTAAAGCACATACTAAAACGCTAATAAAACATACTAAAATACTAAAAATGTGTATAGCTGTACTAAAATGTAGTTTACTTCCCCCAAATAAAGGGTTATGTGATCCCTTTTGTCACTACTGAAACAATGACATGATTTGGTTGTGACTTTTACGGTTAGTGCTAATTTTAGATATTTTTGGGCCCAGCTCAAAGATGTTAATCAGCACATGGTTAGCTAGCACAGTTCTAAACAGTTGTACACACATAGAAACTATATTTTATGGAAAAACACCCATAAAAACGATGTTGTCATTGCTGATTAGCATCTTTGAGCTAGGTTCAAAAGTATCTAAAATTGTCACTACCGAAACAGTCACGACCAAACATTTGGTGAAGTTTCGGTAGTGACAATTTTAGATACTTTTGAACCTAGCTCAGAAATGCTAATCAGCACATGGTTAGCTAACACAGTTCTGAAGAGTTGTACACACATAAAACTAAATGTTATGGAAAAACACCCCAAAAAAACCCTATGCTGTCAGTACCGAAACTTCACCAAATGTTTCAGTTATGACTGTTTCGGTAGTGACAATTTTAGATACTTTTGAACCTAGCTCAGAGATGCTAATCAGCACATGGTTAGCTAGCACAGTTTTGAAAGTTGTACACACGTAAAAAGGAAATGTTATATAATAACTCCCAAAAAAGTGTGCTTAACTGCAGAAAAAAAAGGTGTTTGGTAGTGACGTCCCTTAAAGTTGCACACAGATTTTCAGAGTTTTGAACACATTTGCCTCAAAATGATGGGGACCAATTAGGGCTGTGAAGGTCGCAATGACAACCGCACCACCGCAGTCATGATTGCCACCGGCAGTACTGCACTTGACGTCACACAATCTGTAACAAGCATAAAATACAGTGTTTTTGCAACAATTATTCTGCAGTGGCTGTGTTTAGTGTCCACGCCAGGAGGCAGCAGCGAGCGCAAGTGCCTTCGCAGCTGCTGGAAGAGATCCGTGTTCAAACGCACGCAATATATAGGCTAAAGCGTGCAAAGCTCTGGGAAAAGTAATTACCATGAATGTGTCGGAGGGAAATAAGGAGATACATGAATGAATTATTAATAAACTAGTGTTTTCTGAGCCAGTGTCGCAAAGACGAGGACCCTGACTCGCCATCTGCTCATTGGACGCCCCTTTAGAGAGAAAGGCATCTCTATGGATTTTATGATAAAAACGTTTTTGTTTTCAATTTGATATTTATCCAATTAGATATATTTATCCTGACTGTAAGGCAAGTATTCTCTCTCTGTCATTTCACTTTTGTTCAACACCGAGACACCAGAAAGCGCATCTTGTTCGTTTTCTTTATTTTTACAAAAGCACAACATTTTGTTGATATTGTAAAATAATAAAATTAGACCCTTTATAGTTCTGGATGATATATTACGCTTACCTTTATGAGCAAAGATTTTGGCGTATTTTTTTTTCAAGTGATTGCGCTGGCGCCTCCATGTCCTGCTAAGCGCATTTAGCTTCCCCTCTCCAACAAACGATTATATTATTTACCTAAGTTAAATGTTTAAAATAACATTTTGATATGCTTGAAGATTTTACTTTAGGCAAGTCGTGATGATTTGAGAAGGCAAAATTAATCAAACTGTTATCAACTCACTGCCTGCCTCTGGCTGGTTGGTCGTTACTTTAAAAAGCAAAACCCTTAATTTAACAAACAAAAAATGTTCCAAACATATTTCTAAATTAACTTTAGAAAGAAACTAAAAAAAATATTACCACATTCCTATTAAAAAACAAAACTAAGCTATTTTAATGGATGCAGCAGTGTAATGGGAAAGAGAGAAAAGACTCAGGCCTCAGTTCGGTAAATGCCACCGTCACAGCCCTAGGACCAATTCTGTAGAATGTATATATATTTGTATATATTAATATTATCCCATTTGTATATATTAATAAAATCCCATTTTCTATCCACCATGTTGCCACTTTAACAAGACATCCAATGGTCCAAAAATCCTAAAATGACAATATTTGTTTTCAGTAATCACTTCTTTCTTATATACCATTATATGCAAACATTAAATTGATCTAAAAGGTTACGAAAATGTGTTCGGTGTTAACTCTTGAAATAGAAATGAACTAAAGTTCTTACAGATATTACATGTAAAAATGTAGTGCAGTTTTTGTCTTTATTGCTATATAAACATCTTTGTATCAATATATAGTCATGTATGTTTCATGCATACATTGTAGTATATTGTAAAATATATACACTAGTTTCCATATACAGAAATGTATATGTAATAGAAATGTAATATTTCACATTATGTTTTCCAGTATATCTCCATATAGTTTTGTTTTATAAGGGATTGACCGGTCCCGTTTCTTTCTGACCACATGTGGAGGCTACCGTCACCACATTGATTATTTTGCATCAGTAAAACAAAAAGACATCAAATTAAAGCATTCATAATGCTAAGCAAGAAGAGGAAAAACAAAGACTTGAACTTGTTTAAGCGAGGGTAGAGAGAAAACAAGATGGCTTGCGTTCTATTTAAAGGGACATCTCATGCCAATAGCACATTGCCTTAATGAACAACAAGGTGTCAGAACAGCTTAGACGCTTCTCAGTGTTTTTCTCTGGTTTTGTAGAGCTCCCACCATGAGTTCAACAAACCCAGCCCCCTCTAACAAAGAAACAGCCTGAAAATTGACCCTGGAGCTTCAATGTCATGCCAAGCAATTTCACATAGAACATGGTGCTAATGAGTAAACATCACATCACTTTTTAAATACATCATCATAAGGTCAAAGATCAACAAAGTAGAAGCCAGTGTTTGTGAACTGCTGTTTACTTCTGTAATTTGATGTATTACTGAAGTAAACAAGATATTTAGAGGGGACACAATGTAGGAAACACCTATTAAAACCATTAGGTATTAACTGAATAGGAATACAGTTTGAGCCTGGCTTCTCCCAAGGATTTTTTCTCCATTTCTATCACCTGATGGGATTTGGATTCCTTGCTATTGTTGTCTTTGGCTGGCTTAGTTGGGGTTTGACTGCACTGATTAAGCTGAATGCTGACATTATTGTTTTATACAGAGTTGGTTTACAGTTTAATCATCTTTGTTTCAAATTTGATTAATTTTGCAGCATTGACACTGTTAGTGAACTGAACTGAACTAAAGCTGAACAATGACATTATTGTCTTATGTAGAGCTGCATATACTGTAGCTGAATTAAACTAATTTTTACACAGTTATTGAACTGAATCAACACTAAACTAACTTAATTTAGAAATCCATCTTTTCACACTGAGGACAGCTGAGGGACTCATATGCAACTAATACAGAAGGTTCAAACGCTCACTGATGCTCCAGAAGGAAACAGTGCATTAAGAGTCAGGGGGTGAAAACTTTTTGAATTTGAAGATCAGGATAAATTCAACTTACTTTGTCTTCTGGGAAACGTAAGTATCTTCTGTAGCTTCTGAAGGGCAATATTAAATTAAAAAAATACATTTAGGCAAAATAAGAAAAAATGTACATTTCTTTATTCTGTTCAAAAGTTTTCACCCCCGGCTTTTAGTGCTTAGTTTTTCCTTTTGGAGCATCAGTGAGTGTTTGAACCTTCTGTAATAGTTGCATATGAGTCCCTCAGTTGTCCTCAGTGTGAAAAAAGATGGATCTCAAAATCATACAGTCTTTGTTGGAAAGGGTTCAAATACACAAAAATTCTGAAAAAACAAATAATTAGTGGCACCTGAGGATTTTTCTGAAGAACAGCAGACAGTTTAACTGTTCAGGACAAACAAGAGACTCAAGAACAACTATCACTAAACAAAAAAACACAATTGTGGATTATTCAGGTAACAACACAGTATTAAGAAACAAGTAAACTTTTGAACAGGGTCATTTTTATAAATTCAACTATTATTTTCTCTTGTGGACTATATGTAAACATCTTTCATGTGAAATATCTTATTCAGGTCAGTACTAAATAAAAAAATAACATACATTTACAGGAGTACCACAGTGCATTTTTGTTTTCTTCGTGCACATTTTTGTTTTTCTTCGTTCTAGCTTCATAAGATTACCGGTGAACCATTGATGTCACATGGAAAAAGCTCTCAGATTTGTGTTCTGAAGATGAACGAAGATCTTCCAGGTTTGGGACGATATGAAGGTGACTGATTATTGACAAAATTTTCATTTTTGGGTGAACTATCCCTTTAAAGAAAGTAATGGGGTTCAATGGCAGGTCTGCACAAGACTCAGCTAACAGCAGTGCAAGTTACATCAGCCAGCAATATAGCCATCCCAAGAGTTTAAGTTGTTGCAGTAGGCATTTTTAATCCTCAAGAACCTGCTTGTGATGACACAGGCATGTTTACTGCTGTGTTTTATTTTCTGGCTTATTACTGTTTTGTGTAAAATGCTACAAGAACATTACAATCAAGGCTCTTGAGGTCCTTGTACAATATTCACACTAACAATCTGATTTCCTCCAGTGGCACTGAGATGTTAACATTATGCATGAAGGAAGTGGGTTCTTACGTCAGTAAGATGCTCTTGAAGCCTCTGCAAACACTGTAGTTGCAGTTTGGTAATTGGAGAACTTTAGCAAGTGGAGCTTGTGAGCATCTACATGGGTGTGCAAAAACTCTTGTATGTGTGTGTGCATGTGCGTGGATGCTTAGTCAGCTTTTAAGATACTTTAAGGGTATAATTAGGTCTCTAAGACCCAGGTGGGTACTTCATCTCAGGTTTAACCCAATAAGTAAACTTAAGTCCTCAGTGGCATCATTAAAAAAAAGTGCTGCAGGTTATTGGTTCACATCCTCAGACATCCAAATGTTTATATTCGGTGGTCCATATGTTCAAACCAAGAAGGACTATAATGTGGCAAGAACCCTATGTGTTTTTCCCATTCATCTCGATGGCATTTACTTGCAGTAAAATAACATAATGACAATGCTGGCTGGCTAATGGCGTCACAGGAACACTCACAGACTAAACCTTCACCCGAGCTGTGTTTGTGATGTGAAAGGCATGCAGCAGACAGGGGAAAAAATAAAGTTTATTGTACACTTTACACCTCCATAAAGGAATCTTGTAAAACAGGCTACTATAATATAGCCTGCTACTTTCCTGCACTTTTCATGAGCAGTTCTCCCGTTTCACGAACAAACAACTTTGATCAGCCGGCTGTTTTCAGTGAATCAAAAACATGTGTGACCAGTGTACTGATTCACATGCAATTGACTCTTATGTACTAATTATTTTAAATGAATTAAAAGCATAAAGCAGAAATCTGACCTAATGACTCTTATGAGCCAGATATTTTAAGTGGACAAAAAACATACAGCACGACAAATAAATCAAAAATATATAGCACTCCCAGTGCAGTCGGATTCGCAAACAAATGACTCTTATGAACTGATTCCTTTTGGTAATTCAAAAAATACACAGTGCTACCAGCACAGTCTGATTTACAAACAAATGACTCTTATGAACCAATTCTTTTTGGTAAATCAAAAATATACAGCACTACCAGTGCAGTCTGATTCACAAACAAATGACTCTTATGAACCGATTCTTTTTGGTAAATTAAAAACATACAGCACAACCAATGCTGTCTGATTCACAAACAACTGAGTCTTATGAACCGATATGTTTTGGTAAATCAAAAATATACAGCAATACCACTGCAGTCTGATTTACAAACAAATGACTCTTATGAACCAATTCTTTTCAGTAAATCAAAAATATACAGCACTAACAGTGCAGTCTGATTCACAAACAAATGACTCTTATGAACAGATTCTTGTTGATACATCAATAAATATACAGCACTACCAGCACAGTCTGATACCCAAACAAATGACTCTTATGAACCAAGTCGTTTTGGTAAATCAAAATATACAGCAATACCAGTGCAGTCTGATTCACAAACAAATGACTCTTATGAACAGATTCTTGTTGATACATCAATAAATATACAGCACTACCAGCACAGTCTGATTCACAAACAAATGACTCTTATGAACAGATTCTTTGTTGATACATCAATAAATATACAACACTACCAGCTGGTCGGATTCACAAACAAATGACTCTTATAGACAAAATTCGTTTTGGTAAAATCAAAATATACAACAATACCAGTGCAGTCTGATTCTGAAACAAATGACTCTTATGAACCAATTCTTTTTGGTAAATCAAAAATACAGCACTACCAGCACAGTCTGATGCACAAACAAAATGACTCTTACTTATTGAAGTCGTTTTGGTAAATCAAAATATACCTTAATACCACTGCAGTCTGATTTACAAACAAATGACTCTTATGAACAATTCTTTTTGGCATTAAATCAAAATATACAGCACTATAGTTACAGTCTGATTCTGGAAGCAAATGGCTCTTATGAACAATTCTTTCGATGGAAATCAAGAAATATACAGCACTAACAGTTGCAGTCTGATTCACAAAATGAAATGACTCTTATGAACAGATTCTTGTTGATACATCAATAAATATACGGCACTACCAGCACGGTCTGATTACAGCACAACCAATGCTGTCTGATTCACAAACAACTGAGTCTTATGAACCGATATGTTTTGGTAAATCAAAAATATACAGCAATACCACTGCAGTCTGATTTACAAACAAATGACTCTTATGAACCAATTCTTTTCAGTAAATCAAAAATATACAGCACTAACAGTGCAGTCTGATTCACAAACAAATGACTCTTATGAAC